>CM060408.1:89010993-89531878 GCA_030545235.1 Helianthus tuberosus | reverse complement strand
TGAAAACAATTATGAATTTATCCAAATATGGCTTACATATTCGGTTCATCATGTTCATAAATGCAGTTGTGGCATTGGTTAAACCAAATGGCATGACAGCAAATTCATAATGGCCATACCTTGTTCTGAAAGCGGTTTTAGGAATATCCTCTTCCTGTACCTTTAATTGATGATATCCTGACCTTAAATCGATTTTAGAGAAAAATCGAGCTCCTTGTAATTGATCAAACAGATCATCGATTCTCGGTAATGGGTACCGATTTTTAATCGTGACCTTGTTTAATTCACGGTAATCAATGCACATACGCATTGATCCGTCTTTTTTTTTAACAAACAATATCGGCGCTCCCCATGGCGACGAACTTGGCTGTATGAATCCTTTCTCTAACAATTCATCTAATTGTTTCTTCAGTTCCTGCATTTCGGTGGGTGCCAAACGATAAGGTGCTTTGGCAATCGGGGATGTTCCTGGTAGTAGGTGAATTCTGAATTCAACTTCTCTGTCTGGAGGTTGCCCTGGCAATTCTTCTGGAAATACATCTGAAAACTGAGATACTACTGGAATGTCTGTTAAATCTTTTCCTTTAGTGTTAGTGATTATGGAAATCAAATACACTATAGAACCTTTTCTTATACAACTTGCAGTTTTCATCACAGATATAAATTTTGTGGATCTAGAGGGCTTATTTCCTTTAATTGTGATCGTTTTACCTTTTGGTGAATTTACTTGAATTGACTTTTGATCACATAAAATATTGGCTTTATTGGCTATTAACCAATCCATTCCTAAAACAATATCGAATCCTGCCAGATTCATGGGATATAGGTTTGCTATAAACATTTGGTTAAAAATTTCTATTCTTGCTCCCTGCAAGATTTCAGAAATCCTAATAGTTTCTCCGTTAGCTGTTTCTACAAGACATTCTTGTGGTAGTTTAGTTAATGACTGATTTAGAATTTTGCAAAACGAAGTATTGATAAAACTTTGGTTCGCACCAGAGTCAAATAATACTTTAGCAAATATATCATTAACTAAAAACGTACCAGCTATAACGTCTGGGATCATCTTGGCTTCTTCTGCAGTCAGCACAAATGCTCTAGCATTTTTAGTATTCTTGTTGTTTGCAGCTGGAGCTAATTTTGGACAATTTGGCCTGATATGACATTTTTCTCCACAGTTGTAGCACAATCCATTGCTGGATTTCTTCCTGCAATTTTCTTCCTTGTGTCCTGGCATCTTGCAATAATTACAGAGAGTGGAGCATTTTCCCGAATGCTTTTTCTTGCAGACCTTGCAGTATGGTGCAGAGGTAGAACCCATATTCCTACGATTAAAATTTCCAGAACGAAATTCTTGAGTAAGCCTTTGGGTTAGGTTTCTCCTCTGGTCTTCTTCTCTAGTACGGATTAACTCATCTGTCAAGGTATTTGCTAGTTCTACAGCTTCTTCTATAGTTTAAGGTCTAGCTGCCTTGACTACATGTCTAATCTCTCCAATTAATCCCCAAATATAACGGGAAATTAACACTGGTTCTGGTGAAGCAAGGGTTGGCACTATTCTAGCATATTCAAAGAATATTTTAGTGTATCCCTTACTATCCACACCAGTCATCCTAAGGTTTAGGAATTTGTTTGGTATCTATTCTTTTTCATTGGGTGGGCATAATTTCCTTTCTACTTTGTTCTTAAATTCTTCCCATTCCATATTGTAGGTTCTATCACTTCCTCTTGATTGGAGGATAGTGTTCCACCATTCTAGCGCTGAATTCTTAAACGGATTAGAAGCAAACAATATTTTATCTTCTTCAGCACACTTGCTTATCCTTAAGACTGCCTCAGTCTTTTCTATCCAGCGTAAGGTTGCAATGGCCCCTTCATTGCCCGAGAATTCCATTGGTTTACAAGACCAGAATTCTTTATAAGAACAACCATAAGGCATGGTTCTTCTTCTTTTGGGAATGGGCATTTGAAGTACTGGTCCATTGTTCACGCTGTTTTCTGGTTCAATTGGTCGCTTACTGCTATGTTTACTTTTATTATCAGCATCTTTAACAGTTTGAAGAATAAATGGCATTGCATCTATAATTCATTGTGCCACTATATGTTGGATATCACTATTATCCATCTGGTTTCCATTGTTATTGATGCTTGGATTTTCATTAACCACGTTAATGTTACTCTGGTTATCGTTATTCAGTTTCCTTGATTTTCTTCGTCGGCCATCTGAATTTTAAACATTTACCCCATATTAATATCACAAATAATAGTTAATATAGTAAATCACATGACACCCAATCTAGCCAAAAACGTAGATCATTGCTACTTTTACTCTATTCATATACTATTATGCATCTATTACACACTAGTACTGAATTAAAATTACAATACCAACAGAAATAGAATCACACTAATAGTAATATGCATCCGTACACACATATTTTATTTTATTTTTATTTTATTTTATTATATTTTATTATTATTACTATTATCTCCTCCATTCACATTCACGGATATGGATTTATCCAAAAATCCATATTGCGCTCATCGTATTTCCATACGAGACGCTCTCCCACCTGACGCATTCTCTCACTGCTCTCTAAAATTTCTTCCCCAAAAGTCCTAAGTTCTTGGACGTTTTCTGCACTCATTAGGGGTGCATGTTCTCGGACTGGGTTTGAAATATGGGGTGTGGGTTCCTGATATGGGGGTGAAAGTTCCTGAAATTGGTAAGGATCCTCTAATATTTCCCTAATATAATCATCTTGGTAATAGGGATCTAAAGGGTCCATACCTTGGTAGGCTTCTATGTTCTATATGGGTGGGTATTCCTGGATAGGGTAACGTTGCACAAAGTCCCTATTGTCGTCCCACCAGGGGTCGTAATTCGGGTCTAGGGGGTCTCGTGCAGGTACCCTAGGGATTTCTTCTGGGTTAAAGTCGTGCATCTCCACTTGGTTGTCAAGATTTTCTATCTCCATGGGTTGTTTTGGGTTTTGTGGTTGTGGGGCTACTAGTTGTTCCAGAGTCGGGTCAGCAGCAGTTGTAGCTAGGATATGGAAATTAGCTAGGCTTCTATTAAGCATATCTTGAGTATGGGCATCTGTTTTACGATAAGCAGCTGCTAGAACTCTTTGCTATTGCAACTTTCGCATTCTCTTCCTACGAGCAAAAGCTTCTTTACTGAACCATCCTCGTTTCTTATTAGGAAATGGCTCTTCTGACTGTGCTCTAAAAGCAAACACTCCTTCTTCCTGATCAGCAGTATACCTAGAGAGGGCAGGCTGTGAAGAGGTACCTTCACTCCTAGGTGAATCAGATAACTGATGATTCATGTCTGAGGGTCCTTGATCACTCATACTGTAAACTAACAGATAGTCAAATAACACATAACAAATAATTACAGTTATGCACGTATTTCCGTAATTTATTTCCTAACACAAAATATAGAATTTAAGTGTCAGCATAACACTTCTTTGGCTCAGACCAGTGGCTAGGCTCTGATACCACCTTCTGTCGCAACCCTCGATCCCTTAATCTCGGGAACGGGCGGACGCGATCTCAGAGTTTCGATGGTATCAGTTATTTAATCTTGCAGCGGAATTTACATCAGGACCGTAGTTAGGAAATGTTTATCAAAGTAAAACCACCTCATTTAATATTAATAATCACATGGGTAAAACCCAAGTTTCTTATTACAATACATTGATAGGGATAAACCCTATTTTATTTAATTTTAAAACATCGTTTATTTGGTAACTTTTATAGCCACATTTTTCCCAAGCCTTCAGTGCTCTCCAGCTGGCTTTTTACTAATTGGTTGTCACATTGGGTTACCTGAAACGTGTTTTAAAAATATTTGTCAGTCGGAAATACTGGTGAGTGAATCCCAGTTTAATCAAGTTTAAATAAAAAGTCACAGTGAACAGTATTGAGAGCGATCACATTGTTTATGTCTACACAATTACTCCATTAGTACTGTCAACCCTGACTTGTGGGTCATATTACCCATTGGCTAACTCATTGTCCAATGGTAACGTATTGTCATCCTCGACTTACTACTCACAGTGTAGTACATTTTGTATACAAAACCCCAACATACCGGCAGTAATTGAAGAACTACAAAGACTCAATCACTGCTAAATTTCATGGTAAAACATTTAAGGTTTGGTAAAAATTACCAAAAAGTTTAACAAAAAGAGGATAAACTCACATTGCTATTTTAGACTTCTCGTAAGGGTTTCCTGGATATAATCTATAATTTATACAAATGTACATTGGTTAGTATCATAACCCTTTGAAATTATTAATGATACCCTCCCCGAGACGGCATTCCAACAACTACGTCGGGCAGAACCACGACAGTGGTTACAGAACCCTAAATCAATCGGGCAGCGTAACTATTACGAAACTGGGGTTATAATACTTACAATGGAGTAGAACCTCGCTAATTAGGGGTATAATACCCGACTATAATGCTTATAACTTCAGAATTTCGTTTAGAATGAAAGAAGTGAGCGACGGAAAACGAAAACTGATGCGTTCTATTTATAGTTTCAAAACCCGACCCTCACGCGGCCCGCGTAAAGCACAGGCCAGGGTTACGCGGCCCGCGTCAACCCTAGTCAACAGAATAGCTTAGCTGAGTCGATGTGTAGGTCCGCCACGATGTCAACACGTGTCAGCTCAGGATGTATCCGCGTTTAATGGTCTCTAGCGGCCCGCGTAAGAGTAAGCTAAAGCTTACGCGGCCCGCCTTAACTTAAGATTCACCGAATTCAGCTTTGAGCCTTGATACCGCCCGCGTAAACTTGAGGTGAGGTCCTACGCGGCCTGCCTCAACTTACTTAAACTTGTTTTTAATTTATTTTATATATTATAACATATTTTGGGCTCGGTTTTCACATACGGGTTGTAATATAAGACATATAAGGATATTTTAAGATATAATAGGGTGTCGGAAAATATTATGAGGGTGTTGGTTTTACCAAGGGTTGTTACAGCATTCCTTCTGCTTATGTCCTGTCTTTTTACAGAACTTGCAGTAGGGTTTGCCTAAGGAGTTCTTAGAGCTGGAAGATGCACTTGTATTAGGATTGGGCTTTTGAACCTTGGAAGCATCCCTTCTTGGATAATTGTTCTTCCTCTTCTTAGAGTTGGAGGTGGTGAAGTTTGCAACATCAGTAGTGCGATCCATCTTCATACGCTTTTCCTCCTGCACGCACATAGCGATCAGCTCGCTCATCGTCCATTTGTCCTTCTGAGTGTTGTAATTGATCTTGAATGCTTCATAGGTCAAAGGAAGAGAAGTAATGATGAAGTGAACAAGAAAACCATCACTGATTTCCATGTCTAATCCCTTCAGCTTATGGGCCATGTCGTTCATCATCATGATGTGTTCGCGAATGTAGTTCCTCCCATCATACTTAGTAGTCACCAGCTTGAGGATTAAAGTAGTTGCGTGTGTTTTAGACTTTCCTTTGAATTGCTCCTCCACAGAAGCCAAGTAGGTTTTAGCATCTTCAGAATCAGAAATGGCTCCTCTAATTGCATTGCTTATGGACTGCTTCATAAACATGAGAGATATGCGGTTACACCTAGTCCATTTTTCATGAGTCATCTACTCAGCAGCAGTACTTTGAGGAGTTAGGACTGCTGGCTTATTCTCCCTTAAAGCATAATCAAAATCCAGTAATGCAAGAGTAAGCATGAGAGAGTCCTTCCATGCAGCAAAGTTATCAACAGTCAATGGTGGAATCCCGCAATTGGGTGCTGATAGTGGAAATAAGATGAGCGAATTACGATACTAAGAAAGAAGTCTTAATGTGATCTAAGGGCATGTTATACTACCATTTTAATTATGAAGCTGTGATATTGTCTATTACTAACATCGAAATAATAGACTAAGTAAAAATTCTACTTAAACGAAGACAAATCAACTTCGGCCAGAAGTGTAATCATTTAAGCATGTGTGCAAAGTAATCGTGACAAATCAGCTTTGGCCAGAAATGAGACAATCACCTTAATTATGCACTTGTTAAGTATGCTAGACATGAATGAATTAAATCAGCTTTGGCCAGAAATTAAAACATTCACGTTTATAATGCATACTCAACATAGCTTTTATAATACTTGAACAATAAATAGATGCATCAAATCACCTTTGGGCAGAAGTGATACATCAGAAGCTCATTCAAGTTAAGCTATTTTGGTTTTGTGAAAAATTATTTGATTCTGATTAATTAAGTATTTACAAAACCAAGTATTTAATAGCAAACCACCTGTTAACGCGGATCGAACTCCACGGTGAGTTCACTGGGGGTGCAGGGGGACAGCGTGCTCCCGCACGGGGTTCAGGGCGGAGTTCCGAGCTAAATTTTAGTTCACACTAACATCTTAATAAAGTAATGAGATTTTGAGTGAGATCTCGACTCAGTTATGAAATCTCGAGTTATGAATTTTAGTTCACATTAACAGCCTAATAAAGTAATGAGATTTCGAGTGAGATCTCGACTCAGTTGTAAAATCTCGAGTTAACTTGAGATTTCGAGTCCCTTAATGATTTCGAGATCTGATAAGATTTAGAATTCTAATTGGGGTTTCGATATGTATGATCCTATGGTGATTTCGAGTTACTAATGCCAGTCGCAACCTCACTCGAAATATCGAGGTTTCGAGTGATGAAGACTAATGCCTTGAGATTTAGAGTTCCTTGTGAGGTTTCGAGTGATAAACCCTAGTCGAAATCAGGCAAAAGTCTATCTCAGTCGCAACAACCTGACTACGAGTCGAAATCTTAGTCGCAATCTCAGTTGTCCTTGAATTTTAATGAGATTTCGAGTAGGAATCTCAGTCGGAATCATTGAATCTCGAAAACTTATTCTCCAAGTCTCGAAATCTACTAATCAACAGGTGTTAGTTGTGATAAGTTTGAAAATCCGAATATTTAGGGATTGTGGGATTTAGTTTCCTGTCTTAGTGCTGATCTAAAGTTACCAAAATATTTCGAAAATATTACCCATTAATCTTTTAACAGATTTCAAAAACAATTTATAAGATAAAATTAGATCAAAACTAGGAAAACAACCAATAATCCAAATTTCATTCCAAAACAAAAGAGAATTTTCGAATTTTCATAAGAACACATGATGAACCCAAAAAATAAAACCAAATATTCTGGAATCCGAAACCTGAATATTAAGGTTTTGTAAACAGATTTCGGACAGTAATATTACCCATTTGATTTCGAGACATCAATTAACGACTCAAAACAGGGTTTCGAATTTTTATTAAGTTTTCAAAATTCTATTTTCCAGATTTCAATCCCAAAATAATGGATATGAAAACAGAACTGATTTATCAACATATGCTCTGATACCACATGTTGATCAGTTCTGTTTACACATAATGGAAAACATAAATGAAAATACTTGTGACAGCAGACAGGCCAGCAAAAAATCCAGTCAGAGAAGCAGCCATTGAGTGAGACATGATTGTCAGCTTGATCTGGTTCATCCTTAGGGTGTAAAGTTATGATGGTGATGATCAAACTCTAGGGTTTGAGTTTGAAATGGAGAGAGAGATGTAGGGGACGATTTTGATGATGATGTTATTATGATTAGTGTCTAACCCTTTAGCTCTCTAATTATCTCCTTATATATACACTTAAGAGGAAACCCAATTAGTTGATAAGGGTAATATGTTCCATCAACAATTACCAACTAATTATTTAATAGATTGTGATATATTTTGATCTATATAATATAAATGATTATATGGCTACAAGATTAAATACTAAAACAATAATATATTTAATCTTACATTTATTTGATAAATAGTTCCGTGGCTGCATGATGTTCATGTATGAAGATCTATGACAAAATAACATATTTGCAATAACCGGACAAAATAACATATTTGAAATCTTCACCACAATCATCTGTCACTCATAAACGACAAGGCCTCAAAATCATGTAAGGAATGGACTCATCATCCTGTGTAATCTGAAACCGCTAACATACAACCGTCACAAATACCACCTGATAGAACAAACCACACCCCTCCTATAACACCTAAATTGGGCTAGTAGTGTTATGGTTGTCGTTGTAAGTCTAAGATAATCCTAACTAATTTTAAAATGTTTCCCAACTATATGTTGGGTTATATTCGAGTTTGAAACATCTATGTATTCACTAAACATTTCTAATGGTGTGTCTAATGTATCGTCGACAATGAACCAAGTATGAAAGCCAAAGTTGAGAAATGATGTTATCTAATGTGAAGCTCACGTATTTAATTCTTTTGTTCTTGTTGATAACTACTTGCACAACACAAATCCTATGTAAACCATCCATTTAGATTATCTTGTAAACTTATGTTTTCCAAGCGAAGTTTTCTTATGTTTTCGGTAGGGCTTCAAACGAACCGAATGAACACAAATAAGGGCTTGTCCTTGTTTGTCCGTTAAGGAAATTACATGTTCATGAAATAACCATGGACACTTACAGAACGAGATTTTTTGTTCGTGTTCGTTCATTAAGAAAGTTTATTTGTTCTTGTTCGTCTGTTAAGTTTAGGTAACGAATGTTTATGAAGACAAACGAACGTCATGAACATAAATGAGTTCAAACAAACGTTCATAAACATAAATGAACACAACAAAAAAGGAACGTGTCTTAAACTTTGAATAAAATTGGTATCTTAATCACAAATATTACGTAGATCCACCCATGGTATACTAAACTAATATTTATTAAATAATTTAAATAAAATACAATCCACTAATATTTATAAAATATTTAATTAGTGGGAATTTTAAAGTATTTAAGTATAAAATAAAAAAATTTAAACCCCAGTGAACTATCGAACCCAAATGAACATAAACAAACACGTTACCGAACGTTCACGAACATAAACAAACGAACGTGACCCTATTCATGTTCGTTCATTTTAGTGACGAATGAAATTTCTTATTTGTGTTTGTTCATTTATTAAACAAACAAACTTCTCGCCAAACAGTTCACAAAGCATTCACTGAATGCTCAGTTCATTTACAGCCATAGTTTTCGGTAAAGTGCATTTGAGAAAAACCTTGAATATTAATAATTCAGTTTTAAATATCAGTTAAACAATTCTCCTTAAAATGTATAAAATACACGTGTGTTATGCATTTCATTGTTCAAACTTACTCTTAACCTCAAAACTTTTTTAAAAATATGAGTTGCTCTATTATATTATATAATAGTATAATTTACAACAATTTTGTGCAAAGGAGGTAGTATGTTTTGCTTCCAATGTTGTACGGTGGTTTTGAGAAAACCGTGTGCTACTGGGCTGTTTGTGTTCTTTGCTTCTCTATCCTTGCTTCACTCACCACTCTGACATCACCCCTTCACCCCACATCAACCAAAACACTCATCATTTCCCTTCCTTCTCTTATATCAGACTCAAAATTGACATTAGTGTTTAGTGATATTGGTGTTTCTATGTAATTTCTGGACGCGTTGCTTTTCTTTTAAGCGCATCCACCAGCGATCTCTTATCTGCGATACAAAACACTGGCGAAGGAGAGAGAGAACCATGTTTGAAGAGATAGAGTGCCGCGAGAGTAGATATAGAAAGAGGGAGCCAGCGATCGACAATTAAGAAGGTCACAGCAATGGTTCTGTTTCTGGCGATGGCGGTGATTGCAAGAAACGAAGACCCAATTAGGGTTCAAGCGAGATTCTGGCTACCCCTTTTTACACTATAAGTTTGACGTTTTTTGAGGTTGAAGGACATTCTTCATAATACATCTCCATTCAGATCCTTAACTCCGCACATTCATCTCAACACATTTGCATTAGGGCTTTTTACTATCCATAATCCAACTATGTTAGATATTATTCTGATTTAGTTGTTAGTTTTGCTAATACACTGCCGTCATATGTGGATTGTATGTATTTTAGTTGTCATCTTTGCTTACATGATTGGGGATCTTGTGAATTGTAGACGATTTTAGGTCACGATCTCAAGTCTCAACATAATGCAAATAAACTCTCTACTTTCAGGGTTTTTTTTTGTTCGTGTTATAATTGGTACAACCTAGATTATGAAATTAGGGTTTGGTTTATTTACTGCCCTTACTATATGCCATTAAAGTTGATTAATATGTGAAAAAAAACCATTTGCAGGTTTACCAGGAGTGAGGTTGATGTTGTATATCCTTGATGTTAAAGCTGGAGAGGTTCAACCTTGACCCTTTGATGTTTCTTTTGTATGGTTTGTTAATGTTTTCCTTTTTTACTACTAAACTTGTATGGTAATAATTGGTGCAGACCAAGAATGAGCAGGAGGACTCCAACACTGGCCTTCTCTCTATATTGATGATGATTGTCAAGAATAATACATAAGTAACATATGCTTCCATATAATTGATTTTTGGTTTAAAGGTTTTTGTAGTTGGTATGCGTTTTCTAGGTAGTTAAAGGTTAAAGGTGCAGCCAACAATATACTCCATGTGGATGCAACTCGGACTCTCGGAGTGTAGAAAGAATTGCCCCTGCTTAAACAATTCCATCTGTCGTGAAAAAAATTATGGGTATGTATTATGAGTTTAAGAAGTGATGTCAGCATCTTTTTTAATGGATATATGTGCGCGCTCGGTTGAACATGTCGTATGTTACTAATATCGATGATATAATACAAACTAACCGGTGGATGGTAGTAGTCGTGCTCGGTCATCATTGCGACCTGCCAACTCAAACAACAACATGGTCACCATGCCGGTTAATTCGTCATCACAACCCAACTCGCCCAACTGTGCGAGCACCATGTCACTTCATCCGCCACCAGATTTTGGGTTTACTCGGTTTGTGTCACACCCCGATATTTCCACGTATTACTGGTGGGGAGTATCGTGACGTAGTTGATATCATCATAGTCAATTAATCACATTTTAATGCATAGCGGAAGTCTAAAAGTAATTATACAAACCGAGTTGAAAGTATAATAAAATATTACACAACGGATTGTAAATGGATCCACAGGCGGATCTAAAACAGAAAGAAATATTGTTCAACAGATTTTAAGTATCAAAAGCTTGCAAGACTCTTTATTTAATACTCAGGAGTTCCAGCCCATTACGCGTAGTACCTGCACTTTAGTCTTTTTGAAAAATACGACAGTTTACACTGATAAATACAATTAACTGACTCTTTTGAAAATATTTAAGAGAAAATTGATTTGGATGCACAAGGCACAAATATTTTTAATAACTTGGGACAATTATCAAAATAATCTTGTATACAGATTTATATGCTTGTCGTACGTTCAGGACCCGGGATAGAAGCCGGGACAAGATTAATAGACACACCACATAATATAAACCCACAACGAGTTATCCTCAACAAGCGGGTATATCTTTTTACATGCGCAACTGTCAGGTGTATGCCTACACCCCGTGCTTAAGTCGTGGCCATTTCAAATGAATGAGCCAAGGATATCCAGGACACGGTCATTAACCCCCCAAAGGCTTAGATCAAACAAAACAGATTAAAACGGGTTATCTCAATGATTTCACCACTATTCGATTAAAGATTCAATACCCGACCAAGCAGTAATAATTTACCGTACCCCAAGCCCGTATAAGGGAAATAAGTTAAAAGTATTTACCTGACCTAAAATATAATTTTATTCTCAGCCGTATATCAAATCAGCAAGTACAAGTAGCTTTTACTGGGCTTCTAATCTGAAACAAAGGTTTTAATAACCTATTAGATTCCTAACGGGTCTTATTTAAGTAATAACTTAGACCGGTTAGTTTTAAAGAAAGGTTTACGGTTCAAAACGCAAGATTAAGCGAAGACCGGATTAGAATGTGATTTAGATCAAACAAGTATGAAAACTTTTTAAAATGGGTAAACTAAACACATTCTGGATTTTAAAGTAAAAATGATAAGGTTTGACCCGTTTCGGCTAATTTATGCAAACTAGTTACATAAACCGTTCTGAACGCGTATATGCATAACGGGTAACTGAATGGGTCATGTACAGGTTCCATAAGTTATTATTCTTAAATTATGTTGTGATATCAGTAGGATATCTTCCATTATGCCCAAAACGAATTTAAAACCAATTTAAGCCCCGTAAGGGTATTTTGGTCATTTTAATGTTTATAAAGGAGATTAAATAGTAAGCTGAGGTTCTGGTCTTAAAAAATCAGTAAAAATATTTATTTTAACAAGTTATATCAGTAAGATATCTTACATATGTGAAATTTATCATTTATGGCCAAACTATGCACCGTAGGGGCATTTTGGTCATTTCACATATGCTTTAAGGTTAAATTTGGAAATCTGAGTTCAAGACTTATACTTACTGTTAAAGTATAAAAAAATTATTTTTAAAATCAGTAGGTAAAAAGTCTTAGGTGCTAAATATGGTTGTAAACCATACTATGCGCCTATTTCGCATAAAAGTCGGTATTGGACGATATTCGGGTTGTTTAAGGAAACCCAAGATTTTATCAGTCTTAACTGCTCGAAATATTTTATTTAATATATAAAATCTGTGGATAAAGGTTTGACATGTAAATGATGTGTAAAACTCATTTTATTAGTGAAAAGGGCATTATCGTCAATTACCGAGTCCATGCAAGAACTCTATGTTATGATCAGTTTAAAATTTAACAAAAATTTCCAAAAATCCCTAAATATTATATTATAACAGTGGGTAGAAAGTTTGGTGCCAAAATTTGGGTTTAAATATGATTTATGCCAAAAATACCATTTAATTAACAAAAAGTTTTCATTTTACGATATCGCGCATAACTTCTATTTTAGACCATAAACTGATACCAAATTTTTAGGACATACTAATATATCAGTAATAAAGGTTTTTATCCTCTCACATTTCCAAAAATCTCGTTTTAATGATGAAAGGGCATAATGGTCCATTTTTAAGCATTTAACGGGAACATGCAATGAACTAGGATTTATATGGAACCATGTTGTATAATCTCAGAGGGTTATACTAACATATGATATGGTCCTAAAGGAACCCTAAGGCATAACTAAACTAAGCTAAATCGGGTCTGAACTGAAAGTCAAAGCAAAAGTCTACTTTTGCGACTTTCGGTTGCGAACCGAGCCTAAACTCAGTATTGTCGGGTTGAACATGCCTAGACATGTTCTTATATTATTTACCAAGTTATTTAAGTGTTAAAACATGTTCCATAACTTCAGCATTATCAGTTATGAATTATTTTGCAAAAACTGACCCGTTTGACTTTTTATTAAGAAGTTTGACCCGACAATTGACTGAGATAACGTGATAATTTGAAGGTGCCCTTTTAAGGGTTTAACACCTACATAATTAGCAACACATAGCCACTTATAATTCGAATAATGGCTGGACCGTTAGTGATTAATCACCAAGTCAAAGCTTAATTACGCTAACTTTGACTTTCGGTCATTAAGCTAATAAAACTTTAACTAAGGAAGCTATGAACACTTACTAGAGTCCTTAGCACGAATATTGAACTAGAGAAAGCTTCCTTGAACAGCAGGAGGCTTCAGAGAGTGAGCTTGAGTGAAATTTTTAAGTGTGCAAGAACAAGTGCAAACAATGTGGGTATATATAGGACTTTGATGGCCTTCAAGATCAATCCATCTGTTCCTATGATGTTACCAGATGTTCCCAAGTATCCCTAGGGCAGTAAAAACCAGTTGCTCAGACCCTGGTATCGAAAACAGCCATGCAATAGCGGTGGAACAGGCTGCAACATGCAACTGTCCCTTTTTTGGTCGCTGGCACCTCTTACGTGGCCCGCGTAAGAAATGGAGACGGCCTACGCGGCCCGCGACAATGGGGAGATCCGGTAAAAAGTTTGCGATCTTTGCATTTTCAGTCCCTGGTCCATTTTAAGTTTATTTAACTTTCTTTTATTGCACTTATGGCCCCCATAGTTAACTTTTAAGAGTCTTGGGTCACAATTTAACTCCGTTAAGCTCCCGGTTAGTTATGAGATCACCCGAAATGTACCTTAAGTGCGTAGAAACTCCATGAAATCTTTATTTGTTATATATGGAAGCATAATGAAGTATTACAAAGTCTTGGAAATGTTAATAGGTCACTCAGATGTAACACCCGTCTAATTCTACTTGAATTTAATAGTAATTCACACCATTTTAGATAAAAGATGTCTAATTAACATAGATTCCAAAAGTAAAGTTCATAAGTAGCAAAAACCTTAGTCAACTAACGACTAAGTTAAAACATTCAAAAGTTGTTTAACAATTTGTTTACATCCCATAAACATAGTTTATTAAGGGTTAAAATATTGTGTAAGCTTGTAAATTGTGTTCGGTTCTTCAAAAACTAGCTCGATCATCTTCCGGTTAGTTTCCAACATCACCTAAGATCAAAACCACAACAAGTGTTAGTTTTGATAAAGTTAAAATGGATATAAACAAGTTCCAAGAGTCAAACAATCAAAAAATAAAATTTTCCCGGATCAAGGGGGCGCCGCGTGACGCCAAGGGCCTAGGCGTCACGCCTAGCCCTGATTTTCACAGAATGTTCATTAATCTGATGCTGTACATACCCAGCTCAATGTTTAATCAAGTCCCAACTTAAAATGGTCATAACTTATGATTCGTAAGTCCGTTTTTAGTGATTCTTTTTCCTATACGTCTGTAATTTCATTACCAACGTGCCTATTACGATAGTCATGTGAAAACTTCAACTTACAGACAGAGAGTCTATATGTCGTTATGCGTTTATTCGACCCATTTCTACTTGACACAATTTACTACCATTTAACTAGTAAACTTATGATACTTTATACCCAATATCCCGGGCTTATCATCACTTGCATTTCTTTACCAATCTCATGGCTTAATGCTCTTGTGATTGCCATCTCCATTTTGACTCTCTAAAACACTAAAACAACAACTTACACAATTAACCGACCCGTTTGGCTCATCTTATGGAATTCCCCAATATGATGACTACCAAACAATCCCGTGTTACTCTTAGACTGTTAATTCAAGTAACGATCATGGTCACTACAATCGATACCATATTTATCCTAAAATAAGACTTCGCAAAATTTAACAACAATTCATTGAATGTAACAGGTTAAGTTACATACCTTTAGTGCACGCCCTTCAACCGCAAATCACCACCGGCTTGTCCACTCGACGTTCCGGTATCCTTTCCTATAGAGTTCAATTATATCACATTTAGAACTCTTTTTAATCACATTTCGCATAATAGCCAAAACATCACAATTAGGTGTTTTAACTTCAAAATTCCAGTTTCGAGCCTTCTTTGAGGCATTTCAACAAACACTTTAAAGGCAGAATTTTACATGATTATTTAGCAAATCCCTATCTTATCATCTAGCCGAATTTCACATCAATCAATCAATTTTACACAATTGTTAGCTTCTATAATTCTGAAGTCACTTCACAATTGTCAAATTACACTAGAACAACACCCAATTTCCTAGTGTTTATCAAGTTCTACATAACCCACTAATCACCTATAATGGTGTTCATGGATTTTACTAAAATTTCACATGATTTAAACTTGTATTTGTCTAGGGTTTGTCCCTAGACACTATATTGTTCTTAATTCATCATAAAACCAACATGCAACGATAAATTTCAGATTTTCCCAACTTCATGAGAATTTCAAGTTGAGAGTTTTCATCAAATTTTACATACCTTGTAATCCTCTTATGATGAGGATCAATAATCTATGCTCGATTTTTGCTTTTGATCAGATTTGGACCTTCAATTTGATTGTTTAGTGAATTTTTAGGGTTTGGAGCAAGGGGGTCGACCTCCTCCTGCTTCTGATCGACCAGACCCCTCTTTGGGGGTGTTTGGTTTGTTTTTTATTTGTTTTATAAATTTAAGTTTCAATTTTACAACTTAGGCCCCTCCACTTTTGTTCAACATATAGTTTGGTCATGTTAACCCTATTTCAAATTATTCCTAAACTTGTAGTTAACTAGGTTATAATTTCCTAGTTAAATAATATTCTTATTTATTTAAACTTTATAATTAGAATTATAAAGTTTTATATTTCCGGGGTGTTACAAGTCCACCCCCCTTAAAAAGGGTTTCTTCCCCGAAACCAAAGTACGTACCAAATACTGTAGGGTGGAGACGTCGCATCTCCTCTTCGGACTCCCACGTAGTGTCCGAACCTTTCCTATGCTCCCATTTGACCTTGACTTGCTTAATTACTTTGTTCCTCAAACTCTTCTCTTTACGATCTAAAATCGCAATTGGTTTTACTGCATAGTTGAGGCTGTTATCCACCTCGATATCATCGTAGTGGATACAAGCAGTTTCGTCCGCTAAACATTTTCGGAGATGTGACACGTGGAATGTGCTATGAACACCACTCAACTCCTCGGGTAATTCGAGGCGATATGCTACTTTACCAACCCGCTTGGTGATTCTGAATGGCCCAATAAATCTTGGGCTCAACTTTCCTCTTTTCTGAACTGTATTACTCCTTTCCACGGCGATACTTTCAGCATTACTTTATCACCCACTTGAAACTCAATCGGCCTCTTTCGTTTATCCGCGTACGACTTTTGTCGATCCTGAGCCGCTTTTAGGTGAGTTCGGACCATGTCGATTTTCTCATTCGTAGTTTGGATTATATCAGTAGGTGCTAGCCCTCGTGGACCCACTTCTCCCCAACATACCGGGGTTCGACACTTTCTACCATATAACATTTCATACGGGGCCATCTTAATGCTCGCGTGATAGCTATTGTTATATGAAAATTCGACCAAGGGTAGGTAGACATCCTAACTACCCCCGAAGTCAATAATGCAAGCCCGTAGCATATCTCCCAACGTTTGTATTGTTCTTTCACTCTGCCCATCCGTTTGTGGATGGTAAGCAGTGCTAATGAACAGTTTAGTTCCCATTTGTTCTTGAAATTCACGCCAAAATTTCGAAGTAAACCGAGTATCTCTGTCTGACACAATGGATATTGGTACCCCATGACGTGCTATGATTTCATTGGTGTACACCTCCGACATCTTCTCGGATGTATATGTCTCTCGAATCGGATTGAAGTGAGCACTTTTCGTCAATCTATCCACGACTACCCTTATAGCATCAAACCCACGGTTAGTTTTGGGCAATTTGGTCAACAAATCCATGGTGATTTGTTCCCATTTCCAAACTGGGATGTCCAATGGTTGCAACTTACCATATGGTTTCTGGTGCTCCGCTTTGACTTGCAAGCAGGTCAAACACTTCTCCACATATTTCACAATATCTCTTTTCATCCCGGGCCACCAATAGTTTTGTTTTAAATCATTATACATCTTGGTCGCTCCCGGATGGATGGAATAACGAGACTTGTGAGCTTCATCTAGTAGAATCTTTTTAACTCCACATGTGTTAGGAACCCAAATTCTATTGAAACGCGTTTTCAAACCGTGGTTTCCTACTTCGAGTTCCTTAACTTGGCCAACAATCCTTTCCTTTCTCCAGTTTTTCGTCTTTACTGCTTCTTCTTGTGCCTCTCAGATTCGTTCAAGTAAGCCCGAGGTCACAATGAGTTTGCAATGATCGTACTCGTATCGGGACATAATCTGTTTTTCTGCTCAGAGCATCTGCCACCACATTTGCCCTTCCGGGGTGATAGTGTATTTCACAGTCGAAATCTTTCACCGTTTCTAACCATCGCCTTTGTCGCATATTTAACTCCTTCTGATCGAAGAAGTATTTTAAGCTCTTGTGATCGGTGAATATGGTGCACTTTACCCCATATAAATAGTGCCTCCATATTTTTAATGCAAATACCACCGCAGCCAGCTCAAGATCGTGCGTGGGATATTTCTTCTCGTGTAACTTCAATTGCCTCGAGGCATAAGCTGTAACTTTGCCCCGTTGCGTCAAAACGCATCCGAGCCCCGATAGTGAAGCATCCGAATAAACCACCAAGTCTTCGACCCCGTCCAGCAATGTCAGTACCGGAGCTTGAGTTAACTTCTCTTTTAGCGTTTGAAACGCTCTTTCTTGGTCGACACCCCAAATGAACTTTTCTTCCTTCCGTGTTAGCTTTGTTAGCGGTGACGCAATCTTGGAGAAATCTTGAATGAATCTCCTATAGTATCCCGCAAGCCCCAAAAAGCTTCTAATTTCTGAAGGGTTCTTCGGGGGATTCCATTTTGACACGGCCTCGATCTTTGACTGATCCACCAATACTCCGTCGGCACTTATGATGTGGCCAAGAAATTGTACCTCTCGTAACCAAAAGGCACACTTAGAGAATTTCGCATACAACCTTTCTCGTCTAAGTGTCTCTAACACCTCTTGTAAGTGGTGTGCATGTTCAGCTTCGCTTTTCGAATACACCAAAATATCATCGATAAACACGATGACCTACTTATCCAACATTGGCTTGCAAACCCGGTTCATGAGGTCCATGAAAGCCGCGGGTGCATTTGTTAGCCCAAATGACATCACGAGGAATTCGTAATGTCCGTATCTCGTGCGGAAAGCCGTCTTCGGCACATCTTCCTCCTTGACCTTTAGTTGGTGATACCCCGATCTAAGGTCAATTTTTGAAAACCAGTTCGCACCTTGTAATTGGTCGAATAAATCATCTATCCTCGGAAGCGGGTATCGGTTCTTTACCGTGAGTTTGTTTAACTCCCGGTAATCGATACACATGCGCATGCTTCCGTCTTTCTTTTTCACGAACAATACCGGTGCGCCCCAAGGAGACACACTCGGCCTTATGAATCCTTTGTCAAGCAGGTCTTGAATCTGGGACATCAACTCTTGTAATTCCGACGGTGCGAGTCGGTATGGTGCTTTTGCTACGAGTTTTGCGCCCGGAATCAATTCGATCCCGAACTCTACTTCCCGTTCAGGCGGTATCCCCGGTAAATCCTCCGGAAACACATCTTCATAGTCTCGTACTACCGGTACATCTTCAATCCTCCGTGATTCTTTCTCGGGCTCATTTGCGTATATCATGAATGTCTTGCATCCTCGCTTCATAAGCTTGTGAGCTTTCAACATTGAGCATACTATGGGGTTGCCTCCTTTTTCGCCATAGATAGTGACGTGTTTCCCGCTCGGAGATATTAGCTTTATCTCCTTACGAAAACACACGACCTTCGCGTGGTGCTGAGATAGCCAATCCATCCCAACGACTACTTGAAATTCCCCCATTGACATCGGGATTAGATCTATCAAGTATTCCTCATCGTCTATGCTTAATTTGCAGCTTCGACAAACGTCACAAACTATAAAACTTTTGTTGTCCCCTATTTCTACTTCTAAGGGCACAGATAACTTTGTTAATACAAAAGAAGGATGTCGAATAAATCCATGCGAAATGAAGGATTTATTAGCACCCGTATCAAACAGTACACGTGCTGGAATTGAGTTAATTGTGAATATACCTGAGACCACATCGGGTTCTGTTTTAGCTTCAGCCGCAGTAAGTTGGAAGGACCTAGCCTTCGCTTTGGGAGCTTCTGCTGGAGACTCTTTTGTGTGTCTCTTTCCAACCAACTCGGGGCATTCAGACTTTTTGTGGCCGGGTTGATAACATTTGTAACAAACGGAAACTTTTCCGGGACATAGCGATGCAATGTGTCCCGTCTTCCTACATACCAGACACGGCTTGTCTTTGAAGCGGCACTCACCTTTGTGCCCCTTTCCACATACTTTGCAACTTGGCGACCCACCTTTAGCCTCCACTTTCTTCCCCGATTCAGCAGTTCTACCTTTCTTTGTAGGGCTTGGATTCACATCCTGTGCCCTTCGCTCACCCCTTTCAACTTGTTTCTTTAACTCGATTTCCCACTCCCGGGCGGTGTTGATGATTTCTGTGAGAGTTTCATATTTTGAGGGAGTCATAAACTCCCGGTATTCAGCACTCAGCATGTTGTAATAATAGTATATCTTCTACTCTTCAGTGGTGACTAACTCGTCACAAAATCTCAGCTTATCCATGAAGATGCCCGTGATCTTATCAATTGATTCTCCCTTTTGTCTTAACTGGATAAATTCCTCTTTGATCCTGTATAACTGCTTTGGGACTATGGTGTTTAAGGAACGGCACCTTAAACTCATCCCAAGTCATGACCCTTGCCGCTTCAGCTCCCATTTCCTTCTTTTTATTGTCCCACCAATCCTTGGCTTGATTTCTCAATTGACCCGTTCCGTAAGCAACAAAGTCACCTACGTCACAGTGGGTTCGTTCAAACACTCCTTCGACGTCACTTATCCATCTTTGGCAGATTATTGGGTCAACTTCCCCGTTATAGATTGGCGGTTTGCACGCCATAAATTCTTTATATGAGCACCCTTTACGTTCTCCCGTTTTATCTTTCATAAGGTTGACACTATCCTCCAACCTTTTAACTCGCTCTTCAACAAGAGACAACACCGTGCTTTGAATTTTGTCTATAAACCCGGATAGACTACCTTCAATTGCCTTCCCTACTTCTTCGGCAATTATCTCTTTCATTTGTTCGGTGCTTGTTTGCACCGGATTATCATCGTTTCCATCAGACATCTTAAAACTAAAATGCTTACATTTAAACGTTAAACATTTCATTTATAACATTGCTTCATTTGTTTCGGTTTAGCCAAGTTCCTAACTTGCTTTAACCGTTCACATTTGGTGCACTTTCCGGGTTTGAGTGTGTTAACACGCTCTTCCCATGCTCATCAATTCATTTCTCATTTCTTACATCAGATATAATTTATTAACATAATAAGTTAATTCTTACCGGACGATTGATCAAGCTTGAACCGAACACTTTGTTGACAACCTTAAGCTCTGATTACCAACTTGTAACACCCGTCTAATTCTACTTGAATTTAATAGTATTCACACCATTTTAGATAAAAGATGTCTAATTAACATAGATTCCAAAAGTAAAGTTCATAAGTAGCAAAAACCTTAGTCAACTAACGACTAAGTTAAAACATTCAAAAGTTGTTTAACAATTTGTTTACATCCCATAAACATAGTTTATTAAGGGTTAAAATATTGCGGAAGCTTGTAAATTGTGTTCGGTTCTTCAAAAACTAGCTCAATCATCTTCCGGTTAGTTTCCAACATCACCTAAGATCAAAACCACAACAAGTGTTAGTTTTGATAAAGTTAAAATGGATATAAACAAGTTCCAAGAGTCAAACAATCAAAAAATAAAATTTTCCCGGATCAAGGGGGCGCCGCGTGACGCCAAGGGCCTAGGCGTCACGCCTAGCCCTGATTTTCACAGAATGTTCATTAATCTGATGCTGTACATACCCAGCTCAAAGTTTAATCAAGTCCCAACTTAAAATGGTCATAACTTATGATTCGTAAGTCCATTTTTAGTGATTCTTTTTCCTATACGTCTGTAATTTCATTACCAACGTGCCTATTACGATAGTCATGCCAAAACTTCAACTTACGGACATAGAGTCTATATGTCGTTATGCATTTATTCGACCCATTTCTACTTGACACAATTTACTACCATTTAACTAGTAAACTTATGATACTTTATACCCAATATCCCGGGCTTATCATCACTTGCATTTCTTTACCAATCTCATGGCTTAATGCTCTTGTGATTGCCATCTCCATTTTGACTCTCTAAAACACTAAAACAACAACTTACACAATTAATCGACCCGTTTGGCTCATCTTATGGAATTCCCCAATATGATGACTACCAAACGATCCCGTGTTACTCTTAGACTGTTAATTCAAGTAACGATCATGGTCGCTACAATCGATACCATATTTATCCTAAAATAAGACTTCGCAAAATTTAACAACAATTCATTGAATGTAACAGGTTAAGTTACATACCTTTAGTGCACGCCCTTCAACCGCAAATCACCACCGGCTTGTCCACTCGACGTTCCGGTATCCTTTCCTATAGAGTTCAATTATATCACATTTAGAACTCTTTTTAATCACATTTCGCATAATAGCCAAAACATCACAATTAGGTGTTTTAACTTCAAAATTCCAGTTTCGAGCCTTCTTTAAGGCATTTCAACAAACACTTTAAAGGCAGAATTTTACATGATTATTTAGCAAATCCCTATCTTATCATCTAGCCGAATTTCACATCAATCAATCAATTTTACACAATTGTTAGCTTCTATAATTCTGAAGTCACTTCACAATTGTCAAATTACACTAGAACAACACCCAATTTCCTAGTGTTTATCAAGTTCTACATAACCCACTAATCACCTACAATGGTGTTCATGGATTTTACTAAAATTTCACATGATTTAAACTTGTATTTGTCTAGGGTTTGTCCCTAGACACTATATTCTTCTTAATTCATCATAAAACCAACATGCAACCATAAATTTCAGATTTTCCCAACTTCATGAGAATTTCAAGTTGAGAGTTTTCATCAAATTTTACATACCTTGTAATCCTCTTGTGATGAGGATCAATAATCTATGCTCGATTTTTTCTTTTGATCAGATTTGGACCTTCAATTTGATTGTTTAGTGAATTTTTAGGGTTTGGAGCAAGGGGGTCGACCTCCTCCTGCTTCTGATCGACCAGACCCCTCTTTTGGGGTGTTTGGTTTGTTTTTTATTTGTTTTTATAAATTTAAGTTTCAATTTTACAACTTAGGCCCCTCCACTTTTGTTCAACATATAGTTTGGTCATGTTAACCCTATTTCTAATTATTCCTAGACTTGTAGTTAACTAGGTTATAATTTTCTAGTTAAATAATATTCTTGTTCATTTAAACTTTATAATTAGAATTATAAAGTTTTATATTTCCAGGGTGTTACATCAGAGGTAAGAATTAACATGTTGACACATTTAACCCCCAAGCTTTGTAACTTTTCCAATTTAAGCACAAATGGCTTCCTGTGTCTGTCAATTTATTCATTCATGAATACGAACATCTTATGAGGTCATTCAGAGGCACGAGTTAGGCATGATGACACATTAGATCCCTCTATACACATACTTCCTTCGTTTGTCAACTTTAGTCCCTTGAAATCAATTCGCTACACGTTTAAAGTTCATGATACGTGTCTTTATTACATTGGGCATGATTTTGCGAGGTGTTACAGTTTGGGTCCCTGGTATGACGTCCTTAAATGAATCAACAACAATTTTTTCTTATAATAAAGATGAACACAAAGATGGCAACCTTTTAAAGTCCTTGCCGTAATGAAGTTGTTATAGTTGTTCCTTCAAGCTAACAAGTTGGTGAAAAGGACAAAAGTTCACACGGTTATGTCGTGCCTTCAAAATGGTAGTTGAGTGAGTAATCGCTAGAAACCATTCGCCTTTATTAATACAAGGTACAAAAGGTGCATCCCAAGGACTTGTTTAAGGATGTTAAATTATTAATTGTTTTTTTTTTTTTGGGATTTGAATGTAAAAGTTTTAATGCTCGTGTATAAGCAGGTTAAGAAAGTTTGATACAGGTCTGGTGCTTATGAAAGCTTTAAGTATGGGTGTGGTGAGAGCAAAGGATTAAACAACTAAGCTTTTACAAGCACATATAGCTTCAATGAGCAACAACAGTCAAGGAGGGAGCACGGGATTTACATATTAAGACAAAGCTTGCGTATCAACAGTTACAACAACTACGGCAGGAAGAAGAAACAACTTAGGTGACTTTCATTTCACTTGGATGCCTTCGCAGGATGTTACTACTGTATGATTTAGTTTATTGTGTTTTTTTCCTTTTTGCTTCCTTGTGGCGAGCCTCTGGCTTGTAGTTTTTTATGGGTTAATAAGAAATGGTGTTTTGTTTGCCAAACGTGGCGGGTAATACACGTGGCCCCGACCGCAACGCGGCGGGTGCTATTTCTAGTTATATATATTATATATATATATATATATATTGTTAGTGAAGGAACATTAATAGTAACTTTATTTTTATAATAATATATAGTTTTTTTATTTAATATATTATAATAGTTTATTATTTTTAATAGCATATTTTTAATTTTTTTTCATTTTTTAAAATCATATATTTTCTTTACCATTTTTATTAATGAGTCTTTGTTCTTTTTTATCATGAATAGTAACTTTATTTTTATAATAATGTATAGCTTTTTTATTTAATATATTATAATAGTTTATTATTTACTTTTGTTTTTTATTTTTTCATTTTTTTTAAATCATATATATCTCCTTTACCATTTTTATTGATAATTCTTTTTTCTTTTTTTTTAAACATATATCAATTTATCAATTAATTTGATACTTCTTTAATAGTTTACGTTTATAACTTTTTTTCTAAAAACTTAAGTACGTAGTCGTATTTGATTTTCCCCTTATGTTTTGTTTAAAACGGTACGATAATAAACTAAACCGTTCTAATGGTTTTGACTTTCTAAACAACATACTTTATTTTCAAATATCGTTTGTTTTACATTATCATTTGTTCGGTTTCGCTGCAACGCGCGGCGCAAAAAAAACTAGTTATAAATATGGTAGAGCAAAAAAATAGCATTTTAAAGGCGAATACGAACCGAACCGACTCGTTAGATTCTTTATTTAAATTTTACACTTTATTCGATTAACGTTTTCTACTTCTTCCATTATAAGTAGGGTGTTGGATGCTTATCTAACAAACGGCGGAAATACCAAAGTAATTAAAAATATTAAAAGTGATAAACTTGGCTCGGGAAATTATGCTAGAAACTACATCCCAAACCTGGGAAAGTTACTAGCCCCCCTGTACGAGAAAACATCGCCCTAGGTCGGATATTATTGTTTGGTTAATTCGTTTCTTTTTTTTTTCTTTTTTTTGAATGGCAAATTTGGATCACTGACGGACCACTGGAGTATTATCGTGCCACCAGTGGAACCACCCGATCATATCCATCTCCACTACACATAATGTCTATACACCAATTCAGAAGGAAACCCAATAAATATGGGAAAATCCCCCTTGTAGGAATCGAACCCAGGACCTATTGGTCTTAAAGCCTTATCTCATCCCTAAGATGCCACTAGGCTATAAAGCCATGGATAAAATCATAGCTCACACTAATGCCACCATCGCCCATGACCATAAGGCATCACTTTTTTTTAACGGCAAATTAGGATCACTGACAGACCACTGGAGTATCATCGTGCCACCAGCAGAACCACCCGATCATATCCATCTCCACTAGGCTATAATGCATATACACCAATTCAGGAGAAAACCCAATAAAGCTGGGAAAAACCTCCCTTTGTGAGAATCGAACCCAGGACCTAATGGTCCCAAAGTCTTATCCCACCCTCAAGATGCCACTAGGCTATAATGCCATAGACATAAGGCGTCACTTTTACTCGAGTTACATGATAGCCACTTCATTGCAGAGTGACATCTTCAATAATGCAACTTAGATTGTTCGTCCTTCTTTGCGTTGATTTTTCTAAAAAAAACAACAGCAAAAGTGTCGGTGGAACATGAAGAAATGTATGAACTATATATACATTGACTCATTGAGTTAGGAAAAGAGAAATATTTGTTGTTTATGAAAATTTTGAAGTTTAACGTTGAGTTAAGAAAAAAAGAAATGAGGTTAAAACATTGTGAAAACCAAACAAGTTAATTGGTGAATAATAAATAGTGTGCATGGAGAATTAGCGCGTTTGGTACACGGAATGTTTTGAAATTGGAATTGGAATTTGTATAGGATTGGATTTGGAATTTAAACATTCCAATTGCAATTGGAAATTGTTGGAATTGGAATCTCAATTCCATTTTTGTTGTGTTTGGTTGTCAAATGAATTGGAATCCATCACCACGTCACCCACAACTCCCGGTTCGGATCGAAACGGTACGGGTCAAAACAGTTCGCGTCGAATCGGTTCGTGTCGAAATTGAGTCGGGGGCCAATTTTCCTTTTTTTCCTGAGAGAACGGGCTAGATTGTCAATATGATTGTGAGCATGATTTTCATTTCTTAAATCATAGTGCTGAACGTTTATTGGGTGTTAACTTGATTGTCAAAAGTCAAAACAGCTTGGTACGGGGTGAAACGGCTCGGGTAGAAATGGTTCGATTAGAAACGGCACGGGTCAAACGGTTCGTGTAGAAACGGTTCGTTTCAAAACGGTACGGGTCAAAATGGTTCGTGTCAAAACGGTTCGATTCGAAACGGTACGGGTCGAAACGGTTCGCGTCAAAACGGTTCGATTCGAAACGGTACGGGTAGGAACGGTTCGCGTAGAAACGGTTCGTGTCGGAATGATTCACGTCGAAACGGTTCGGGTTCGTGTTCGTGTTCGTGTCGAGGTTCGCGTCGAAACGGTTTGTGTCGAAACGGTACGGGTTGAAACGGTTCGGATCGAAACCGGTACGGGTCGAAATGGTCGAAGATTCCAATGAAAATACTTTAATTCCTTCACATATAGGAAGGATTTTGAATTCCTTCACATAAAGGAATTTAAAGGAATTCATGCTAATTCCAATTCAAATTTCATTGTCAACCAAACACATGAAGATTGAAATTTAGATTCCAATTCCATCAAATTCTGTGAACCAAACATATTAAGAGATGGAATTCAGATTCCAATTCACTTAAATTCCTGCGAACCAAACGTCCCCTATCAAGTTAGGATTTTGGTTCTCGTTTCAACCTAAGAGTTAAGACAACTTGGGGATCGTATTTGATTCCAATATAACAGTTTGAGTTTAAGAAACAAAGGTTGAAGATGCATAACGCCAAAATAAAAACCTAAGTATAGAAAATCACGAAAATAGTTCATTTTCACTATGTTATACCTTTATAATAAATGTCATAACATATTCATATTTAGAGTATTGAGATATCCGACTCTATAGTTGTGTGTGTTCAAAAAGTATAATAATGAAGGAAATCTGATGACGGGGGTAGCTCAAGACTAAATGAAATGATTAAATATGTAAGCGCTTAAAAGGTTAAACGGTTCAACGGTTGAAAAGCTGTGAGTTGGGAAAAGCAATGCAGAAACAGTAGCCGGTCACATCTGAAGATCGCTTCACCAACCCACGGCCGCAAAAGCAAAGCAGGTCTGCCAATGCACACTATTATCCGGGGGTCAAAAGCCTTCAACCCCCGAAAGGGGAAACCCTCTACTGCAAGCGAGGTTACTAGTCTAATCCATTCCACTTCGGGAGATGCCTTCTCTTATAAAATGACACTTCATTTACTTCAGAGAGGACATCCGGACCAGCTCTGATTCTTCAATCTCTGGTCATTCACATCGAATGCTTGTCTCGCACAAGTCATTCCCTTTCACATCCAACACACACATTCCCTTTGCTACCACTTCCAAATCTGGACACGATTCAGAGGAGGATCTATAGCAAAGAACAACAATAAACTAGTAAACCTCCTTCCACGTCTCGCAAACGTGGGGGGACCCCACGACCTGCGTTAGGCAAGGTTGAACCCTTCAACCGTTCTGCCTAGCCAGTCCAGCTACCACCGTTGGTCTTGTATTTGTTGTATCAACAAGTTGGCGCCCACCGTGGGGCTACGCCGCTATTTCTTCTCCAAAAGACTTAGTAGTGTAGCTCTATTTACTTAAAATCACCATGTCTGAAAGTGGATCCCCGGAAGAAGTAAATCAGATCCCAAACGCTTCTACTCCGGGTAGTAGCCAAGCTCACGTGGCTATACCAACTTCTTTCTCAACTCCGGGGAGCACACCCGAGTTCCTCAACTTCAACACACCAACTCCGTCCAGATCTGGAGTTCCATCTCCCAATATCGGTGTCTCTGATGCCCCATCATGTGTTGAACTCACCCCTGAAGGGGTTGCTAACAATTTCCTTGTGCTAAGGACTCTTCTCAACCAGCATGTAAGTAAAGAAAGAGAAAAGGGAGTGAGGATTCGTTTAGACTATGACGAACCTGAGCCAACATTGTCTCCTGGACCACCTCCTCCTCTTTTTGCAACAAGAAGTGAGGCTGGTCCCAGTAACCCTTCAAACCCTCACCCTTATCTGTCCACTATGACAAATCCTACGGTGCATCCCATCTTCTCTTCCCAACCAATTACTAGTGGTGCTCCTTTGGGACATGAGCTGACTCTTGACCAGCTCCTACAATCCCCAGTGACAAGCTATCCAATATCCACTACAACTACATGGGAGCAAGCTCTGTCCGTGCTCCCCTTAGCACGAAGTGCTGTTATGAGTGCTCCCCTAGGGATAAGCTGCTCCGCTGGCCCAGGAAGCCTTCAAGGCTTCAACCCCATGACCAACATGATGACCCAGATGATGGCCAACTTCCCATGGCAACACTTCATCAACTAAGTGCTTGCCACTCAGGGAAACAACGGCAATAGCAGCAATGTGGATGCAAGGACTGAAGAAGACTTGGCTAAACCGTACAAGCCAAGTAACCTTTCATGCTTCTCAAGACAGATAGCCGATTATGATTTCCAGTCAAAGATCAAAATGCCGGCCCACATCAGGACATATAACGGGACTGAAGATCCTGAGGACCATCTTCAGATCTTCACAGGTGCAGCTCGGATAGAGAAATGGTCCAACGCTGAGTGTTGCCTAATGTTCATGCAAACTCTTGTTGGATCCGCCAGGATCTGGTTCAACGATTTACCTGCTCAAAGTGTTCGAAGCTTCGACGATCTCAGCAAGGGTTTCCTGGCCAAGTTCTCCCAACAAAGACGATATGTCAAGGACGCAACCGTGATCTTTCAGATAAAACATCGTGATGATGAAAGTCTCCGTGCTTTCATTGAACGATACAAGAAGGAAGGTCTGACTTATGTAGGGGCCGACGAGAAAATGAGGGTGGCTGGCTTCATGAATGCCATCACCTCTAAGTACCTTACAAGGGATTTCAACAAATCTCTACCCAAGACCTTAGAAGAAGCTCTTGAAAGGGCTGAAGCCCACATCCGGGGAGAGGAGGCAGTAGATATCAAGGAACAAAGAAAAAGAGGGCCCGACTGGAGAAGCAACAGTCCAGCCAGAAAAAGAGGGAACTTCAACTCCTATGACAGGCGGTCAAAGGGTTCAGACCCTCGAAGGTCTGAAGGTCGGAACCTTTCAAGCAGGGACAAAGGCATACGTTTCACACCCCTCACAAAGACCCCTCAAGAAATCCTTGCAACAGAAGAAGTCAAACAAAACTTTCGGCCTCCTAGACCTCTCCCCAAAAGCAGGAAAAACGAGAACTCCACCCAATACTGCGAGTTTCATGAAGAAAAAGGTCACCACACCAATGATTGCTTCCAACTCAAGAAAAGAATAGAAGAAGCTGTTAAGTCCGGAGAACTCGCTCATTTGGTAAAGGGAGTCCGGGACAAAATGGCTGAAGGAAAGGGTAAGGAAGTCAACATGGTAGATTTCGATGGAAAGGTTCCTCACAAGAGGCAGAGGTTGGAAGCTTGGGAGCTTCAGTGTGTCTGTTTCCCCCCTACGGAGAATGACCCTCTCTCTAGCCCGCTCGTGGTAGAAGCCACCGTGGGAACGTTGCAAACATGCAAGGCATACATAGACACGGGGGCAGCCACTGAAATCATGTTCGAAAAATTCTTCAACCGATTGAGCAATGAAGAACGTTCAAGGCTTCAACCCTCTGGGACCTCCATAAAAGGTATCGCTGACATACCCCTCAAGCCTTTAGGGCAACTGACACTTAATGTTCGTTTCAGTGAAGGTTTAAAATAAAGAACCCAACCACTCACCTTTGTGGTTATCAACATCCCCTCAAGCTATGATGTGATCATCGGAAGACCAGGACAGTGTGCATTTTACATGGCCGTGTCTGTTGGCCATGGCACAGTCAAATTTCCCACCGAGAGGGGCATAGCAACCCTTCAACCGTCTCAGGAAGCCTACATGGTTGAAGGTGAAAGTTCAAACAGTGAAGAAGACAGGCAAAGGTTGGTCATAAATCCTAAATACCCTGAACAAAGAATAAGGGTCAACCCAGACCTTTCTCAAGAGACCCTTTCATACCTTGAAAAACTGCTGACACACTACAGCGATGTATTCGCTTGGTGTCCTGAAGATATGACCGGGATCCCCCGGGACATTGCCGAGCATGATTTGAGAATACCACCAGAGGTCAAGCCTGTGGTCCAGAAGAAAAGAAGCTTGGCACCAGAGAGAAGTCTGGCAGCCTGCCAAGAGGTTGAAAAGCTTGTGTCAGCCGGTATTCTCCGAGAAGTCAAGTACCAGTCATGGGTTGCAAACCCGGTTATGGTCAAGAAACCAGACAACTCTTGGAGGATGTGCATAGACTTTAAGGATCTTAACAAAGCTTTTCCTAAGGATTGCTATCCACTACCAGAAATTGATCTCAAAGTTGACTCCCTCACAGGCTACTCGTTCAAATGCTTTCTTGATGCATACAAAGGCTATCACCAAATCCTCATGAAAAAAGAGGATGAGGAAAAGACAGCCTTTCACACGGACAAAGGAATCTTTTGCTATCAAAAGATGCCTTTCGGTCTCAAAAATGCAGGAGCAACCTATCAACGGCTTGTTGACAAAGCCTTCGAAAGCCAAATCGGCAGGAACATGGAGGCGTATGTCGATGACTTGGTCATTAAAAGCAAGACGGAATACCAAATGCTCGATGATATTCAAGAAACTTTCAAGAACCTCAGAAAGGTTAACATGAAGCTTAATCCGGAAAAGTGTTCATTTGGATTCGAAGAAGGAAAATTCTTGGGCCACATTGTTGGAAAACAAAGCATCAAAGCCAACCCTAACAAAGTAAAAGCCGTCCTTGAAGCCAAGCCACCAAAGACCAAGAAGGAAGTTGAAAGCTTGAACGGGAAGCTTGCAGCCTTGAAGCGTTTTACCTCAAAGTTAGCCGAAAGATCTCTGCCCTTCTACAAAACGCTCAAGAACTGCTCAGATAAAAAGGATTTCAAATGGACTGAAGAAGTTGAAGAAGCTTTCAACCAGATGAAGCAACATCTAGCTTCCCTACCAGACATTGCGGCACCAAAAACCGGGGAGTTAATATCGGTGTACCTCTCAATCACGGACGAGGCCATCAGTGCAGTCCTCACCATTGAGCTAGACAAGGCCCAGGTACCTGTTTATTTTTTCAGCAAAACTTTAAAATTAGCTGAAACGAAATACCCTCCCCTTGAAAAACTTGCCCTAGCATTAGTTCAAACAGCTAGAAGGCTTCGAAGGTATTTCCAAGCACACCCCATACAAGTGGTCACCGACCAACCTATTAAGAGTGTGCTTGAAAAACCTGAAAACTCGGGGCGATTAGCCAAATGGGCCATAGAACTAGGTGAACATAACATCACCTATGTCCCAAGGAAAGCTATCAAGGCTCATGTCTTGGCCGATTTCATTGTGGAAATCCCAAACCAAACAGTCACTGAAGTAAACACTGCCACCACTGAACCTTCCAACCCTGAAGCCTGGAAGCTTTTTACCGACGGGGCTTCAAGCGTTGAAGGGTCAGGGGCTGGATTAATTTTGATCAACCCAAAAGATTTGGAATTCACATATGCTCTTCGTTTTGATTTTCAGACCACCAATAACGAGGCTGAATACGAAGCACTAATAGCCGGCCTAAGGTTGGCCAAAGAAATGAAAGTTGAAAAGCTTGAAGTGTTCACGGATTCGTTGCTGGTCTCAAGTCAAGTCAATGACAGCTACATAGCTAAAGAGCCCAACATGAAAAAATACAGAGAAAAATCCAAGGAACTAATGAGTACCTTCCAAGCATGCAACATCAAACAGATCCCAAGATCTCAAAACAAGAAGGCCGATGCCCTAAGTAAGCTTGCATCCCTCACTTTTGCCCATCTCACCAAGAAGGTACTGGTAGAAGTGTTGAAGGCCCCATCCATTGATGAATTGGAGGTTCAAGACGTGGTTACCGAAGAAGAACCAAACTGGATGACTCCCATAAGAAAGTTCCTCAAAAATGGTGAATTACCAAATGATCAAGTGGAAGCCAAAAGGGTTGAAATCAAGGCAAGACAATACATACTACAAGGAGAAACCCTTTACAAAAAGAGTTACCTTGCTCCCTTGCTAAGATGTGTCGGTCCCGAGCAAAGTAAGTACTTGATCAAGGAAATTCATGAGGGCGTGTGTGGAGCTCACTTTGGAGCTAGGTCGGTAGTTGGAAAGCTCATGAACCTCGGATATTTCTGGCCCTCAATGCATCGTGACACAACCGAAGAATTGAAGAAATGTGATGCCTGCCAGATCCACGCACCAGTCCCAAAAAATCCCAAGCATGATTTAGTCCCAATAACCTCGGCTTGGCCATTCCATAAGTGGGGAATGGACATTGTTGGCCCATTTCCCCCAAGCAAAGGGGGAGTGAAATTCCTACTGGTGGCGGTAGACTATTTCACCAAGTGGCCCGAGGTCAAGCCACCTGCCAAGATCACAGGAAAGCAAGTCATTGACTTTGTCTGGGAAAACATCATTTGCCGTTATGGATTGCCAGGAGTACTTGTCACCGATAACGGAAGGCAATTTGCTGAGAAGCCCTTCAGCGTTTGGTGCAAAGAATACAAAATCGATCAGGTTTTCAGCTCAATGGCTTATCCGCAATCAAATGGGCAGGTTGAGAGAACAAATAGAAGCATAGTGGAAGGCATAAAGACAAGATTGGGAAGATACGAAAGCAACTAGCTTGAAGAATTGCCTAGTGTCCTATGGGCAATTAGAACAACAGAAAAAACAAGCCATAAGAAAACACCTTACAGCTTGGTATTTGGATCTGAAGTCGTGATCCCTGCCGAAATTGGAGTTGTAACCCAAAGAATTGTCAACATGGATCCCGAAACAAACCAAAATGAGACCATGTTGAATTTACAACTCCTAGAGGAAGCAAGAGATCAAGCCGCAATCCAAGAAGCCAAATACAAGCAACAAATGGAAGCTTACTGGAACAAAAAAGTAAAAAACGAACGTTTCAAGCCAGGGGATCTGGTCCTCAGAAACAACGAAGCCAGCAAGAAAGAAAATCAAGGAAAGCTTGGCCCAAAATGGGAAGGCCCATACACCATCCTTGAAGCACACAAAGGTGGATCCTACAAGCTGGCTGATTCAGAAGGCAAAAGGCTTCCAAGGCATTGGAACGGCAAGACATTGAAAAGGTTCCATGTTTAAACGGAAAGTTTGGTTTGTATCAAAATGTATTTCAAGCAGGATTATGAATACCTTTTGTAAAAAGCAAGTATTGCTTTAATGAATGAAGTTGTTTTTATCAAACTTGTCTTTCTATCCCAAAATCAGGTTGAGAACCTAGCAAAAAACTCCATGGCAAGGTCCATGTAAGGGGATGAGCTCCCAGGCCACATCGCTCAATAGGTTCAAGGGTTGAATGAGCCTATATAAGGGGTGAGTTCCTAAATCAATACAACTCCATGAGACTTGTTAAGAAAACACAAAATTGTCTCATAGACGGGTATGAGCAGCCTACACCAAATGCTCCCTAAGCCTTAAAAATATAGTCCACAAAAAGGCTAAAAAACCAAAAGAAATAGTAAAAAGGATAGGTGCTATCTCTTCTTGTTAAAAATGCCAAGGCTAAGTGTCTTCAGCACTGAACCCTTTTAGGTATAAAAAACATAAGGGCAGCACAAACCCGACAAAGACAAAGTTACAAAAAGAACAAAGCAAATCCAAAAAGAACAAAGTCAATTGGACAAAAATCACAAAGGTACAAACCAAGCCAGGACGCAAAACTAAGAAGCCTTCAAGGCTTCAAGCCAGCCGGGCAATACCTCGAAACCTTAAAGGCTTCAACCTATTAACAGACAGCCAAAAGGCTTGGACGGTTAAAATCCAAATGAACTGCCTTGTCCAAAAAGGCACATGCATAAAACCATAATAAATGGAAAATAGTTAACACATAACATCATATAAAACAAAGCCACAAAAAGACTTTCGAACATAAGTCAGAGCAAGTCCTAATAACTTGCAAGCTTAAACTACTGTTCCAACGGCCACAAAGGCCTTAAAACACAACCAACAGGAACCTTAAGGGTTCCTAATAACCTAATATTGTTCAAGTTAACATTACAAAACATAAATTGTTTGCTAAGAAAGCTACGAATCAAGCATCAACAGATTTGGAAACTCCAGAACCTTCGCCCTTGGCCTTCTTTGTTTTCTTCAACTTTTTAGTCTTCACACCTCCATCACCACCAACCGCTGAAGCCTCCAAGCTTGCATCCTTAGGAACATCCGGCTGACCTGAAAGGGTATCATCACTATCACCCGAATAAGACCTCTTCCTTGAAAGAGATCCCAGGACTTCAGCACAGACCTTCTCATTCAAGCCTTCCGGCTTCAAACCTTGCAACACAGCAAGAGGCTTACCAAAGCAACCAGAAACTTGGTGGATGTAAGGATAAGTCAGCTTCTCCATTTGCTCAACGGAGCCTTTAAAAACATCAGATGCCTCGGGCCGAAACAGAGGTGACTTCTCCAAAGGATGACCGGACTCATGGAGCTTATAACCTGCAATAAGACCTTGGTGTTTTCCTAAATTGAGCAGCTTAGTATAAACATCGCCAAGGGCAGAATTAAACTCTTTGGAGTGCAGCAGATAGGTAACCACTTGATGGAAACCCTGCTCAATGAGCCATTGGTTATCGCCAGTAGCCTGAGCAACTGAAGCCTTCAACCTCTCTTTCTCCTTGCCAAAAGCCTGCTGCTGAACAAACAAAGCTTCCCGGTCAGCCCTAAGTTTCAACCTATCAGCCTCGAAGCTCTTTTTCAAATCACCCATCTCAATCTCATGCATCTTTTTCAGATCACTAACCTTCTTCTCCCATGCCGCTTCCTTCTCGGCAAAACCAGCTATCTCCTTCTTCATCCCAGCCATAGAGGATTTCATTTTATCCTTCTTCTTGGAGAAATCTTCATATTCGTGCATTCTTTGACGAAAACGGGCAATGCCTTGAGGAAGCATGGCAGCAAGGTTGCAAGTACTCAAAATCATACGGGATAGCATCAGGTCATCATCCATTCCAGCAATAGTCTCATGCACCGAGGGAGGAGCAATGTGACTCAGAACATCCTCACAAACAGCAGCATCTTTGAAACTGTCATCATTCTTCACCGACCACGTAGGCATATAAATCCCTTCCGGATCCAACCCCTCAACATCCCTGCTCGAAGACTCCTGAATAGGAGTGGCAACAACCTTCCTGCCTGAAACCTTTTTACCATGGACAACCAATTCCTTATCCTTCTCAGCACCTGCTTCAACACCTTGATCTTCGGAAACTTCAATATCATCGCTCAAGTCCACTGGTTCAGTAGAAGTGGATTGAGGGCCAGCTTTCAACAAACGACGAGAAGATCGGCGGGTTGAAGACTTAGGAGCATTAGCCTTAGAAAAACCCTTGGCAGTAGCAGCACTAACATAGCCTGAGCCCTCAAACCTTTGATCAGCAGTCCTAACCACAACATTCTCACCAGGAACAGACGGAGCATCCTCAAAAACAACATCAGAAGTGTCGTCGCTCTTAATAAAATCCAAAGCAGACATGACTGCAAAAAACAACAACACATAAGTCATAGATTAAGAAAAACATAAAAAGGACAAAAAAGGAAAATGCATACCCATGCCACTCCTCATAAGAACCGGGTCCCGATCAACATTCCCCCAAATTTTACTAACCCCTAATAGAACAAGTAAGTGTTCAGGAAAGGGACGAACCCTCGAAGGGCACCCCCGGATGGCATTGAGAAAAACAGCATTCAATTCAGACTCGGAAGGTTCCGGATCATTGAGAACAGCATCCGGATTCCTCCACACCATTTTAAATGGGAGAATAGTATCGGAAACCCAGAAAAAGCGGTCTTTCCAAGCCCCAAGCGTAGTAACCATCGACGAAATAAGGCAGGTATCAACTTTGGTTGTTTCAAAAGTAAACCAATCGCCATTCTTATCCAAACGGAAAAACCGGCGAAAGAGTAAAAGGGAAGGATCATACCCAAGAGCACGACATAAAACCTCAAAATGTAAAACCCTAGCCATCCCCTTTGGATGAACTTGCCCAAAAGAAACCCGATAATACTCCAACAAGTTCAAAACAAAAAACGAAAAGGGATAACGAAGGTTTGAGAACTCAAAATGACTACAATAAAGGGCAATCGAACCAGAAGGTGGTTTATCAACGGGAACATCACAAGCAGGGGCTATGGGGTCAAACTTCCTATCAATACCATATTCCATACAAAATAAATCTATCTCCTTTTGTGTTAACCGGGAAAAAGATTTTGCTAAGTCCTTACGAGCACCCATTTTTTGAAAACGGAAAATGCAGAATGGAAGAAAAGGAAACTGGAACTAACCTTAGAGAAGGAGAGAAAATGGCAGGAACTTGGAATAAATTTTGAAACAAATGGATAAGTTTGGAAATATAAAATAAATATAAGTCTACAATAGGGGTAATAATGGCAAAACAGTAACTCCTGCGAAAACCGCCACCCTATCAACTGCCATACATCAATCAAATCAAGTGTCAGTTATTTGAAATTCAAATTCAAAACATTAACTGCCTTCAACCTTTCAAGCCTTCAAATAACGAACCCTCGAAACCTTCAAGCAATAAAATACGTACATAAAAGTCAGAAGTCTTTAAGCTTATCACCCAAAAGCCTCTGACTTGGGGGGCTGATGACGGGGGTAGCTCAAGACTAAATGAAATGATTAAATATGTAAGCGCTTAAAAGGTTAAACGGTTCAACGGTTGAAAAGCTGTGAGTTGGGAAAAGCAATGCAGAAACAGTAGCCGGTCACATCTGAAGATCGCTTCACCAACCCACGGCCGCAAAAGCAAAGCAGGTCTGCCAATGCACACTATTATCCGGGGGTCAAAAGCCTTCAACCCCCGAAAGGGGAAACCCTCCACTGCAAGCGAGGTTACTAGTCTAATCCATTCCACTTCGGGAGATGCCTTCTCTTATAAAATGACACTTCATTTACTTCAGAGAGGACATCCGGACCAGCTCTGATTCTTCAATCTCTGGTCATTCACATCGAATGCTTGTCTCGCACAAGTCATTCCCTTTCACATCCAACACACACATTCCCTTTGCTACCACTTCCAAATCTGGACACGATTCAGAGGAGGATCTATAGCAAAGAACAACAATAAACTAGTAAACCTCCTTCCACGTCTCGCAAACGTGGGGGGACCCCACGACCTGCGTTAGGCAAGGTTGAACCCTTCAACCGTTCTGCCTAGCCAGTCCAGCTACCACCGTTGGTCTTGTATTTGTTGTATCAACAAAATCCATGGTATAATTTTTTACCTTTATTTCATGAACCCGGTTCATATTATTTATGTGTTTATTTCGTTACAAGGATTAGTCAAAACACTTTTGACAAATAAAAATACATGTATATATATGTTATTCAAAATAAACTTTAACTAGTTAAAACTATATATACATTTTAAGCAACGGAAGCGTGTGTAACAAAATTAACATGAACACTTTTATACCAAGGAATACCCGTAATGGAACAAGGTCACCAACATGCAAACACGAAATAGAACATCAACCATAGGGGGTTTAGATATACCTTCGGTTAGTGAATAACCGGTTGAGACACCGAGGTTCAACGAACGAGTGCTAGTTACACGAACGAGAGATACGCGAATGGGTCGAGTAGCGGCGGAGGTGGCCGGGGTCTGGCGGCGGCGGCAGCCGGCGGTCCGGGCCGGCGATCTCTTGGCCGGTTCGGGTCTTGGTCGGTTTTGGGGTTATGGGTGTAGAGAGAGTTTTGTTAAATTCTTCTAACTCCAAATGCAAGACCCAAACCCGATTTAAATAGGACAAGGACAATATTGCATGCTCGTCAAGTGTCAAGACATGCAAAAATGCATGTGTTTTGATTGGCCACAAGTTAGGTGTATGACAAGTGGCGAGAAGATTCCTTGCATGTAATTCCATTGGCTGAAATCTAGGTGCTCGCCAAATGGCGATGCAAGAGTATTCTTGTCCCACCCGATTTAGGAACCCGTCTCTCAGTTCAATACCCGCGTATCGTTCGTAATTACCAGTTAAATTAGTTAAGTGGATTTTAGTTCGTTGACCACGGTGTAACTCTTACGGGTCAAGACCCGGTCGGCAGCGTTGACTTATCGAACCAGACATAAATATCCAACAGCTCCCACTTGGACGGTCTCTGATAAGATCTCAACGCAGATAGCCAGCGGTGCTCTAGCTACACATAGCTGCCCCCAACAGGTCATGACACTTTAAAGTCACTAACCAAGGTATCTTTCCTATAGCAACGGCTTGCTACTTGAAGACAATAGACTTATGGCAATCGTTGTCATCTATCCTTTCTGTAAAAGACATCAATTGAACAATGAGACATGGATCAGATTCAATCTCATATGGCCTTCAATCATTATCGTTCTCGTTCAAGAATCAAAGTGGTCCAATCAAACACACAGTAAGTTTGGGTAAGGCCTTACACTTCACCAGTTTGAATCAACAAGGGGGCCCAGATGTCCAACTGTTACATATAATGTAAGAGTACAGAATCCCATCTTGATTACATACAACTCCCACTGAACTTCAGAACCATTCCCAACCAATGCCTTTATGACTGGCAGTTACGCGACAGCGGTTGACACTGATCAAAGAATAGTCTTTAGTAAACGAAAGTTCTAGTATGTGTCTCAGGTCAGAGGATACTGAATGAGTATGCCTAGACCAAAAACATCGTATGACTAAGATCCATGAAGATGATTTGATGCGAGTTACATCCAGCGTCATTCACAATGAGGCCTGTGAACTTGGAAGTCAACTCCTTGAGTCCAAAATCAGAATAGTCTTAATTCAGAGTCGTTCCCACGAGTCTGACCGACTACGGATAATTTAGAATACAAGATTCATGGATTAAACGTATCAAATTCGAACACAGTTGTAGGATTCAAGAATTGCATTTAACTAGTAAATCAAAATGAATACAGGAATACAACTGTTTGATGTTCGTACATCCAAATACTAAATCAAAACATTTCACTAGCTAATCTAAGCCCAATAGCGTCCATATGACGGTCATGTTTCTCTTGAGTCATTGGCTTAGAAAATGGGTCAGCTAAGTTTTGATCTGTGTCAATTTTGCTTATAACGATGTCTCCACGTTCCATAATCTCACGTATGTAGTGAAACTTTCTCAAAATGTGCTTGGCTTTGTGATGTGATCTAGGCTCCTTGGCTTGAGCAATAGCACCTGTGTTATCACAAAATATATGGATGGGTTTCATGATACTTGGAACCACATCGAGATCAGTTATGAACTTCTTCATCCAAGCAGCTTCCTTTGCGGCATCCGATGCAGCAATGTACTCGGATTCCGTGGTGGAATCAGCTACAACACTCTGCTTGGAGCTTTTCCATGAGACAGCTCCTCCGTTGAGAGTGAACACGAAACCCGTTTGTGAGCGAGAGGTATCTCGATCAGTTTGAAAACTAGCATCAGTGTAACATTTTACAGTGAGCTCCTCATTGACTCCTCCAAATATCAAGAACATATCTTTTGTCCTTCTCAAGTACTTAAGGATGTTCTTAACTGCAGTCCAGTGGGCAATCCCAGGGCTCTGCTGGTAACGGCTGGTCATGCTCAAAGCATACGAGACGTCTGGTCGAGTACATACCATAGCATACATGATAGAACCAATCGCTGAAGCATATGGAACTGCTTCCATCTGCTTTATCTCTCGGTCCTCAGAGGGAGCTTGCGATTTGTCCAAGACGGTTCCTTTAGTCATTGGAACACCTCCTTTCTTGGAGTTTTCCATCTTGAAGCGTCTCATTACTTGATCTATGTATGTGCTCTGAGTTAGCCCAAGAAGTCGCTTAGATCTATTCCTATAGATCTTGATTCCCAGAATGTAAGCAGCTTCTCCAAGATCCTTCATTGCGAAGCAAGATCCCAACCAATGTTTAATTTCCTTAAGCATGGGGATGTTGTTTCCAATGATCAATATATCATCTACATACAAGATGAGAAATGATATAGCACTCCCACTAGCCTTTCTGTAAACACAAGGTTCATCCTTGTTCTTAACAAAACCAAACTCTTTGACTTTCTAGTCAAAACGAAGATTCCAGCTTCGAGATGCTTGCTTGAGTCCATAAATGGACTTATTTAGCTTACACACCCTATTAGGATATTTTGGATTGATAAAACCGTCAGGTTGAACCATATAAACATCTTCGGAAAGATGTCCATTAAGAAAGGCGGTTTTAACATCCATTTGCCAAATTTCGTAATCATAGTACGCAACTATGGCAAGTAATATCCTGATCGATTTGATCATAGCAACGGGCGAGAAGGTTTCATCATAGTCAATACCTTGAGTTTGAGTGAAACCTTTCGCTACTAGTCGTGCTTTATAGGTTTGTATATTTCCATGCATGTCGGTTTTTCTCTTGAAAACCCATTTGCTCCCTACTACCCGAGATTCGGGGGGTAGCTCAACCAAGTCCCAGACTTGATTGTCACGCATGGATTGCATCTCGGCTTCCATGGCCTCTAGCCATTTCGCAGAATCTGGATTAGAAATAGCAGATTTGTAACTAGTAGGCTCGTCATCAGACTCGGCTACTGTCAGGACTTCTGAACCCTCAACATGCCAAAGGTATCTATCGGGTTCTTTACGAGTCCTGATGCTCCTGCGAAGGCTTGTGTTTGGGTCTGATTCAGTATCAACAATTTGTTGTGATTCAGACGTTCCGACCTCGTCAACGGTTGTTTGTAGTCCTTGAACTTCTTCAAGATCTACTAAGTTACTTCCAGTTCCTTGACTAAGAAGTTCATCTTCAAGGAACCTTTTAGCCTTCCTTTTGATGGAAATCGTATTTGCATCAGGATGGTAGAAGTAATAACCGCATTGGTTATAGTATCCGAAGAAAACAACCTTTTCGCCTCGAGGCTCGAGCTTGTCATCAGAGTCACTTGTGATGTAGGCATCACACCCCCATATTCTTAGGTAACTCAAATTCGGCTTATGCCCATGCCATATCTCATATGGAGTTTTGTTTACCTTTTTGGTCGGCGCTAGATTTACGAGTCGAGCAGCAGTCATAAGAGCAAAACCCCAAAAGGAGTGAGGTAAATTTGTTCTACACATCATCGATCGAATAATATTTAGTAAGGTTCGATTTCTCCTTTCACACACGCCATTAAGTTGGGGTGTGCCTGGTGGAGTGGGTTGTGAAACTATTCCACGTTCCTTTAGATGATCGAGAAATTCCAAGCTGAGGTATTCACTGCCTCGATCTGAGCGAAGCATTTTAATCTTTCTATTAAGTTTGTTTTCAACTTCGTTTTGAAACTCTTTGAACTTTTCAAAAGTTTCATGCTTATGCTTCATGAGATAGACATAAGCATATCGACTATAGTCATCGATGAACGTAACGAAGTATCTCTTGTGATTCCTAGTCATGGTTCTAAAAGGACCACATACATCTAAGTGTATGAGTCCTAGTAGATCACTGGCTCGTTCACCAACATGGGTGAAGGGATCCTTGGTGAGTTTGCCAGCTAAGCAAGACTCGCAATCATCAAATGAGCCTGTTCCGGTGGATTCAAGAATCCCCTCAGATTGGAGCCATTTTATGCGTGCCTTACTTATATGGCCAAGTCTACAATGCCATAGGAATGAATCACTAGCACCATTTTTCTGACATTTAGAAAGGTGATATATGTTACTGCTAGGCTGAACATTAATTTCATAGATACCGTTTCGAGATTTAGCCTCAAAATAGTAAATACCATTTAGATAAGCAGAAATAGCAACACCATTAAAAGCATATCTAAATCCTTGTTCAAAAAGCAACGAAACTGAAATGATGTTCCTGGTTAAACCAGGTGCATAAAGACAGTTGTTCAAAACAACAACAAGACCAGAAGGACATGTAAGATTAAATGTGCCAGTTGCTAGAACTGGGACTCTTTTCCCATCGCCAACAATGAGCTCCATGTCTCCCGGCTTCAGTTTCTTCCACTTCTCAGGCTCCTGCAAGACATTAATGATGTGATAACCACACCCGGTATCAAATACCCATGTGTTGCTTGAAACAGTGAAAAGTTCGATAACATATATTATAATACCTGAAGAAGTTCCTTCTCCATTAGCCTTCTTCACTTTGAGTTTGGCAAGATACTCGGGGTAGTTAGGTTTCCAGTGCCCCATCTTGTTATACTCATAGCATTGCCGCTCTTCTGGAAGAGGGGCTTTCACAGCTTGCTCTTGTTGGTGGCAGGTTTGGCAGTAACAGGAGCCTTTCCTTTGTTTTTGCTGTTATAACTTTTCTTCTTTGTTTTGGGCTTTTTAACACCACCAGATCGAACCACTAACACTTGGCTTACTTTGTTGGAAATGTTCATCTCTGCCGTTTTGAGCATCCCATGTAGCTCTGGCACTGTCTTTACCCAGTCATTCATGTTAAAGTCCATAACAAATTGATCATAGTGGCTGGAAAGAGAGTTGAGAATGAAGTCAACAGCCATCTCATCTTGGAGAGGATAACCAAGTTTGTTTAATTGGTCGATGTAGCCTTTCATCTTGAGGACATGAGCACTAACTGAGGAACCATCTTGCATTCTACAGCTTATGAGCTGTTTCATGGTGTCATAGCGTTCCTGACGAGCTTGTTTCTGAAACATGCCCTTGAGTTGTTCAATCATGTCGAAGGCATTCATGTCTTCCATATTCTTCTGAAGATCTGGAGACATGGTGGCTTGCATGAGGCAAGCAACTTCCATGGCATCTTCTTTATGTTTGTCGAAATCCTTCTTCGCAATCACAATATTGTTCTCGGGTGTGGTTGGGATCGGGGTTTCCAAAACATAAAGCCTTTTTTCCATCTTGAGAACGATTCTCAAGTTGCGGTGCCACTCAAGAAAATTGGTGTTATTCAGTTTGTCTTTCTCAAGTATGGACTTGAGAGCAAAAGAGGAGTTGTTTTCAGATGACATTTGTTAAGCAAAAAATTATTTAATTAGTATTTTTAATGTATTTCCTTATTTAGTGAGGTGAGACGATAAGGAATGAGAATCCGGTTAGAAGCTCTTTCTAAAGGCAGCTGGGGCATGCAACATTAGCGAGAGGTTTAAGCGGACTGACAACGATTATCAATTGTGAGAAAAGCACAACTCCCGGGGTTTATGAGGCTGCGAGGACAACCTTTGTCCTTGCATTGATACGTTTGGCCTCATCTATGCCACTTTTGTTCTCGAGACGGCTGGGGCGCACAACACGAGAAGAAAAGTAATAGTCGTCCTAAAACGGTCACATGTGGAAGGGTCGGATGTGTCGACGGAACCCTTGCACCTTGGAAGGATAAACTAGACACCAATTGTCGTGTTGTGGCTCCAACACTGATGGTTCGCATTATGCCCCGAGTGTTACTAGTAGTAGGATGACATAGACCATTGATTTTAATTTTTACCAAATAGGGTCGTTATAGTCGGTTTTAATCTAAATATTAAATTTGAGACATAACCAAAAAGACCCTTTCACATCTCTGGACAATTAGTTTTAGATAACCTACAAAACTAAGTTTGTCGCGACTTGGAATAACCAATTAAAGTTAATAGTGAAAACTATTAAGTTTATGAGTTTTAAAGATGTGAGAAAAAACATGTTATAAAACTCTAGTGGTTACAAAATAGAGTAAATTGTCATTTTAGTCCCTGAGGTTTGACCAAAATTGCCACTTTAGTCCAAATAGTTTTTTTCTTGCCATTTTAGTCCAAATAGTTTTGTTTTCTGCCATTTTAGTCCCTGACTTTTGTCCTTTTTTGCCATTTTCATCCAACCCACTAACTCCATTCAAAAAATTTAGTTAACTTCAGTGAATTTTGGCCAAACCACATTTTTCTTTCTTTTTTTGCAGGTGCGATGGTATGGGGATTGTGTTGTGCCGGTTTATAGTGAAGATGATGGCCGTGGTTGTTGGTTTTACGATGATGGCGGCGGTGTTGGTTGATGACGTGGGTGGTGGAAAAGTGGCCGGTGGTGGTGGAAATGGTGGGTGGTGATGGTGGTGGAAATGGTGGGTGGTGATGGTGGTGGGGTGGGTGGATCGGTGGTGACGGTGCAGGCATGTGGTGGCGATGATAGAAGGTTATGATGGGGTGGGTGGTGGTCGATGAAAATGGCAAAAAATAACAAAAGTCAGGGATTAAAACGGCAGAAAACAAAACTATTTGGACTAAAATGGCAAGAAAAAAACTATTTGGACTAAAGTGGCAATTTTAGCCAAACCTCAGGGACTAAAATGACAATTCACTCTACAAAATATGCAACTTGATAGAACTTGCTTTTCCGGTTTCATTTTTTTTAAACTTTTAAGAATACGTTTTGGTATTAAGTTGAAGTGTGATAACATTTATCAAAAGGCAACCATAATAGCAAAAATGAATATGTAAATCATATGGGCATGAATATGATCTTGCTAGAGCCAAGTAGCAAGATCAAGGGGTCACGGTCACAAAACACAAAACAACCACAAGGATGGACTTGAGTGCATCTTGTTGTCTTGAGCGACTCCCACTAACTCCAAGACTCCTCTTGGCATTCGGTTTTGCTTCGGGTCTTCGCATCAACAATATTTAACAAGTAAATATAATAAAGACAAAGAACCTTATCTATTACAACTTTGAACCACAAAGCTGGCCAAAACCATAAACTAATCTATTACAACTTTGAGCCGTAAAACGGGCCAAAACCATGAACAAAACCAAATATAAACACAACCATAAGGTCGGGCCCGATTTACATATTCAACATAACCAAAAGCATGTTTGGGCAATTTTTGGTCAACCAAATATTTAACAATTAAAATATGACCAAAAAGATATATAGCCCAAAGATAAAAATAAATCAAAACTTTAGACTTTTAAAGTTTGTGATTTATTATTCCGGTGGAAAAAAAAATACCGGTTTCGATTTGCATGTGGTGAGCATCGGCTCTGATACCATTGAAGGAAATCCGTGGTATAAATTTTTACCTTTATTTTATGAACCCGGTTCATATTATTTATGTGTTTATTTCGTTACAAGGATTAGTCAAAACACTTTTGACAAATAAAAATACATGTATATATATGTTATTCAAAATAAACTTTAACTAGTTAAAACTATATATACATTTTAAGCAACGGAAGCGTGTGTAACAAAATTAACATGAACACTTTTATACCAAGGAATACCCGTAATGGAACAAGGTCACCAACATGCAAACACGAAATAGAACATCAACCATAGGGGGTTTAGATATACCTTCGGTTAGTGAATAACCGGTTGAGACACCGAGGTTCAACGAACGAGTGCTAGTTACACGAACGAGAGATACGCGAATGGGTCGAGTAGCGGCGGAGGTGGCCGGGGTCTGGAGGCGGCGGCAGCCGGCGGTCCGGGCCGGTGATCTCTTGGCCGGTTCGGGTCTTGGTCGGTTTTGGGGTTATGGGTGTAGAGAGAGTTTTGTTAAATTCTTCTAAATCCAAATGTAAGACCCAAACCCGATTTAAATAGGACAAGGACAATATTGCATGCTCGCCAAGTGTCAAGACATGCAAAAATACATGTGTTTTGATTGGCCACAAGTTAGGTGTATGACAAGTGGCGAGAAGATTCCTTGCATGTAATTCCATTGGCTGAAATCTAGGTGCTCTCCAAATGGCGATGCAAGAGTATTCTTGTCCCACCCGATTTAGGAACCCGTCTCTCAGTTCAATACCCGCGTATCGTTCGTAATTACCAGTTAAATTAGTTAAGTGGATTTTAGTTCGTTGACCACGGTGTAACTCTTACGGGTCAAGACCCGGTCGGCAGCGTTGACTTAACGAACCGGACATAAATATCCAACAAATAAATGTCACACACGTATCATTTTTACAGCCAGGAAATAATACATAAATCATGAGTTACGTTCAAAAAGTAGATACGCAAAACCGATTCGTACAAATACAAAAGACAAGTATTCAAATATGATATGCGTAACATTTGGTTCTAATATATATTTTGTATTATTATCTAATGTAAAGAAGGATACAAAGTAAAAGCAGAGAAACTACCTGTGTATTTTGTTATGACTATCCAGGGGTACAACATAGCAGGGCGGGAGGGGCGGCCGACCTCCCGAACTTTTCGCTCAGTAGTGGTCAGTATGTAGTTTTCGTATAAAATTTTTTGGATATATACCTTTTCGATCCCCCGTTTTATAGAAATTTTTTAGTATATACGTTTTCGACCCCCCAGTCGGAAGTCTCAAACTTCGCCACTGTAACTATCTAAGTGACATTTGTTTGGATATGGGCATATGGCTAAGTGATAAAACACAAACAAATGCAACAGCGCCAGGGACGTCCTGATGTTTGTATAATAGGTGTAGAGTTCAAATTCTGTAAGATGCAACTATAAGTGATTATGAGTATATTAAGATTGGGAGCCGTAAAATAATGCAACACTTGAGAAAATGTAAGGGGTGTGAAAAAGGCGATGACAATGGACAACAGGGTCGACCCTAAGGGTTTGTTGGGTGGGTAGTCACTCAGGGCCCATTTTCAAAGCGGTTGATTTTTTCCCCCTTTTTAACATATGTAACCTTTTTAAAACCTGATGCCATTTAAGCCAAACTTGTGACAACTGGCAATTTTCCATGTATTCCTTACAATAATGAACAATTGAACAGTAATTTTCCATGTATTCCTTACAATAATGAACAATTGAACAAATACAAGCAACAAATGGAAGCTTACTGGAACAAAAAAGTAAAAAACGAACGTTTCAAGCCAGGGGATCTGGTCCTCAGAAACAACGAAGCCAGCAAGAAAGAAAATCAAGGAAAGCTTGGCCCAAAATGGGAAGGCCCATACACCATCCTTGAAGCACACAAAGGTGGATCCTACAAGCTGGCTGATTCAGAAGGCAAAAGGCTTCCAAGGCATTGGAACGGCAAGACATTGAAAAGGTTCCATGTTTAAACGGAAAGTTTGGTTTGTATCAAAATGTATTTCAAGCAGGATTATGAATACCTTTTGTAAAAAGCAAGTATTGCTTTAATGAATGAAGTTGTTTTTATCAAACTTGTCTTTCTATCCCAAAATCAGGTTGAGAACCTAGCAAAAAACTCCATGGCAAGGTCCATGTAAGGGGATGAGCTCCCAGGCCACATCGCTCAATAGGTTCAAGGGTTGAATGAGCCTATATAAGGGGTGAGTTCCTAAATCAATACAACTCCATGAGACTTGTTAAGAAAACACAAAATTGTCTCATAGACGGGTATGAGCAGCCTACACCAAATGCTCCCTAAGCCTTAAAAATATAGTCCACAAAAAGGCTAAAAAACCAAAAGAAATAGTAAAAAGGATAGGTGCTATCTCTTCTTGTTAAAAATGCCAAGGCTAAGTGTCTTCAGCACTGAACCCTTTTAGGTATAAAAAACATAAGGGCAGCACAAACCCGACAAAGACAAAGTTACAAAAAGAACAAAGCAAATCCAAAAAGAACAAAGTCAATTGGACAAAAATCACAAAGGTACAAACCAAGCCAGGACGCAAAACTAAGAAGCCTTCAAGGCTTCAAGCCAGCCGGGCAATACCTCGAAACCTTAAAGGCTTCAACCTATTAACAGACAGCCAAAAGGCTTGGACGGTTAAAATCCAAATGAACTGCCTTGTCCAAAAAGGCACATGCATAAAACCATAATAAATGGAAAATAGTTAACACATAACATCATATAAAACAAAGCCACAAAAAGACTTTCGAACATAAGTCAGAGCAAGTCCTAATAACTTGCAAGCTTAAACTACTGTTCCAACGGCCACAAAGGCCTTAAAACACAACCAACAGGAACCTTAAGGGTTCCTAATAACCTAATATTGTTCAAGTTAACATTACAAAACATAAATTGTTTGCTAAGAAAGCTACGAATCAAGCATCAACAGATTTGGAAACTCCAGAACCTTCGCCCTTGGCCTTCTTTGTTTTCTTCAACTTTTTAGTCTTCACACCTCCATCACCACCAACCGCTGAAGCCTCCAAGCTTGCATCCTTAGGAACATCCGGCTGACCTGAAAGGGTATCATCACTATCACCCGAATAAGACCTCTTCCTTGAAAGAGATCCCAGGACTTCAGCACAGACCTTCTCATTCAAGCCTTCCGGCTTCAAACCTTGCAACACAGCAAGAGGCTTACCAAAGCAACCAGAAACTTGGTGGATGTAAGGATAAGTCAGCTTCTCCATTTGCTCAACGGAGCCTTTAAAAACATCAGATGCCTCGGGCCGAAACAGAGGTGACTTCTCCAAAGGATGACCGGACTCATGGAGCTTATAACCTGCAATAAGACCTTGGTGTTTTCCTAAATTGAGCAGCTTAGTATAAACATCGCCAAGGGCAGAATTAAACTCTTTGGAGTGCAGCAGATAGGTAACCACTTGATGGAAACCCTGCTCAATGAGCCATTGGTTATCGCCAGTAGCCTGAGCAACTGAAGCCTTCAACCTCTCTTTCTCCTTGCCAAAAGCCTGCTGCTGAACAAACAAAGCTTCCCGGTCAGCCCTAAGTTTCAACCTATCAGCCTCGAAGCTCTTTTTCAAATCACCCATCTCAATCTCATGCATCTTTTTCAGATCACTAACCTTCTTCTCCCATGCCGCTTCCTTCTCGGCAAAACCAGCTATCTCCTTCTTCATCCCAGCCATAGAGGATTTCATTTTATCCTTCTTCTTGGAGAAATCTTCATATTCGTGCATTCTTTGACGAAAACGGGCAATGCCTTGAGGAAGCATGGCAGCAAGGTTGCAAGTACTCAAAATCATACGAGATAGCATCAGGTCATCATCCATTCCAGCAATAGTCTCATGCACCGAGGGAGGAGCAATGTGACTCAGAACATCCTCACAAACAGCAGCATCTTTGAAACTGTCATCATTCTTCACCGACCACGTAGGCATATAAATCCCTTCCGGATCCAACCCCTCAACATCCCTGCTCGAAGACTCCTGAATAGGAGTGGCAACAACCTTCCTGCCTGAAACCTTTTTACCATGGACAACCAATTCCTTATCCTTCTCAGCACCTGCTTCAACACCTTGATCTTCGGAAACTTCAATATCATCGCTCAAGTCCACTGGTTCAGTAGAAGTGGATTGAGGGCCAGCTTTCAACAAACGACGAGAAGATCGGCGGGTTGAAGACTTAGGAGCATTAGCCTTAGAAAAACCCTTGGCAGTAGCAGCACTAACATAGCCTGAGCCCTCAAACCTTTGATCAGCAGTCCTAACCACAACATTCTCACCAGGAACAGACGGAGCATCCTCAAAAACAACATCAGAAGTGTCGTCGCTCTTAATAAAATCCAAAGCAGACATGACTGCAAAAAACAACAACACATAAGTCATAGATTAAGAAAAACATAAAAAGGACAAAAAAGGAAAATGCATACCCATGCCACTCCTCATAAGAACCGGGTCCCGATCAACATTCCCCCAAATTTTACTAACCCCTAATAGAACAAGTAAGTGTTCAGGAAAGGGACGAACCCTCGAAGGGCACCCCCGGATGGCATTGAGAAAAACAGCATTCAATTCAGACTCGGAAGGTTCCGGATCATTGAGAACAGCATCCGGATTCCTCCACACCATTTTAAATGGGAGAATAGTATCGGAAACCCAGAAAAAGCGGTCTTTCCAAGCCCCAAGCGTAGTAACCATCGACGAAATAAGGCAGGTATCAACTTTGGTTGTTTCAAAAGTAAACCAATCGCCATTCTTATCCAAACGGAAAAACCGGCGAAAGAGTAAAAGGGAAGGATCATACCCAAGAGCACGACATAAAACCTCAAAATGTAAAACCCTAGCCATCCCCTTTGGATGAACTTGCCCAAAAGAAACCCGATAATACTCCAACAAGTTCAAAACAAAAAACGAAAAGGGATAACGAAGGTTTGAGAACTCAAAATGACTACAATAAAGGGCAATCGAACCAGAAGGTGGTTTATCAACGGGAACATCACAAGCAGGGGCTATGGGGTCAAACTTCCTATCAATACCATATTCCATACAAAATAAATCTATCTCCTTTTGTGTTAACCGGGAAAAAGATTTTGCTAAGTCCTTACGAGCACCCATTTTTTGAAAACGGAAAATGCAGAATGGAAGAAAAGGAAACTGGAACTAACCTTAGAGAAGGAGAGAAAATGGCAGGAACTTGGAATAAATTTTGAAACAAATGGATAAGTTTGGAAATATAAAATAAATATAAGTCTACAATAGGGGTAATAATGGCAAAACAGTAACTCCTGCGAAAACCGCCACCCTATCAACTGCCATACATCAATCAAATCAAGTGTCAGTTATTTGAAATTCAAATTCAAAACATTAACTGCCTTCAACCTTTCAAGCCTTCAAACAACGAACCCTCGAAACCTTCAAGCAATAAAATACGTACATAAAAGTCAGAAGTCTTTAAGCTTATCACCCAAAAGCCTCTGACTTGGGGGGCTGATGACGGGGGTAGCTCAAGACTAAATGAAATGATTAAATATGTAAGCGCTTAAAAGGTTAAACGGTTCAACGGTTGAAAAGCTGTGAGTTGGGAAAAGCAATGCAGAAACAGTAGCCGGTCACATCTGAAGATCGCTTCACCAACCCACGGCCGCAAAAGTAACGCAGGTCTGCCAATGCACACTATTATCCGGGGGTCAAAAGCCTTCAACCCCCGAAAGGGGAAACCCTCCACTGCATGCGAGGTTACTAGTCTAATCCATTCCACTTCGGGAGATGCCTTCTCTTATAAAATGACACTTCATTTACTTCAGAGAGGACATCCGGACCAGCTCTGATTCTTCAATCTCTGGTCATTCACATCGAATGCTTGTCTCGCACAAGTCATTCCCTTTCACATCCAACACACACATTCCCTTTGCTACCACTTCCAAATCTGGACACGATTCAGAGGAGGATCTATAGCAAAGAACAACAATAAACTAGTAAACCTCCTTCCACGTCTCGCAAACGTGGGGGGACCCCACGACCTGCGTTAGGCAAGGTTGAACCCTTCAACCGTTCTGCCTAGCCAGACCAGCTACCACCGTTGGTCTTGTATTTGTTGTATCAACAAAATCCATGGTATAATTTTTTACCTTTATTTCATGAACCCGGTTCATATTATTTATGTGTTTATTTCGTTACAAGGATTAGTCAAAACACTTTTGACAAATAAAAATACATGTATATATATGTTATTCAAAATAAACTTTAACTAGTTAAAACTATATATACATTTTAAGCAACGGAAGCGTGTGTAAAAAAATTAACATGAACACTTTTATACCAAGGAATACCCGTAATGGAACAAGGTCACCAACATGCAAACACGAAATAGAACATCAACCATAGGGGGTTTAGATATACCTTCGGTTAGTGAATAACCGGTTGAGACACCGAGGTTCAACGAACGAGTGCTAGTTACACGAACGAGAGATACGCGAATGGGTCGAGTAGCGGCGGAGGTGGCCGGGGTCTGGCGGCGGCGGCAGCCGGCGGTCCGGGCCGGCGATCTCTTGGCCGGTTCGGGTCTTGGTCGGTTTTGGGGTTATGGGTGTAGAGAGAGTTTTGTTAAATTCTTCTAACTCCAAATGCAAGACCCAAACCCGATTTAAATAGGACAAGGACAATATTGCATGCTCGCCAAGTGTCAAGACATGCAAAAATGCATGTGTTTTGATTGGCCACAAGTTAGGTGTATGACAAGTGGCGAGAAGATTCCTTGCATGTAATTCCATTGGCTGAAATCTAGGTGCTCTCCAAATGGCGATGCAAGAGTATTCTTGTCCCACCCGATTTAGGAACCCGTCTCTCAGTTCAATACCCGCGTATCGTTCGTAATTACCAGTTAAATTAGTTAAGTGGATTTTAGTTCGTTGACCACGGTGTAACTCTTACGGGTCAAGACCCGGTCGGCAGCGTTGACTTATCGAACCGGACATAAATATCCAACAAATAAATGTCACACACGTATCATTTTTACAGCCAGGAAATAATACATAAATCATGAGTTACGTTCAAAAAGTAGATACACAAAACCGATTCGTACAAATACAAAAGACAAGTATTCAAATATGATATGCGTAACATTTGGTTCTAATATATATTTTGTATTATTATCTAATGTAAAGAAGGATACAAAGTAAAAGCAGAGAAACTACCTGTGTATTTTGTTATGACTATCCAGGGGTACAACATAGCGGGGCGGGAGGGGCGGCCGACCTCCCGAACTTTTCGCTCAGTAGTGGTCAGTATGTAGTTTTCGTATAAAATTTTTTGGATATATACCTTTTCGATCCCCCGTTTTATAGAAATTTTTTAGTATATACGTTTTCGACCCCCCAGTCGGAAGTCTCAAACTTCGCCACTGTAACTATCTAAGTGACATTTGTTTGGATATGGGCATATGGCTAAGTGATAAAACACAAACAAATGCAACAGCGCCAGGGACGTCCTGATGTTTGTATAATAGGTGTAGAGTTCAAATTCTGTAAGATGCAACTATAAGTGATTATTATGAGTATATTAAGATTGGGAGCCGTAAAATAATGCAACACTTGAGAAAATGTAAGGGGTGTGAAAAAGGCGATGACAATGGACAACAGGGTCGACCCTAAGGGTTTGTTGGGTGGGTAGTCACTCAGGGCCCATTTTCAAAGCGGTTGATTTTTCCCCCTTTTTAACATATGTAACTTTTTTAAAACCTGATGCCATTTAAGCCAAACTTGTGACAACTGGCAATTTTCCATGTATTCCTTACAATAATGAACAATTGAACAGTAATTTGTGCTTTAATGACTGTGTGTGATTGAATTAACAAGACGAATGATTTTCTGATTACTGTCATATATATACAATGGCATTTCATGTTGCAAGATTTTTATCATTACTATATGCAACACAGCATGGTACAATTAGTGCACGAAACAAAGTTAGCACAATTATCAGACAAACTAGAAGTACTGACGGGAGTTCAGTACTTAGACAGACGTGATGTTAAGACATAGAACGAGCCCGAAACCAAGAGTTACACTAGAATGGTGTGTAGGAAAGTAGGGATCATAAAACTGCTTACCTAGTGATGATTTAGGTGCCAGAAAGTGCCAAAAACACACTAAAACTGTAGAATTCTGCAGAAAATAACCAAATTCAGCAATTTTCATCATTTTAATAACTAAATCTAATGCAGAATTATGGTTTAATGGTCCAGAATACCTTCCTAAGTGCCGGGAATCAAAACTGTCATAAAAGACTACATAAAGCACACTAAACTGCGTATTTTAGCACTTTAACGAACCGGTAACCAACCGAACACTACCCGAAACACCAAATTTTCACTAGAAGCATTGTTTTAGTGTTACGAAGCTAGTATTGGTCACCGAACAACATAACACATCCTATAAACCCTAAACACATATAATGCTAACCAATACACTTGAAATCCAACTAAACTCCCTAACTTAAGATTGAAACCCAACCAAGACACCCCCCCCACTTACGGTTATAATGGGCCCCACATGTGTCCCTATTTCTTGAATATTATATTAGGAGATGTTGAGATGATCTGGAACATAAGGACTTTTGTGTAAACATATGTTGGAAAAGACTTTATAAAAACCAATAGATCTAGGCACTTAACATTTCAACATTCACAACTTCACAAACTTCCTCCCAAACCTACGGCCCAAACCCCCTTCCATCATCCTTCATTTTTCAATCACTTTCCACACATTCTAAGATGATCTAGAGGTGTATCAAGCACATTCAAGAAAGGTGGAGACATTGGAACTTGAAGGACCACTCTCTAGAGCTTTTATCCACCTTGTTCATCATCTTCTTCATCTTTGTGTTGGACCGTTCTATGACCTTTAAATGTCAGTTAAGGCAGTTCATCTTTGAGTATGAAGGCGGAATCAACATAAACAAAGTCATAACAGCTATTATCCTTTTAATCCTTCTTTTCTGATTAATATTTGTGCTTTTACAACGTATTCTGATACAAATCCGGCAGCACTTCGTTTCTCAATACAATGACCATCTCTCCTAACAAATGAATCACACAATCCTATTTATAACCATGTTGATTTCGCTTGAGTTGGTTTGAAGCGAAATCATCACTTGTTGATTTCGCTTGAACTGTTTCAAGCTAAATCTATTGATGTTGATTTCGCTTGAACCATTTCAAGCGAAATCTTCAAGTTAATCAAGTACAAACCCTAATTAAGACCCTGTCGTGTGTACATTCAATCTATCTAGACACAAGACTTGATTATGACGTAATCAGCAGACATTTAGTGCACCAACAGACTCCCCCTTGGATGTTGATGAAGTCTTTGGCTTCAAGTCTTTGTCTTTATCATTCTTCAAACATTGTAAAAACTCTCATCAATCTTTATCTTCAAACTTTAAACTTTAAACTTCAATCTTCCCTTTGACCGTTGATCCAGACTCCCCCTTTCACAGACTCCCCCTCTCGATATGCTAGAATTTGAGAAATCTGGTTTAAGCTTTGACAATTAGCTTCCGTTGGGAATAATGAAGACCAAACCTGTTACTCAACCAACAAACATTACAATTCTATATTTTTCAACAATAATTCACAAACTTAATCAGTTTTAACAATCCACTCAAGTATTCAGGTCCAAGTTAATGACCCTGATCACTTGATTAATCTACCAAGTCCAAATTAATGACCTTGGTTGATCTTTTGACGAATCAATACTGATTTTAAAACAACAATTTCAAACATTTTCTGAAAGTAACAAGTATCAAGTTAATGAACTTGTTTTTTAACTTTTCAAACAAATCAAACTTCTTCAAAGTAAGCTCTCCTCATTCTTCAGTCCAGAATCTCCTGCATCTGCTTCAATCATCTGAGAATCCAACAATCAACTCTCCACTTTGGTTTGTCAGAAAATAAAGCAGAAATAAAATCTTTTTGGAATTTATCAAAGTGTTCTAAACTAAGAAATGAAATACAGAAAACTTAAATTGCAGAAAGTAAACAAAATAAACTATTTACAAACATATTTTTGGCAAGCGTGTCAGGGAATCATATCAGCTTTTCAGACAAATCACAAGTACCATTAAGCTTCATTTCATACTCAGACTTAAACAATTCACCTCGATTGTCGATATACTGATCCATCTTAAATTCCCACACAAATTTCAATATACTCAGGATACGATTTAGATGAATTATGAACTTAGATCATTCATGTGTCCCACCTCTTGAATATACTCCCGTATCCAGAATCCCAATAATCAGTCTTACAGGTGAGTATACTACAATGATATCTGTATATAAATTAGGTATGCGAGGGCCGAGGGATCTCAGGTCGATACTTCCGTATACGCAGAGAGATATCAGCTTCGACTTTACGATATGTCCCCTTTAGAGGATCTTTTTGCTTACAACAGCAGCGACTATCAATTTTATTGTTTCATCGACATGCTGAGGGTTTAATGCTATGTTTCAAGCATTGCAGCAAGTATTATCCAAGGACTAGGTCAGAACCACCGTTCAGCAGAAGTCCCGGAATAATACCCCAGACATCATTGAGTATAAAGACCTAGTATATCAGATTACGAGACCTTTCAAACGAGATTTCAGGGGTTACCTATATATCCAAGTAGTGTTCCCCACGAATTCACAAGTTTGAATTTAGGTTTATATCCCGAATAAATCTACTAAATGTGCGAAAACCTATCGACACATCATCAGTGAGACTGTTTAACTCATTTAAACTATACAAATCTTTAGCATACTGTAATCGTCTAGCTGATGTACTATCATTTTCCCTATATACACAAGCTCTTTTTCAGATTTTATCATGTTTTTGTATTTTTGCATTTTTTACTGTTTTGTATTTTCTGAAAATAAACTATATACAAATATCTACTCCCCCTAAATACCAAAACAAGTAAAAAATCGACAAACCATTGCAGATTGTTTCTCGTCTTCATCCGCAACAGTACTCTCATCAACGCCCACAATTCCATCCGACACCGAAAGAAGCTTCATACCATTCAGTTTTAACAAATATTTAAACCGATTTTTATCAAAAGCTTTGGTATGTAAATCAGCTTTCTGTTCGTCAGTGTGGATTTTCTCAATTCGTATCAACTTTTTCTCAAAGCAATCACGAATAAAGTGATGACGAATTTCTATGTGTTTAGTTTTAGCGTGATGTACTGGATTCTTTGTTATATTTATAGCGGCCTCATTATCAACAAAAAGAGGTGTGTTAAGAAACTGCAAACCGTAGTCGCGCATCTGTTGCTGTATCCACAAGATCTGAGAGCAGCAACTGCTAGCAGAAACATACTCTGCTTCACATGTAGATAACGCCACAGGCGTTTGTTTCTTACACTGCTAGGTAACCAATCTAGGACCAAAGAACTGGCATCCTGCAGTTGTTGATTTTGAATTGACTTTGCAGCAACCGAAATCCGAATCGGAATACCCTTCGAGCGTAAAGTCGCCTTTCCTAGGATACCACAACCCCAATGAAGGAGTTCCTTTCAGGTAGCGCAATATCCTCTTCACAATGATCATATGCGATGCTCTCGGGTTAGATTGAAATCTTGCTGCGAGGCACGTTGGGTACATAATATCAGGACGTGAAGCAGTTAGGTACATTAAAGAACCTATCATGGAACGGTAAAATGTTTCATCAGCCCTGTCTTCGGTGAGATCTGGGTGAATCCCATGATTTGTTGCAAGTGGGGTAGCAGCTGGAGTAGAACTTGACATCCCAAATTTCTCTAGAATATCATGAACATACTTTGACTGATGAATGAAAATTCCCTCAGGAAGTTGTTCAACTTGTAAACCCAGAGAGAATTTCATCTGCCCCATTGATGACATTTCAAACTTTTGCTTCACCACTGATTCAAAATCTTTACATAGATTTTCATTTGTCGACCCAAAGATTATATCATCCACATAAATCTGAACTATCAGAAGATGACCATCGACCTCTTTAGTGAAGAGAGTGGCATCCACTTTTCCACGAATGAACTTGTTGGCTAGTAGGTGTTGAGACAAAGTCTCGTACCAGGCTCTCGGGGCCTGGTCTAAACCATACAGCGCTTTATCTAACAAGTAGACCTTGTTTTTGTGGATTGGATCGGTGAAGCCTGGTGGCTGACCGACATAAACCTCCTCTTTAACCTTCCCATAAAGAAACGCCGATTTAACATCCAACTGATAAACTTTGAAGTTCTTCCAAGACGCAAATGCTAGGAAAATTCTGATTGCCTCTAGTCGTGCTACAGGAGCATAGACTTCAGTAAAATCAATCCCCTCCTGTTGACTAAATCCCTGAACAACGAGTCGAGCTTTATTCCTTACAACAACTCCTCTATCGTCTCTCTTGCACTTGAACACCCACTTGGTGTTAATCTTCCTCTGACCATCCGGCAAATCAACTAACTTCCACACTCCCAATTTCTCGAATTGACTAAGTTCCTCCTGCATTGCATTGACCCAAGAGTCTTCAGTAAGCGCCTCTTTGTAAGTTCTTGGCTCAACCTGCGAGATAAAACAACTCAATGAGAATTCAGTTTGCAAAGGAGCAACTTTTGTATAAAAACATGTAAGCCCTTTATCAATCTGATTTCGAGTGCGAACGCCTATCTGCAATTCTCCTATGATCAACTCCTCTGGATGATATGAAAAAGTTCGCGGCATCACTTCGCTTGGAACATCTACATTTCCCTCCAGATTAGTAACATTCTGCTCTGCATCTTGTTCACCAACTTGGTTTGTTTGACTTGAAATCTGAATTTGCTCCCCCTCAGAATCTGAATCACCATGATCAAATACTGGCATGTTTTCAGCTTCTAGATTATCATTCTGAGCCGACTGATTATCCTGAGCAACTTCATTCTGTTGGACATCGTCATGTTCACCAGCATTACTTGGACCTGCTTCATCGTCATTTGAAGTTTCCCGTGGTCTTCTCGAATACTCAGCTGGGAACCTTAGTTGCGACTCATATTCACGCAAAATATCCAACTCATCAAAGAAATCTTCATCATCCTCTGATTCTTCTCTCATGTCAAACAAATCCCAAAGTTTTTCATAATGATAACGCCATGAATCACCAGGATTCTGTGGCGGCATAGTATAACCTTGACATTCAACATTTGCAGCTTCAATAATCCGCTTCTCACTTGGAACGAAGACACGTCGCATCGGATTTGCATAACCAACAAATATACCCTCAATGCTCTTCGGACCAAACTTTCCATGAGGCTCTATAACCGTACAGGGTGACCCAAACGGTTCTAGATACTTCAAATTCGGTTTGCGATTATTGATTAGCTCAAAGCATGTTTTGTTGAACTTCTTGACAGTGAGAACCCTGTTGAGCGTATAGCATGCGGCGGAAACAGCTTCAGCCCAAAAATTAATCGGTAACTTTGAATCTGCGAGCAAAGTTCTAGCCGTCTCGATTAGTGTCCGGTTTTTGCGTTCTGCAACTCCATTCTGCTGCGGAGTGTACGGAGCACTAAACTCATGCAAAATACCTCTTTCATCACAAAATTCTTCCATCTTACTGTTCTTGAATTCAGTACCATTATCACTACGAATTCTCTTGATATACCTTTGGTACAGATTCTCAATCTTCCTGAACAGCCCCATCAAACTGTCAAATGTTTCATCTTTCGTCTTCAAGAAAGAAACCCACGAAAATCTGGAATAATCATCAGTAACGACCAAACAATAGTAATCTCCTGTAATACTTTTGGCATTCACAGGACCAAACAAATCCATGTGAAGTCTTTCCAGAGGTCTCGAAACTGAATTGACTTGCTTTGTAGGGTGTGACTTTTTCTTCTGCTTGCCTTTAATGCAGCTAATGCAGTCCCCTTCCAGATGAAAACCTTTGATATTAACTCCCAATACCAAATCATTGTGCACCAAGTGATTCATTTTTCTAAGATGTATATGCCCCATCTTTCGGTGCCACAATCTTGATTCTTTCTCAGTTGCTCTAGACACAAAACAATGTGCTTGACCAGTAGTTGTAGTTGCTACACTCATATCTAACACATATAAATCATTCACTCTAGGTGCCCTCATAATAATCCATTCTTCAGGAACAACAAAACCAGGTTTCAATATCAAACATTCTTTATCAGTGAAGTGAGTAGTATACATATTGTCACAAATCTGCGAGATACTAAGCAGATTGTTCTCCAGCTCAGTGATGTAGTTAACTCTCTCAAACGTTACAATCCCATTGGATAACGTTCCTTCACCAACAATTCGACCACCTTCATGACCTGCAAATCCCACATAACCACCATTGATATTCTTCACATCATACAGTAATGCAGTTTTTCCTGTCATATGTCGAGATGCGCCACTATCCATGATCCATCTTGAAATGGCTCTTGGAAGATCCTGCACATAACAAACTTCAAATTAACCAACTTTAATAAAGATGCCGATTCATGATTCGCGAACAAGGAAGCTCCGGCAATTCAAACTGCTTATTCGAACATGGTGTCCACCCAGGCCTCATCAGCCTTAGGTGTAACCTTGACTCTCGCAATTTGAATTTTGAAATTTTCAGCCTTCAAAGGTGGAAAATTTGCATCATAATCAACCGAAATTGATTCTTCAGCCTTTTTCACTTCAGAAGTTGAAATTTTCATTTCAGTTTTTGGTTTCCAAACTTGTTGAGATAATGCAACCTGTTTATAAAACTTGTCATTTTTAGTTACCACTTTATTTACAGGTTCATTTTTCACTTTGATGTTGTTATTTTTCACACTCTTTTTCTCAACAATGATTGGTGCTTTACCCTTCACATCAACTTTCTTCTGTTGAATCTTCACAGTTTCAGTCTTAGGCTTCACATTGGTACACTTTCGTGCAATGTGACCAACTTGATTACATCTGAAACATGTTCGAGTATCAACAATTCGACTTGTGCCTTCAGACTGATAATGTGAAGCTCTTTTCTCAAAGAATTCTTTATTTGATTTTGAAAAATTTTCATTTTCCTCATCAGAAAGTGAACTCGAACTGTTCACAAACACCTTCTTTTCAGCAAATCTTTTGTTTTGAAAACTCTTCTTCTGATAACTATTAACACCCCGATAACCACCTGACCAATTGTTTCGATTGTTATTATAAAACCGTGGTGGAACAACAGGCTTTTTGTAATAAGCTTTATCTTTCTCAAAATTCATTTGCCTTTTTGTTTGACACAAACTGTTCACTTCTGACAACTCAACTTCAACTAACTTGAAAACATTTGTCAACTTTTTCACATTAACATTCTCAATCGGAAATTCAGAATCCGAATACAACTTATCAGATCCAGCCATCTTGTACATCACAAGACCCGGTTCATTACTTAAGTTGTTTTTGGACTTTGATTTCTGAATGTATTTGTCTAAGAAACACCCATCATCTTCAGTTGAATCAGACATCAAAACACTTTCAGCTATGCTCTTAACAATCTCTGTCTGAACACTATCATCAGATGATGTAAAAGTAACATCAATGTTTTCCGGAAGTTTAACTTCTTTTTCTTCCTCAATTTCAACCAACCCAGATTGCTTTTTCGTGTAGTTATCAAGAACAGGTGGTGGAACTTGACGAAACCCCACCCCAGTTCCATCACAATACACATCTTCGCCTGCTTTGTCTTTCCCTATGGGTTTGGGAATAATATGTTGCAATACAAAGCTTGCGGAGCTGTAACTGTTAAGCTTCAACTGGATTCGCTCGTTTTCGATTACAGCCTCTTGAACTTTAAGTTTCAATTTAGCGATTTCATCAAGTTGTTGGTTGATTGATTCTTCTTTTACTCTAAGCACTGCTTTCAAATGTTCATTTTCTTTAAAAGTTTTACCATTTCGATCATCACAATCTTTCAATATGCTTTTGAGTTTTTCAAATTTTTCAGAAATCTGACGGTTTTCAAGAATCAACTTTTCATTTTCTTGTTTAATTTTGTCATGATCAATTTTATCATTTTCAATTTGTTTAGTTAATTCTCTTATCCGTTCAGTTGAAGCTTTAACTATTTTGTCACGATCAAGAATCTGATTCTCAACGCTTCTGACCTTTGCTGTCAGATCATCAACTTTCTTCCCGTTGAGATACGTGACTGTGTTACAAAATTTGCACTCTTTGTTGCAATTTTTGCAATCAACATTTCCATCGATTTTCTTACCTGACACATTTGTTGACACATCTGAACTGATCTGGCTTTTTGACTCAGACACGGAGTTAGAGTCTACCTCAAGTGCCTTAGCAGCTAGCACTTTGTCAGCCATTTTTCCAAGATTTTCAGCAGTCAACTCCTGCGTTGTGTCAATAACTCCAGTATCAATCTTCTTTGCTTTCTCGATCTCTTCTTTCTCTTTTCTCTCTTTCTCTTCTTTTTCTTTCTTCGCTTCCTCTTTCATTTTCTCGGTTGGAGTTCCCCACCATTTGTGTTGCCAATACTCATCTTCTTTGTATTGCTGGATTATGGCTTCGATATCAAGCGTACTATCATCGATCGCAATATTTCCGTATTCATCAAGATAGCACTCTCTATCTGGATCCCATCTATTGGCTCTCGTTGCTTCCAGAAAGATACGAGATATTCTAATGATTTTGTTTTCAGCTATCATTTTTCTGTATCTATACTTTTGCTCTTCAGTTCGATCGTCTTTCCACGGAATAGGATCGTCATTTTTCGCCATGAATGCATAACCAACCGCATCTTCTTCCGGTAGAACCTCTTGACTCCAGTCATAACCCTCATCATCGTAAATCACCGCAAGAGCTCTAGATTTCTCTCTGTTGTCTTCAACCTGCTTCAATCTAGGCGGCTCGGATTTATTCTGATGATAGATTGCCTTCTTGTAGTAATCATCTCTGAAAGGGTTCTCCGATTCATCAGCATAAGCGTTTCTGCATTCTCGTTTGAAGTGAACTTTCTGCTTACACTTGAAGCATGTCACCTTGGACTTATCGAACCCCAGTTTGGTAGAAGCACCACCCATTGTTTTTCTGCCAGTAATTTCCATGAATCTTTGTGCACGACGAACAGCACTTGCCATAGCCCAACGAATATCGATCAGTTCCATTTCCTCCGGATCAATCTGATCGTAATCTTCTTTCGTCAGATTGGTGTTGCCTATCTTCCCAGCTACTAGCCCTTCATATGATTCCAACACCGATGCTAGAAAGATCATCTGTTGCTTAGCTGATTCCTCATCAAAGTTCTGAGCATTCTTCAAATCTATCACGATGTTACATTGAAAATGATTCTTTGCATCTTGATGATTTCCAGTAGATGAAAATCCACTGTGATAACCACTGTGACTTCCGCTACTTTGACTGCTTTGACTTTCTTTGCCAGCTGTCGACACATTTTCAGCAGAAAACGCAGTTTTTGGAGAAGTTGCTTTTGGCATCATGCTCTTTGGATAATATAGATCCAAATTATGTTGATAAGATGAATGATTAACTTTGTACGTCTTCTTCAATTCCAGTTCATGGCTTTCAAGTCTCTCAATCACCAAATCTGGTTTCAACATTTCAGGAGCAATAGTATTCTTCAACATCAGTGCATAATATCTCCAATCCATCTCGTCTGGTAATGAATCAAACAGTTTGTCAACAAGTTCTTCATCAGAATACTTGATATCATGTCTTGATAATTCCAGCTTCAGATGACCGAACCTTTCTATCATTTTACACACTGACTCATTCTTAAGACAACCAAACATATCAAACTCTTTCCTAAGAAGTTTCTTTTTGTTTTTCACGATTTCAGTACTACCTAAACATTTCTTTTCTAACTTTTCCCAAAGATCTTTTGCATTTGAATAGTCGATCAATGAGATTATGTCTTCCCGGACGGACTGAAATAACAATGCCACACACTTCTGTTCAGCTACAAACGATTCAATCTCCTCGGCTGCTCTTAAAGTTTCACCATATTTCTTTCCATGTTCATAACCGTTTTTCAAACTCTTCCAGCTGGGAAATGCGAATGCCATCAACCAGTCTTCAAACTTTCTTGACCACCGACTGTATTCCTCAGTAGCCATTAGCTTTGGAGGTTTATTGAACGTTCCGAAAGCACTTTTCGACTCCCAAGCTTCCTTTTTCTTCTCTTTTGGAGGATTTTCATTCACATTGCTTGATGAAGTATCATTGTTTCCGGAATCTCCAGCAAACGCGTACATATCGCTAAACGGGTTCATGAAAAGATCATCCATCGTGAATGTTCCTGCAAAATCAGCAAACACTTAGAAAAATTTTAAGTTTTTTTAAAAATTCAGCAAGTTCAAACGAAATCCTTTGAAGTGTAAACAACTTCAAGCGAAATCAGCACTAAAAAAACTGTTCAAGCGAAATCTGATTCAAACAATTTTCAAGCGAAAACTACTATTTCGCTTCAACTATAAAAGATATTCAAGCGAAATCCACAGTCAATCAATTTCGCTTCAACAATTTCAAGCGAAATCCGAGATTACAAGTCTAACAGTTTCAAGCGAAATCCAGATGATCAATTTCGATTGAACTATTCAAGCGAAATCCTGATTTTCAAGTGAAATCCTATGTTTTTCAAGCGAAATCTTATCTTATCCTTCGAACTAACTCAAGTGAAATCCTGTTTTAGGTCATTTTTAACAAGTTTTAATCTGAATTTTAGTCCGAATCTTTGTAGGCTTTGTTAAAACTAAGTTTTACACGATATACTCGAAAATCAGACCATTTCGACCGTTGGAACTTGTTCAGATCAGAAAAATATAAAAAGAAATGAGTAGAAAGAAGAGAATCCGCTGCTATGGTATGAACTCCTCGTCCTGAGCTCTGATACCACTTGTTGGACCGTTCTACGACCTTTAAATGTCAGTTAAGGCAGTTCATCTTTGAGTATGAAGGCGGAATCAACATAAACAAAGTCATAACAGCTATTATCCTTTTAATCCTTCTTTTCTGATTAATATTTGTGCTTTTACAACGTATTCTGATACAAATCCGACAGCACTTCGTTTCTCAATACAATGACCATCTCTCCTAACAAATGAATCACACAACCCTATTTATAACCATGTTGATTTCGCTTGAGTTGGTTTGAAGCGAAATCATCACTTGTTGATTTCGCTTGAACTGTTTCAAGCTAAATCTATTGATGTTGATTTCGCTTGAACCATTTCAAGCGAAATCTTCAAGTTAATCAAGTACAAACCCTAATTAAGACCCTGTCGTGTGTACATTCAATCTATCTAGACACAAAACTTGATTATGACGTAATCAGCAGACATTTAGTGCACCAACACTTTGATCTCTTCCCTAGCCTTGTGCTAGTAGTAAGACTCTTGTAACTTGATTTTACTTCTTATTTTGTTGGTTAAAAGAATATGTAAATGGTTAATCATGAAGATCATGAAGAAACAAGAAGATGAATTTTAACATAAAGCTTAAAATCATAAGAATCTATGTTGTTTTAGTATGTGTATGAATCTTGATTGATGATTTCTTGTGATTATGATGTTAATCATCATAAAAAACTTGCTAGATTGTGATTAAACACATGATCTAGCAAGTGAGAGGATGGATCTTGTGAAATCAAAATGATCATCCTTTTATGTGAAACATGAACTTGAAAATGGATGTTTTTGTGTATGATGATGATTGAGACATGCTATAAGTCTTGTAAAAGGATGATTTCAAAAATAGTTTTCTCAAGAAACCAAGTTTATTTACAAGAATTACAAAGTCATGATTTCTAAGGAAACTAATCATATTTATAGTGTTAAATCAAGACTAGAAACATGTTTGTAACAAGAAAAATACAAAAGAATCATTTTTAGAGAAATCATCTTATAAGTTGTGAAAGACTAAATTCTTCAAGAATATGTTTTACAAAAAAAATAACCATGTTTTAAAGGGTAACTAAACCTACTAAATAACATACTAGGTTACTACAAGTTTTTACAAAATTTCAAGTTCATGATGTAGTGTAAATTGCATGATTTTGGCTCATGGTAAGTGTTGATTGAATTGTTGTCGATTGGTGATGATTTTAAAAGAAAATGATATGCTTTGAAAGCATGGAAACCTCCATTTTAAGTGGAAACTATGGCAAATTTTTTCTAGAATTTAAACACTTAGAAAAATATTTTAAAACAAGTGTTTATAACTAAATTTTAACCATGGTTTTTCATATAAAATTTGCCATAATTTTTGTTACAAAAATTACAAATATTGGAGGTTGATTTTTGAAAATAAAAGTGACTAAGTATATATTTAGGAAAATATATATTTAGATGTCACTATTTGTGTGATTACTTGTATATTATGTGTAATATTTATATTATTTTAGGACTTGAAATAATATAACTTACCAAAATACCAAGAATTGTAATACAAAATATTACCAAAATTCCAAGAAAATAAATATATAAATTATACCCAAAATTTGTCAAACCGAACAAGGAATATGAACTACATAAATATTCCGGAGTTAGATTCATATATATATATATATATATATATTGACAAAGAAATTAAACGGTATTTTGGAAACCAAAGAAACGAAAATTATGATTTTTACAAGTGTTACAAAAATATATCATATTTTTGTCAAGTAGAAAATACATTATTTTTGAATAATAAAGGATATATATTTTTTCTTGAATTATTAGAAGATATATTATTTTGAAGAAAGTATATTTTCCTAAACAAATTTAGAATATATTATTCTTGAGGTTTATATGAAAATATAAATATTTTTTTCCAAGGAAGGATTGTAGCTAATTTTCTATAAAAAATTTTCTTAAAATATATATATTTTAAGAATATAAATTGGTGATTTTTATTGGTTAAAAATAATATTTCAGAAAATTTAAATACAAAAATTAAGTATAAGAATACTTAATAAATACAACAAAAATGTATTCTCGTACGTACAAATGCACACCGGAATACGCCACAAATACTTGGCAAAATACACAAGTATAATTATGTCACACCCCCAAAATCCACACGCGGAGTACTACCGCTTGGAGGCGTGACATGACCAGGATCAAGCCACCAATCATATTGAACATAAGTATATAGTAAAAGTCATTCATCAATACGATAGGTGTTTCCAAAACCCAATACAAACAAGTGTGTAGCGGAAGCATTAATGTAAAACCCAACATAAGTTTAAGTACAAGATGTTATAATGTTTAACAACACATTCACGATCCATGTCCACAACGACTGTGCCTCCCGTGCAAGCTCCAAATGTACCTAAGGTCCTGCAAGGCATGTAACAGAGGATCAACAACTAGTTGAGCGAGTTCACAGAAAGTAAATGCGTAATAGTAAGTTCGTATGTAACATGTGGCTCTACTGGCCGATAGTACGTTCTATTGGTGGGGGCTTCCCATGTTTGCATATACACTAGACTATTCGTAACCATAAGTATCCTTCCCAATCCGAGGATAATAGTAAGTAAAATTTTACGTAGGTTTTACGTAAGTGCCCTTCACAACCGAGGACAGTACGTAGCGAGTACGTAGGTTTAGCGCTGGCGTCCTTCCCAATCTGAGGACGGTAGTACGTAGGTTTTACGTAGGTTTAGTGTTGGTGTCCTTCCCAAACCGAGGACAGTAGTACGTAGGACTTACGTAGGTTTTACACTAGTGTCCTTCCCAATCCGAGGACAGTACGTAGGTTTTACGTAGGTTTGGCACAGGCATCCTTCCCAATCCGAGGACCCTGGTAAGTAGTCTAGTAGTGATGTAAGTACAAGTAATTATTCAATTCCCATTCCCAACCCACCGGGGAATCCCATGCCTTGGTAAGAGTGTGAACTCACCTTGTTTGCTCGGTATGCTAAGTTAAGTGCTCACAATAAATCAGTCAAGTCCTATAGTGCACGTATACTCAATCAGTTCACGTTCGTAATGTTTCACATGTAACTATCATCACAGTAATATCACAGAGTGTGTTTGGCAGTTAATCACACATCACATAACAGTTAATCACATTTGCACAATTCGTGTTTTACATAACAGTCTTTCACAGTTTAATCTAACATAGTTAATGAGCCATAACATGGTTGCATCAGAACTAACAGAGTTAGCATATGTAATAAGGTTAACATACTTAACGTGGTTAATGACTTAGCAGAGTTTGCAAGATTAACAGAGTTGACAACTAACTGAATCAAAACCAACTGAGTTTGCATGTTTAACAAGATTACAAACTAATCAGAGTTATAACTAACAGGTTATAACTAACAGAGTTTTTGTTTAACAGTTACTGAACTAACAGGGCCGAAAACACTATGGTTCGAAATCCATTTTGGCCGAAATCCCCTAAGTTGGGCGAAATCACATTTTGGGCCGGACTCTTGGGCCGAAAACACACTTAAAGCCGAAAACCCATTCATGCCGAAAACCCCTTTTATGCCGAAATCCACTTATGGCCGAAAACCCTTATATGGCCGAAATCACTAGTGGGCCGAAAACCCCTTTGGGCTGGAACTGTTTGGGCCGAAATCACTTTAGGTGATTTCGTCCAGTTGTTTATTATGGGGGGTGATTTCGTGAGTATCATCATCTTCATCAACACTCTCTGTAACTTAAAACCCAGTAACTATATCTCATTACAGAACATGATTAAACATCTACAAGTTATTCAATCAACCATTGATATGAAACAATTATTCTACCAAAGCTTTGTGAAATCTAGAACATAAACCCATCAGTTTATTATTCATAACATGTTCCCACTGTTTATCAAAACATCAAATATCCAGACATTTCATAGATGATAATTTTCCAACAAGCACACAATGATCAATCACATAATCACATATATAAATGTATTTATACATCATGAACAAACATCCAAAATCATACGATATACAACAATAAACAACTTGAATCATGAAATCACTAACCAAGTTTTAAGCAGAGGTTTGGCTTCCTGTTGTTGGGTTTTAGAGGTAGAGAGAGAGAGTGGGTGAGTTGTGATAAGATAAGATTTTGATAAATGTGAAACTTCTCTCAGAAGGTTGTTATAAAATAAATATCTATAAATATCTCAACCCTGGGCCAAGGCCCATCATCTGATTTCGTTGACCATCAGTGGACGAAAACACTATATGTGTTTTCACCACTTGGGTGATTTCATGAATACATATTCTCAGTAAGTTCCATTCTTTTATTTACCATGTGCTTAAATAATAACACCCTTATAACATACAATCTCACATAATAAATATTATGGATTTCCAAATATAAAATATCAATCGCAGTTCTATTTAACGTAATACAAAGGTAAGCGTTGTGAAACAACGAGTCGTATTAACAAACAACTAAATAAATAAAAAAAAAATTAGCGTGCACTAAATGCGAAGATAGAATCTTGGAAACTCGAGTTGTCACATTATCCCCAACTTGAAAGAAATTTCGTCCCGAAATTTAGCATGCGGTTACTGAGGAAGCTAGGTAAGTTATCGTTTACTGGTTCTCCTGGGGTGTCACATCATTCCCCCGTTGATTTGGAATTTCTTCTCGAAATTCTGTAGTAGCTTCAGCCTCAGTAGTAGTTGCACTGTTTTCGAACAACTGGGGATATTTGAGTTCCATTTGGTCTTCGCGTTCCCAGGTAAACTCTGGGCCACGACGGGAGTTCCAACGAACTCGAACAAGAGGTATTCTGGTGTTCTTGAGGACCTTTACATCCCGGTCCGTGATTTCAACCGATTCTTCGACGAAATGCAACCGTTCGTCGATAGTGAGCTCCTTCAGAGGAACTATGTAGGTCTCATCTGACAGACACTTCTTCAGATTCGACACATGAAAGACGTTGTGAACTGCACTGAGTTCAGCTGGTAAGTTCAGTCTGTAGGCCACTTTGCCTATCTTCTCTATGACTTCAAATGGTCCAACATATCGTGGATTGAGCTTGCCTCGTTTGCCAAAACGAACAACACCCTTCCAGGGTGAAACTTTGAGTAGTGCTCGATCCCCAACCTGGAATTCGAGTAGTTTCCTGTCTTTATCGGCGTATACTTTCTGACGGTCACAAGCTGCCGCCATGCGTTGTCGTATTTGAGCAATCTTTTCAGTAGTATCAACTACCATTTCTGGACCTGTGATCTGACTGTCACCCACCTCTGCCCAACAAAGAGGTGATCGGCATTTACGCCCGTATAATGCCTCAAATGGAGCAGCTTTAATGCTGGTGTGGTAACTATTGTTGTACGAAAATTCCACAAGTGGCAGATGTTTTTCCCAGCCTTTGCCAAAGTCAATTACGCATGCCCGAAGCATGTCTTCTAGAGTTTGAATAGTGCGCTCAGACTGTCCGTCTGTCTGAGGATGATAAGCTGTGCTCATGTCTAAACGAGAGCCAAAAGATTTGTGCATTGCTTGCCACAGTTCTGAAGTAAAACGTGCGTCACGATCAGAGATAATAGATGTGGGCACCCCGTGCCTCGAGACAACTTCCTTAAGGTATACGTCTGCTAGAGTGGAGAACTTATCCGTTTCCTTGATAGCCAAGAAGTGAGCAGACTTTGTGAGTCGATCCACGATCACCCAAATAGTATCATTCCCACGTTGAGATCTAGGCAGGCCAGTAACAAAATCCATGGAAATTTGCTCCCATTTCCTATGTGGTATCTCAGGTTGCTGGAGTGGGCCTGAGGGTTTCTGATATTCCGCTTTGACTCTCGCACAAGTCAAACACTTGCTAACGTAAGTTGCTATGTGGGCCTTCATGCTAGGCCACCAATATGTAGTTCTGAGGTCGTAGTACATCTTATCTGAACCAGGATGTACTGAGTAGCGAGACTTATGAGCTTCATCCATTACAAGCTCGCGTAAATTACCATAGAGTGGGACCCAGATGCGTCCGGTTACATAATAGGCGCCGTCTGCCTTTTGTTCTAACCGTTGCCTTGAGCCGCGTAGGGCTTCAGCCCTGACGTTTTCTAGTTTCAATGCTTCTACTTGAGCATCTCGTATCTGTGAAGGAAGACTGGACTGAATAGTGAGTTGCAACGCTCGTACACGCCTGGGTGTAGTATCCTTTCGACTGAGGGCGTCGGCCACCACATTGGCTTTGCCCGGATGATACTTTATAGCACATTCGTAATCGTTCAGTAACTCGACCCATCGACGTTGTCGCATGTTTAAGTCTTTCTGCTTGAAGATATGCTCAAGACTCCTGTGATCGGTGTAGATGGTGCACTTGGTGCCATACAGATAATGTCGCCATATCTTGAGTGCAAAAACAACAGCTCCAAGCTCTAAATCGTGCGTAGTGTAATTCCGTTCGTGAATCTTAAGTTGGCGTGAAGCATAAGCAATAAATTTATCCCGTTGCATCAACACACATCCAAGACCTTGGATAGATGCATCGCAGTAGACTACAAAATCGTCCGTGCCTTCAGGCAATGAGAGGATAGGTGCGCTACAGAGTCTATCCTTTAAGTGTTGAAACGCTGTTTCCTGTGTATTACCCCAACGGTAAGCAACACCTTTCTGTGTCAGTAACGTAAGCGGCTGAGCAATCTTTGAGAAATCTTTGATGACCCTTCTATAATAACCTGCCAAACCCAATAATTGGTGTATTTAGGTTGGTGTGCGAGGTGCAGGCCAGTTCTTGATCGAATCTACCTTGGATGGATCGACATAAATCCCATCCTTGGTTACCACGTGGCCTAGAAAGTGGACTTCACGAAGCCAGAAGTCGCATTTTGAAAACTTAGCGTACAGCTGTTCCGTTCGAAGGAGTTCCAAAATAAGTCGTAAGTGCTGCTCATGTTCCTCCTGATTCTTCGAATAGATCAGGATGTCATCAATGAAAACAATAACAAACTTGTCAAGATAAGGTTTGCACACCCTGTTCATAAGATCCATGAAAACCGCAGGCGCGTTCGTTAGCCCGAATGGCATGACCAAAAACTCGTAATGGCCGTAGCGAGTTCTGAATGCTGTTTTGGAGACGTCCTCATCCCGGACTCTCAGCTGATGGTAACCTGACCTCAGATCAATCGTTGAGTAATAGCTCGACCCTTGCAACTGGTCGAATAAGTCGTCTATTGCGTGGAAGAGGATAACGATTCTTCACCGTCACCTTGTTCAGTTCGCGGTAATCTATGCACATACGAAAAGTACCGTCTTTCTTCTTCACAAATAATACTGGAGCTCCCCAGGGCGAAGAGTTAGGACGTATGAAACCCTTTTCCAAAAGTTCTTGCAATTGCTTAGACAGTTCTTCCAGTTCAGTTGGAGCTAAGCGGTAAGGCGCTCAAGCTATAGGTGCTGGTCCAGGAGCTTGTTACTATGAGCTACCAAAGGTTCTCAACCAGTACGAGGAATGCGGATGATCTTTTCTTTTCAAAGAATCTCTGCTCGATGCTGAGGTAGCCCATCCGTACCAATATCGATGTCGAAACCATCACCATGCTGGGGTCATTCCTAATATCACCCTGACTAATCACGAACACTCGACCCCTGGCACCATTGCTGTCGTTATTACCCCCATTGTTGCTTCCATTATTGTTCCTGTTTCCCTGGTTGTAGTTCTGATTCCGGTTCTGGTTCCACTGTGGGCAGTGTCTTTTGAAGTGACCTTCAGCACCACCTGATAACATCCTTGTTACCCTGCTGTTGCTGCTGATTCTATGGATCTTGTGGCTGTTGTTGTTGGTTCTGGTTTGCAGGACATGAGTTTCTACCATCTTTGGCTCCATGACCAAGCTTGTTGCATCATTGACAATGATTTCGGTTGCACTGCCCGCTGTGGTGCAAGTTACATCGTTTGCACTTAGGGTGGTTTCCCTTGTATCCACCCTGCCATTGACTGCTAAAAGGTTGCTGACCAGGACTTTGGTTGTCATCGATCTTCCGCTGCTGTGCCTGGGACGGAAACGTAGTCGAACCCTTGCTAGGGGTTCCATCCTACTTCCATTTGTTGCCACTGAGGGTAGCAGAAGTAGTTGAAGTAGTAGTGGTAGTAGTAGCGCTGATACGTTGAGGCAGCTTGTTCTGTTCCACTGCCTGTTCTGCGAGACGATGAGGAAGACGAGTAACATCTTGAATAGTAATAAGGTTAGGAGTAGTCACCTGACTTTGAATCCCTGATACTAATCCCTTGAGGTACAGCTCAATGCATTTGATGGGAGGATCCACCATAGATGGACATAACACTGCCAGTCCGTTGGATCGTTTCATGTACGCTTCTATCTCTGATCCCGTCATCTTCAGGTTAAAGAATTCCACTTCCAGCTTGTGAATGTCATCACGACTATAGTATTCACGTTTAATTGGTTCCTTAAAATCATTCCATGGGGTGGCATTAGCAGCCGCCAGCCCCAGCATCGTAACTTGCGCGTTCCACCAAGTTTGCGCAGTGCCTTCAAGAATATCAGTGGCATATTTCACCTTATGAGCCTCAGGTCATTCGCACACTCGAAGACCGATTCGAGTTCCTCGAACTAATGGAGGAGTCCAACAGCTCCTTAAGTGTCGCTGAAAGTAGTAGGACGACAGTCCATAAAAGTCTCGTATGTGCATACAGGTGGTTGTGCGTGTTGACTTGTCGTGTGCGTTAGAGTAACCAAAATTAAGCACAAGTGTTGAGTTACGAGAGTAGGATCTAAAGATCCTAGAGTAAGTAGTGATGGCAGGTTACACCTCCTACCTGGACAGCTGCGAGTGCTGCAGTAACTTGTTCGGTGATCGAAGCCGCCAACTGGGCTTGAGTTAGGTTAACGCGTCCACTCATGATCTTGACATCAAGGAGAACATGTGGATGAGAGGTTCGCAAATAGTGCGAAGAGAGTGAGTATACAAGTATTCTCAAGCAATAACATATAGTAGGTTCTGTAATCTGAGCATACCACGAGCAAAGTTCTATGTAATTCTAACAAGTAGGTAAGGTAACATGAATAGTAGTACCTATGATGCTGAGCCTTGCACATGGAGCGAAGCGTCGTTGTGGATCGTTGAGCACTGTTCTGGTTATAGTCTGGTTTTAATAAAAACGTTTTCCCCTTATTAAAACCGAGTTCTCTATAACCAATGGCTCTGATACCAATCTGTCACACCCCCAAAATCCACACGCGGAGTACTACCGCTTGGAGGCGTGACATGACCAGGATCAAGCCACCAATCATATTGAACATAAGTATATAGTAAAAGTCATTCATCAATACGATAGGTGTTTCCAAAACCCAATACAAACAAGTGTGTAGCGGAAGCATTAATGTAAAACCCAACATAAGTTTAAGTACAAGATGTTATAATGTTTAACAACACATTCACGATCCATGTCCACAACGACTGTGCCTCCCGTGCAAGCTCCAAATGTACCTAAGGTCCTGCAAGGCATGTAACAGAGGATCAACAACTAGTTGAGCGAGTTCACAGAAAGTAAATGCGTAATAGTAAGTTCGTATGTAACATGTGGCTCTACTGGCCGATAGTACGTTCTATTGGTGGGGGCTTCCCATGTTTGCATATACACTAGACTATTCGTAACCATAAGTATCCTTCCCAATCCGAGGATAATAGTAAGTAAAATTTTACGTAGGTTTTACGTAAGTGCCCTTCACAACCGAGGACAGTACGTAGCGAGTACGTAGGTTTAGCGCTGGCGTCCTTCCCAATCTGAGGACGGTAGTACGTAGGTTTTACGTAGGTTTAGTGTTGGTGTCCTTCCCAAACCGAGGACAGTAGTACGTAGGACTTACGTAGGTTTTACACTAGTGTCCTTCCCAATCCGAGGACAGTACGTAGGTTTTACGTAGGTTTGGCACAGGCATCCTTCCCAATCCGAGGACCCTGGTAAGTAGTCTAGTAGTGATGTAAGTACAAGTAATTATTCAATTCCCATTCCCAACCCACCGGGGAATCCCATGCCTTGGTAAGAGTGTGAACTCACCTTGTTTGCTCGGTATGCTAAGTTAAGTGCTCACAATAAATCAGTCAAGTCCTATAGTGCACGTATACTCAATCAGTTCACGTTCGTAATGTTTCACATGTAACTATCATCACAGTAATATCACAGAGTGTGTTTGGCAGTTAATCACACATCACATAACAGTTAATCACATTTGCACAATTCGTGTTTTACATAACAGTCTTTCACAGTTTAATCTAACATAGTTAATGAGCCATAACATGGTTGCATCAGAACTAACAGAGTTAGCATATGTAATAAGGTTAACATACTTAACGTGGTTAATGACTTAACAGAGTTTGCAAGATTAACAGAGTTGACAACTAACTGAATCAAAACCAACTGAGTTTGCATGTTTAACAAGATTACAAACTAATCAGAGTTATAACTAACAGGTTATAACTAACAGAGTTTTTGTTTAACAGTTACTGAACTAACAGGGCCGAAAACACTATGGTTCGAAATCCATTTTGGCCGAAATCCCCTAAGTTGGGCGAAATCACATTTTGGGCCGGACTCTTGGGCCGAAAACACACTTAAAGCCGAAAACCTATTCATGCCGAAAACCCCTTTTATGCCGAAATCCACTTATGGCCGAAAACCCTTATATGGCCGAAATCACTAGTGGGCCGAAAACCCCTTTGGGCTGGAACTGTTTGGGCCGAAATCACTTTAGGTGATTTCGTCCAGTTGTTTATTATGGGGGGTGATTTCGTGAGTATCATCATCTTCATCAACACTCTCTGTAACTTAAAACCCAGTAACTATATCTCATTACAGAACATGATTAAACATCTACAAGTTATTCAATCAACCATTGATATGAAACAATTATTCTACCAAAGCTTTGTGAAATCTAGAACATAAACCCATCAGTTTATTATTCATAACATGTTCCCACTGTTTATCAAAACATCAAATATCCAGACATTTCATAGATGATAATTTTCCAACAAGCACACAATGATCAATCACATAATCACATATATAAATGTATTCATACATCATGAACAAACATCCAAAATCATACGATATACAACAATAAACAACTTGAATCATGAAATCACTAACCAAGTTTTAAGCAGAGGTTTGGCTTCCTGTTGTTGGGTTTTAGAGGTAGAGAGAGAGAGTGGGTGAGTTGTGATAAGATAAGATTTTGATAAATGTGAAACTTCTCTCAGAAGGTTGTTATAAAATAAATATCTATAAATATCTCAACCCTGGGCCAAGGCCCATCATCTGATTTCGTTGACCATCAGTGGACGAAAACACTATATGTGTTTTCACCACTTGGGTGATTTCATGAATACATATTCTCAGTAAGTTCCATTCTTTTATTTACCATGTGCTTAAATAATAACACCCTTATAACATACAATCTCACATAATAAATATTATGGATTTCCAAATATAAAATATCAATCGCAGTTCTATTTAACGTAATACAAAGGTAAGCGTTGTGAAACAACGAGTCGTATTAACAAACAACTAAATAAATAAAAAAAAATTAGCGTGCACTAAATGCGAAGATAGAATCTTGGAAACTCGAGTTGTCACAAATTATACCCATACTTGGGAAATATCCATGAAAAGAATTACAGAACGAACTAAGGCAAACATATATTATTCTGACAATATTCCAAATAAATGGATGAATATAATTCAAAGTAAAATATTATTATTTGAACTAATAATTATATACTTTGGAATATTATAATATACATCAATGATGTAACTCAAAATACACCAAGATTTCCAAAACAAGTCTTAATGAACAACTAAGACAAAGAGTCGTTACACGACCTAAATGTCTAATAAAACATGGCACGTGTGTAGGTAGTTGTATGACTCGTAGGAGGACCTTTGAATATACAAGATAGCTGGACGCAAACTTGTGAGTTCATGTCCCCATTTTCTCTTACTGTTTTCGGATTTATAACTCTCGGGGGGTGGAATACATGTTATGAATGTTCAAATGGTATGATTTGGCTATGAAATGAACTATTAGATCATGTGAGCATAGACTGAAATTGAAATGCCAATAACTCTCATAAGAATCATGGACAAAGGTTAGATCTAACGGGTACGGCCGAGCCCCACTCATGGTCCTTATGTGACCACTTAGAGTGCTTTAGTGTCTCAGTCGAGGTGATTCAACAACGGTCAAGGGGATTTGACACAGTCAAGGCGATTTGATATGGTCAAGGGAATTTGACACAGTCAAGGTGAATTTGACACAGTCAAGGGGAATTCGACATAGTCGAGGGGATTCGAAACTGATAATTAACTACTCGGATTGAGTACTCCCTATGTCTTCACATGCATTAATGTCCTTGCAAAACATTAATTGATCTGTTCATAGACGCTTTTCATACCTGTTTTCAAAGGAGTCTCTCAAATGTTTACAAGTTTATCAGTACTCATACAAAACGCATGAACTCGTTCAACTTTTGTTGATGGTTTCAAAATTACATGTATTTCAGGAAACAAGTTGGATCTTGGGCACTGGTGTTGTTTTTGGATGTAAATTTCAAGTTTAGATGTCATCCATTTTTGTTGGTTTGTAACTTAATCAGAGGTTGTGTTGTTTGAAACTTAAATAACTGGTGTTTGTAATGTTTTGAACTTCATAAATGGATGAACATCATTTTGATCATATAGTTGTTTATTATAATCGAATGCAATGAGAACCAATCAAGTCACACGCATACTCTTCCGCAAAAGTCAGGGTGTGACAGTTTGGTATCAGAGCTTCGATTGTAGTGAACTAGGATTCCTTCTCAAGTCTAGACTACAATCACTAGGACTCTCTCATGAAAACATTTTTTACAAAAAGGTTTTTCATTGCATTTACGAAAGCGCCAAGATCAATGAGTTTTTTTCAAAGAAAAGACAAGGCAAGGACATTAATAGGGAGGAGAATACCCCCCAAATTAAAATGCCAATTGAAGTATAGTCTACGTGAGATAGACTTGCCAAAGACAAAATGACCACCCCCCCTCCGAAATGACAAACGAGAGTTATATGTGACATGATGCATCTATTTGCCTGTTTATACTAAGAAACATATTTATTCATTTATATATATGCGTATAAGTGTACGGAATAATTATTGACGTGAACGAGATACCTTCGAATCCGAATCCTATTATTGTTCTTGACTCGCACGATGAGACTGTCGACCTCGCGTTTATTGTGGAGCTCTTGGCTGGAGTGATTACCAAACGAGATCCTGAGCTGGTTTCCGTAGAAGATGGTTATCCTTCCCTCTCGAATGTGAAGGTTCCTGACTACGGTAGTGACGGCGAGGCGGAGGAGGCAAATAAAAACCTTATCAGCAGGACGAGGTCCCTGCGGCTTTTGCAAAACAAGATTTACGACACTCTTGACCAGACAAGGAAGATGAAGTACTCATTTAGAAGGTGCCCCTCCAACGAATAAGAATTCTCCTTATTCCTATTACGTCTAAGCATCGTGCCTATTCGCGCGTAACGATAACGGATGATAGCGCGTGGACCACCACAATGGTCCTTTCCATGTCGGAGGTATAAGGACAGTAGTGTCTTCTCTTTGGTTGATCATCTACTTTGAACGAGGGAAAATTGGGTTACTATGCAAGACAATTTATTATTACGGGGGCCCACGTAATAACGACTTGTAATGCATGGAAATCCTGGTGGACTCTGCGGGTCGAGCTAATGATCACCACCCATCCAAAAATTTCTAAGTGTTCACACCTTCATCTAATAGAACAATACCTAGATAGTTGCTATAGCACTCTACGCAGTAGGAAATCTGTCTTTGCCTACTTTGTGTCTGACACTTCTACCCGTATACGAGTCGTTTGGGAACCGATATCTAAGCAAGTGAGGATGGCTAACACTCGGGAAAGATTCAGCAACTTTACATTTTCTATCACCCCTATGTGTGGTAGAAATGCACAACCCCCATCTCTTGGGAAGTATACCCGTCTTTGTGAAACTAAAGACCTAAGAGACTGATGTAGAAGGAAAATAACTACTACTTTCATATTATGGAACTTGTATGACCGAGGTGATGTAACCTCGAGTTCATTTTGTTTTCCTCTGATAAAAACAATAAGTCAAGTTGTCAAGAAAATATGAAAACTCAGTAGTTGTTTTCTTACTTATACATTGTTTATATATGCATGTGATATTAGGTGATTACATGTTTGCTTGTGGTGATGTATACCTCATAGACAATTATTGAATGTTGTCTAACCTACCCCATACCTTTTGCAAGAAGAAAATGCCGCCCAGACGTGACACATACACTAACACGTTACCAAGGATAAAAGCTGAACTACAAGAACACATCTCACAAGCCATCGCTCAGCACGAGGCCTTCCGCTCCGAACATAGCGGTGGTACCTCTGGAGATAACCCCCAATCGGCTGCACCTATAAACAATTCTTGGACTGCAAGCCCCTAAATTTCGATGGCATTGGGGGTGCTGTCGCCTTCATATGCTGGGTGGAGAAAACGGACTCCGTATTGAGAATGAGCAAATGTGCTCCGAAACAAAGAGTTACGTACATTTCTGGGTTGTTTCTTGACGGAGCGCTCTCGTGGTGGAACCTCCAGGTGCAGACATTGGGTGAAGCTACTGCATATGCATTAACGTGGGATGAACTGAAGGAGTTAATGCGCAAAAAGTATTGTTCTCAAGCAGAGATTCGGAAATTGGAATCGGAATTCTGTAACTTAAAGATGGATGGTCCGAAAATAGCCGAGTATATCCAGCGCTTCCATGATTTATACAAGGTCGTTCCCTATCTTGTCGAGCCGGAATTCAAGAGAATCGAGCGGTTCATTTGGGGACTTGCGCCTCAAATCCTAAGCATGGTTATTGCCGTAAAGCCTCCAACCATCACGGAGGCTATCGATTTGAGTGTTACGCTTAATGAAGAAGCTCTTCGTATAGGAAAGGTTCCGGGATCTGAGACAAACAAGAAAGAGACTCATGTGGAGTCAATGGGCAACAATAAAAGAAAGTTTTCGAACCTGAAGAAGGGAAGTGAACCTGCCTAGTGGCATGAAATCTTATGGAGCCACTAATAAGGCCGGGGGTAAGGTTTATTTGGGGACAAAGCCAAGACGTGATGAATGCAAGTTTCACCATGAAGGTCGATGTCTGAGGCCTAACTGCGATAGGTGTGGAAAAGAAGGACACGACAAGGATGCCTGTTGGGCGAAGTATCCCAAACAAGGAGGAAATGATGACTGCAACCAAGACGGAAACGATAATGGTAGAGTTCCAGGTTGCTTCAAATGTGCTGACGTGGGGCACTTTAGGAAAGATTGCCCTAGGAAGAACCAAGCGAGGGAGAGTCTTCATGATCGGAGCTCGTGAAGCACGCCAGGATCCAAGTATGGTTACGGGTACGTTCCCTACTAACCAACTCTATGTATTCATTTTGATTGACACTGGCCGACTTTAACCTTGTATCCTTAGAGCTTAAGAACCTACTTGGCCTAGTTTCAAGTAGGATAGACGTCCCGTATTCTTTAAAATTAGCAAATGGAAGGTTAGTTAAAGCAAATGAGGTGATTAAGGATTGTATTTTGGGACCTAGAAAGTGGGTACCTTCTATTACCTGTTGACTTGGGAAGTCATGACGTTGAAGTCATCATAAATTGGTTATCCAAGGATAGAGCTGAAGTTGTTTATCATAAGAAAAATCATTCGCATCCCTCTTGCAAATAATGAGACACTAATAGTACACAACCTTCATGCAGTTGATGCAAGGACACTGGGCCCCATAAGGCGGTGGATTGCGACATCCCACATTGGTCATAGAGACACAGAAGCGCCTCCGAATAGGATCGCATAGCCTCCTTTGCTCATATTATCGAAAAGGAGACCAAGGAGCCAAAGCTAGAAGACATCCCCGTTGTGAAGGAATTTCTAGAAGTCTTTCCTAAAGACTTGCCTGGGTTACCTCCACAGCGACAAGTGGAGTTTAGGATAAACCTAGTGCCAGGAGCGGCACCCGTGGCGAAGGCACCTTACCGAATAGCTTCGTTCGAGATATAAGGACTAACTACTCGATTACAAGAGCTGTTAAAACGACGGATTCATCAGACCAAGCTTCTCGCCTTGGGAAGCTCTAGTGCTATTCGTTAAGAGGGAAGTTGGCAGTTCACATTTGTGCATCGACTTCAAGGAATCGAATAAGCTAGCCATCACGAATCGACACCCTTTGCCGAGGGTTGATGACTTGTTCGACCAATTACAAGGCTCTAAGTTACTACTTGAAGATCGACTTGAGGTCAGGATGTCCTCAACTGTGAATACAAGAAGAAGGTATCCCTAAAATGGCCTTTAGGACTCGATATGGACATCTCGAGTTCCTTGTCATGACGTTTGGATTAACAAACACACCAACAATATTCATGGACCTCATGAATAGGGAGTGCAGGCCATAACTGGATAAGTTTGTGGACATGTTCATTAATGACATCCTTATTTACTCGCGAGCCCAGGAGGAACATGAGCAGCACCTGCGAGCTACCCTAGAACTTTTGAAGAAGGAGTAGTTAAATGCGAAGCTATCGAAATGCGAATATTGATCTCGCGAGGTGCAATTCCTAAGTTACATGGTAAATGGGAATGGAATTCACGACCCTGCTAAGAAGGAATCAATCAAGAACTGGGAAGCCCCAAGGACGCCAACTATGATGCGACAATTTCTGGGATTAGCAGGCTATTAACGACGATTCATAGGGGACCTATAACAACCCTCCTGAATTTTTCTGACACCCTAATATATTTTAAAATACCCTTATATGTCTCAAAATACACCGCGTATGTGAAAACTGAGCCAAAATTATGAAATGTCATTAAAAATAAAATAAAAACAAAATTTTTATGTCGCTCGCGGGCCGCGTAGATCTCTTAAAGATCTTACGCGGGGCGCGACAGCTCCAAGGCGGGGTGACACCCGGTGCCTACACGTGTCACGATCGTGTCGAAGCTACGTGTCAAGTCAGCAAGGCTACGGCCTAGTCTAGGGAGCCTCGCGGGCCGCGTAGCCCGAGGTCTCACCTTACGCGGGTCGCGTAAAACCCAAAATCAGGCCCTATATAAGAGGGCATCGGGCCTTTAGTTATGATCGCTCATTTCTTTTCTTTCTTACCAATTTCTGAATAGTAGGCATAATTTTCAAGTATAATACCCCCCTAATTAACGAAGTTCTGCTCCGTTGTAAGTATTATAACCCCGGTTACGTATTAGATACGCTGCCCGATTGATCCAAGGTTCCGTAACGACTGTCGTGGTTCTGCCCGACGTAGTCGTTGGAATGCCGTCTCAGGGAGGGTATCATTAATATAAATAAAGGGTTATTATACTAACATATGTACATTATAGATAGATCACCAGGAAACCTTAGAAGAAATCTAAGACAGCAATGTGAGTAATCTCCTTTTTGTAAATTGTTTTACAAAACCTTAAATGTTTTACAATGTGATTAAGCAGTGATTGAGTCTTTGTAGTTCTTCAATTACTGTCGGTATTTGTATACAAAATGTGGAACACGTTACCATTGGACAATGAGTTAGCCAATGTGTAATATGACCCACCAGTCAGGATTGACAGTACTGAATGAGTAATTGTGTAGATATAAACATTGTGATCGCTCTCAATACTGTGTTAATTGATAAAACTTTTCTTGATTAAACTGGGATTCACTCACCAGTATTTCCCACTGGCAAATGTTTTTAAAACACGTTTCAGGTAACAAAATGTAAAAGCCAATTAGAAGAAAGCCAGCTGGAGAGCACTGCCGGCTTGGAATAATGTGGCTATAAAAGTTACCTAAAAGACGATGTTTTAAATTCAATAAAATAGGGTTTATCCCTATAAACATGTTGTAATAAGAAACTTGGGTTTTACCCATGTGATTATTAATATAAAATATGGTGGTTTTACTCTGATAAAACATTTCCTAACTACGGTCCTGATGAAATTTCCGCTGGCAAAATGATAACAAATGATACCACCACAACTGGTCTCGCGGCCGCCCGTTCCCGGGACAGATAAGAGGGCGGGGTTTGTGACAGAAGGTGGTATCAGAGCTAAGCCACTGATTCAGCCACAGAAGTGTTCTGCTGACATCAAAATATTATTTAAATTGTTAGGAAATAAATTACGGAAATAAGTGCATAGCCGTATTTTATTGTTATGTGTTATTTGACTATTTGTTAGTTTACAGTATGAGTGATCAAGGACCCTCAGACGTGTATCGTCAGTTGTCCGATTCACCTAGGAGTGAAGGTACTTCTTCCTAGCCTGCCCTCTCTGGGTATTCAGCTGATCAGGAAGAAGGGATGTTTGTCTTTAAGGCTCAGTCTGAAGAGCCATTCCCTCAGAAAAAGAGAGGATGGTTCAGTAAGGGAGCATTTGAGCGTAGGAAAAGAATGCGAAAGTTGCAACAGCAAAGAGTCCTAGCAGCCGCTAAGCGAGAGTCAGATGCCCATACACAGGATATGCTTAATAGGAGCTTAGCCAATTTTCATATCCTAGCAACAATTGCTGCCGACCCAAATCCGGAACAACTAGTAACCCCACAACCCTTACCTTTGTTCCCCACTCAGCCGATGGAGATAGAAAACAACCTTGAAAATCAAGTAGAAATGCATGATTTCAACCCTGAGGAGATACCTAGGATACCAGCCCCTAATCCCTTAGACCCAGATTATGATCCATGGTTCGATGATCATAGGGATCATGTGCCACGCAATCACCTAAACGACGAAACCATGCCGAACTTAGCAGCCTATCCAGGTCTGGACCCTCTAGATCCCTATTATGACAACGATGAATACATTAGGGAAATCTTAGAGAATCCATACCCTCAGGAGAATCCCATGCCCTAGTATCCAGACCCAGTACCAGCACCTGCACCCCCAATGAGTGTAGAAAATGTGCATGAGCTCCGAACTTTCGAAGAAGAAATCTTAGAGAGTAGTGAGAGGATGAGGCAGGTAGGAGAGCGACTCGTCTGGAAATATGACGAGCGCAATATGGATTACTGGATGAATCCAGACCAGTGAAGGTGATGGTGGAGTTGGCAATAATAATAATAATATAATAATATATATAATATGTTTGAAAAAAATATATATATATATAATAATAATAATATATGTTGTAGTATAGACCACTTTGTGGTTAGCGATGCATAGTAGTATTGTAATTTCCAAATTTCAGTATTAGTTTGTAGTAGATGTATAATAGATAAGAAAGAGTAAAGTCGCAATGCTCGACGTTTTTTATCAAGATGCGTGTCATGTGATTGATCGTATTAAGATATTATCTTGTGATATTAATATGTGGTAAATGTATAAAAATTCAGATGGCCGACCAAGTGAATCAAGAGAATCCAGATAATAACCCGGAAAACCAGAATAACGATAACCAGAGTAACAATAACCCGGATAACGGAAACCCAGTGGATAACAGTGCCATCCAACACGTAGTGGCACAGGGAATAATAGATGCGATGCCATATATTATTCATACGGTTAGGGAAGCAGAAAATAAAAGTAAACATGATAGCAAGCGACCCTCTGAACCTGAACACAACATGAACAATGGACCCGTACTTCAAATGCCCATTCCCAAAAGAAGAAGAACCGTGTCTTATGGTTGTTCTTACAAAGAATTCTGGTCTTGTAAACCAATGGAATTCTCGGGCAATGAAGGGGCCGTTGCATCTTTACGCTGGATAGAAAAGACTCAGGCAGTCTTAAGAATAAGCAAATGTGCGGAAGAGGACAAGATAATGTTTGCTTCTAATCTGTTTAAGAATTCAGCCTTAGAATGGTGGAACACTATCCTCCAGTCTAGGGGAAGTGATAGGATTTACAATATGGAATGAGAGGAGTTTAAAAACATGGTAGAAAGGAAATTCTGCCCTCCTAATGAAAAAGAACAGATAGCAAACAAGTTAATAAACCTTAGAATGACTAGTGTGGATAGTAAGGGTTACACTAAGTTATTCTTTGAATATGCCTGAATAGTACCAACCCTTGCTTCACTTGAACCAGTATTAATCTCCCGTTACATCTGGGGATTAATTGGGGAGATAAGACGTGTAGTCAAGGCAACTAGACCCCAAACCATAGAAGAAGCTATAGAACTAGCCAATACCTTGACAGATGAATTAGTCCGTACGCGAGAAAAGGATCAAAGGAGGAACCTAACCCAGAAGCTTACACAAGAATTCCGTTCTGGAAATTCTAACCGTGGGAAAAATGTAGGCTCTACCTCTGCACCCTACTGTAAGTATTGCAAAAGGAAGCATTCAGGAAGATGCTCCATATACTCTAACTTCTGCAAAATATTGGGACACAAGGAGGAAGATTGTAGGAAAAAGATTAGCAACAGGATATGCTACAACTGCGGAGAACAAGGTCATATCAAGCCTAACTGTCCAAAGCTAGCTCCAGCTACGAACACCAAGAATACTAAAAATGCTAGAGCATTTGTTCTGACTGCAGAAGAAGCAAAGATGATCCTGGATGTGATCACCGGTACGTTTTTAGTTAATGATGTTTTTGCTAAAGTATTATTTGACTCTGGTGTGAACCAAAGTTTTATTAATACTTCGTTTTTCAAACTTCTCAATCAATCATTAACTAAAATTCCACAAGAATGTCTAGTAGAGACAGAAAATGGGGAAACAATTAAGATTTCTGAAATCTTGCAGGGAGCAAGAATAGAAACTTTAAATCAGAAATTTATTGCAAACCTCTACCCAATGAATCTGGCAGGATTTGATATTGTATTAGGAATGGATTGGTTAATAGCCAATAAAGCCAGTATTTTGTGTGATCAAAAGTCAATCCAAGTAAATTCACCAAGGGGTGAAAAGATCACAATTAAAGGAAATAAAACCCTTAAATCCACAAAGTTCATCTCTGTGTTGAAAACAACAAGTTATATAAGGAAAGGGTTATTAGTGTATTTGATTTCTATAATCACTAACACTAAAGGAAAAGAATTAAAGGATATTCCAGTAGTATCCCAGTTTTCAGATGTATTTCCAGAAGAGCAACCAGGGCAACCTCCAAATAGGGAAGTTGAATTCCGAATCCATTTGATACCAGGGACAGCACCAATTGCCAAAGCACCTTATGTGACAACTGTCAAATTTGCATGCATCCGTACAGTTAATTAGTATTAAATTGGTGCTTAATGACTGTGCTTGATTTCAACTGTGATTAAACTGCTTTCTGATTTCTTTTACATACATACATATGCATCACATACTGTCACTCCATTTATTATACACAAACTTTAGTGACAAACTTGATGCACAAAGCACAGTTAGCACACTGGGCGGATAACCCAGCAAACATGCTGACAATGCCAACACATAGACAGATATTGTTTTTGAGGCCAGTATGAGCCAGGAATAGAATACTACACTAGTAGTGAGTGTAGGGAGGTGAGGACCATAAAACTGCGTCACTAGGTGATAGTTATAGTGCCTAAAACATACTTTAAGTGCAGAATTCTGCACTAAAAACCCAAAATTCAGCATTTAATAATGCTAGTAAAGTGCAAAAACTTGGCAAAATAGTCTTGGATACTTTCCAAAGTGTTGGGAATTAAATGTGTCACTAAAAGTAACATAAAAGACACTTTAAAGATTTATTTAGCACTTTAACGGAACAACACCCAACCGAACAACCGGACTTTACCCGGAACACAAAAATGTTGTTAAAAACATTGTTTTTACTTTTCTGAGCTAGTTAGGGTCCCCGAACACCCTAACACGCTATCTAATTAATAACACACATAAGACACTAACTTTATCACTTAGCTTCATAACTAGATTGTAACTAGCCATTGGAAACCAACCCTCTACCCCCCCCCCCCTTGGGTCGGTCACCATGGGTGACCCACCCATTGATTTTCTTCATTATTTTATTAGATCATGTTGCTTAATTAGAAGCATAATACACAAGGGATAAAGTGGTGAACTTGGTTTATAAAAAGACACTTGAGATAATACCATTTCATTCTCTACACATCAAACAACAAAACTTGCTCTCTCCTCTCTCCCCATGTTCGGCCGAGAACCAAGCAACCACCATCACCATCATTCAAGTCTTTTCTAAGCAATTTCCATACACACAAAGGTGCAAGAGGTTCAACAAGTAAGCTTGGTGCACTCGGAAGCTCAAGGACCACTCTTGTTTTCTTTTATCCACCACTTTTACGCCTTGTTTCTCCCCTAGCCTTGTGCTAGTAGTAAGTGCTCTAAAACAGCATCTTGTTCTTGTATTTAGTGGTTAATAGATGATAGAATGATTAAATGTTGAAGAACACTAATGAACATAATCTAAGTCTTGAACATAAAGGGATAAAGGGTGGATAAAGAGAAGATATATGGGTAAATCATGTAGATCTTGTGTTGTTATGATTATTACATATTGTTTGTTAGTAGAAGCAAGATGGATCATCATCTAGACATACTAGTTCATGTTTAAGAACACAAACTAGTAAGATGTAAAAGTGTAAGACCCTAACACGTATTTGACAAAAGTCGCAGCGGAAATTCGTGCTATAAAATTTCTTTCATTACAAACGTCTTGACTTACTTGAAAGTTTATTTAAAAAAATATCTCTTTTACAAAATAAAGCATAACTCCCGTTTACTAAAATACATACTCGATTATTCCCGTACAATCTATCTTGTGACTCGGTCTTCGATCTCTATTCCTTGTGATAATCGCCCGTGATCCGTACAACCTGCACTCACCACATACATTCATAACATTAGCACACATTATATAAACAAGATTCAATCACGTACACTTCACATTTCGTCACTTTTCAAACTTTAAGCATTTCATCTGCGTATCCATTTCCTGGTGAGGCTTCAATAACGTACCTACATTACTTTTCATTCTCAAGGTACACCATTAATAACGTTAACACTCAACGTGTCTAATTCATGCATACATACATACTTACATACATACATACATACATACAAACATACACATCTACATACGTACATACCTTTCCTACAACTTTACATACGTGCATACACTCATATATGTCTTTATACCTACATACATACACAACTACATACGTACATACCTTCCCTACATCTTTACATACATGCATACACTCGTACATATCTTTATACATACATACATACATACATACATACACATCTACCTACGTACATACCTTTCCTACATCTTTACATACATGCATACACTCATACATATCTTTATACATACATACACATCTACATACACGTACAAGATCTTACATACTTCTTACATACTCATACGTTAATTACATGGGACTTAGACTTTGATTTATAGCCCATAAACATCTAAGGATCGATCAAAATCATGTTTAGGAAGCCCGCCGTAGTCCACGGATAACAAACCGAAGCCTACGATACATAAATCAACTTGAATAACAAATTTCATGTTTTTGGACTTGGGGAGGGCGTCGGCGACGGCCCTAGGGCCCGTCGGCGACGGCCCGTGGTTCTTCCCGTAGCCAAAAACCCCGTAGACAGGTAAATAACCCGTCAGCAAAAAAATTAACTTTCTGGAGCCCGTAGGCGACGGCCCCCTTGCTCGTCGGCGACGCCCTCTAGTTTTTGCAGTTTTCTGCAGTTCCGTTTCGTCGTTCGTACGCACTAAAACGCGCGTAACTTTTGAACCGTTTACCCGTTTAACCTCCCGTTTCTTCCTACATGCTTGTAAATTCACATTCTATCATATAAACTTAAAATCCCACCTCCGGATTAAGGAAATTCTTAACTTATATGCATTCGACCTATTATCATTTTCTAATTATTTGACCCGTTCGTGCATTTATCAACATAATCTGTTTATTTGACCTAAATCTCATATGAACTTAATAATTTCATTGACGCCTATCATAAAAGATTAAATTCTCGGATGCCTTGCATCCTCTTAACCCATTTTCGCTTAAAAACTTATTTTTAACCCGTTATGGGTGTTTGCGCATTAAATGGGCTATGACATACAAAACCCTATACTTCGCTTCCATGCTTGACAAAGACATTACTCTAATCGAATAGCTCGTTACCAAACGACTTTTAAGGTCGTTTGCCCGAAATACCTATCAAGGGCGTTTTTGACAACTTCGCTCTATCCTTAACAACAAAGGATTTCCTTGCATAAGTAACCAATCCTACTACTTAGCTACAATCCTTAATCACACATACCTTGCTCGGATCAAAGCTAAGATCTGTTTAATACTTCATCGATATCATACAATTCATTCCTATTTGACCTCGATTATCATACTTAATCAAGTTGCACATAACTTTACATAATCAACTAAGAAGTGATTACGAAAATCACTTACCTCATGCGTCCATGTTTATACTCGTTTCCTCGCCACTTCATGACCCGTTAGCCTTCCGTGCTTGATTCCGTCTCGACATGATTCCTATACTTCCATGTCATCGAAATCACATTCTTATTAGCATACATAATTGTACATGTTAACGATCATATCGATCGCATAATTCCCATTTGACTTTCATTAGTTACTTCTAACAAGCATAATACATGTGACCAAATTCATATCATTTCAAACTCATGTAAACCATCATGTCATCGCATTAAACACACATTCGTCAAACACACTCCATATAACTTACCTTAATCTTACAATTATGACAACACGTCTAACCATCCTTCTTATACACGGTTGACTTTTAGAAGTCAACGGTTCATTTAGTTTAACTTTCGACTCATCATTATATACCCGTAACATCATAATAGCCTATACGGACAACACTATATACATATCATCTTCTACTTACATACAATTTCATCTATTAAGCTCACCTAGGCATTTGATCAAACGCTTGGTGTGCGTACCACTATGTTAGCACAATGTACAACTAATTTATGCATATTCTTCTAACCTTATACATAATTCATCAAATTCCACTTCCTAATCAACACGAATCATTCATGCATAAACATCAAACATACTAGTATTACATTTCTTTTAATTCTTCTAACAAGAACCCATCATGCAAATCAAAATACATCAATATTATGCAAAATTGGACATGGATGATTCACCCATGTCATCATCTTCATCATAACAAATGGGTTTCATCCAAAAACATCAAATTAACCTAAATCATGCATAACCCATGTCCAATATGATGATTCTAACACACACCCTTTCTCAATTTCATACAAATTCGCGATTTACATCAAAACCCACTTCGTGAAAGATCACCAATCTAACTTCTAAGACATACCTTACAATCCCCTTGTGATGGTGATCATTATTCCATGTTTATTTGCGAATTTGAGCCTTGAATCATCCCTTGATTTGAAGCTTTTGAAGAATTAGGGCTTGGCTCCTATGGAGCCCTTCTGATCGTTCCAGAACACACACGAGATGTGTGTGTTTGTGTGTGTTTTTATTAATTTAAAACATAGCTTTCCCCTTGTCCATCTTTGGTCCCTCAAGTTTATACCTTTGCTTGTTTTGCTAAACATTTGACTAGGTATAATAACCTAGTTATTACATTCTATTTTATTAGACATGGGGTCTTACTAACAATTTTAATAATTCGAGTTTTGGGGCGTTACAAAAAGTTAGAAATATGAAAGATGATGAATCCATCCATACATGAACCTTGAACTTGAATAAATATAATTTTTCTTGAAAAATAAGATTCTAAACTTGTAGATCTAGAGATCTACAAGTGGTTTTTCGGAAGAACCAAGTGAAAGATACTAGTCTTGTGAAAACCCATATCTTGTATGAACTAAAAGCATTTTTAGTAAGTAAACAAGTGTGTGAACACTTGTGTAACAAGAAAATTTAACAAAGAAATATTTTTGTAAATCATGACTAGAAGTTGTTAAACTCCAAATTCTTTAAAAATAAAGTTTTTAAGAAACTAATCTTATTTTTAAAGATAACAAGACCTACTAAATATGTTAGTAATTTACTACATATTTTTACAAACTTTCAAGTTCACAAGTTATGGTTCATGTTTATTTTTGGTTAAGTTTGATGATTAAAGATTGTATATTGTTGATTGATGATTGTTTGAGTAAATTTTGAAAAGAAAATGATATGCTAAAAAGCATGGACGACTCCGTTTACAAAGGAAACTCTGGGGAAATTTTTCTAAAAACTCAACACTTAGAAAATATTTTTCTAGTAAGTGTTTACAAATGTATTTCTAACTTTATTTTCAAAATAAAACTTCGCCATGATTTTTATTACAAAATACTAAGTGCCGGAGGTTGATTTTCGTAAATAAAGTTTGATAAATATATATGTAGAATATATATTTTATACTAAAACGCTTGTGTGATTGATTGTCATTTTGTGAACTAGTTATATTATTTTTAGATGAAATAATATAACTCATGTATTCCATAAAATTACGACTCCAAAATAATACCCCAAAACTCTCACGAAATAGATATTTAAGTTACGCATTTGATAAAGCAATACGAAACGCTAAAACGTGACTTATGTGATTTTTCGGGAAGATAGTCTTATACGTATATTTTGATAAAATATTATTTTGGAAACTGTAGAAATAAAAATATATTATTTTTGGCAAAAATACATATAGTTTGGAAATACGTTATTTTTGGACAAATGAGTTGAATATATTTTTCCAAGTGGGAGATAAAAATATATTTTCCTAGTATATTTAGAAGATATATAATTTTTGAGAAAAATATATATTTTCTGGAACGATACATGATTAAACAAAATAAGGTTTACTTATATATATTTAAGTGAGACTTGAAATATATGGTTTTGGAAATATATATTGGGAATATATTAACATATTTTTTTTAGAACAATACACCGAAATACAGCGCCATTACGTGGCAAGATATACAAATACAAATACGAAAATACATGTATGAAATACCCTATCCTTTAGAAGGAAATACGAATACTTGAGAAGTGTTATTACAGAAACACTGCATAAACAATTATTCCAAAACTAAATATAATTATTATAACTTGGAATAATACCAGAAACGTAACCCAAAAACACAAATACTAAGACAAGGCACGACCCGTTCGTCTAATAGACGTTAGTACACTGTAGGTAGTCGTGTTGGCTGAGGAGACTTGGGTTACACATACTGAAGACGCAATATAGTGAGTCCATGTCCCCCTTTTCTCTTTACTGTTTCAGTTTTATACTTCGGGGGTGAAATACATGCGACAATTATTACAGACTGTTGGGATTGAACCCTATCAGAGGAACAGATAATGTAAAGCCAAAACCAGGTCACAACAGAGGATTCACAATAAACAGTAGTTTACACTTTGCTCTCCCCTTGAAAGTGAGTTATAACATCTGATGGTCTCTAACTGCTGCTCATAATCAACTGCTGTGCCCTTTCAACTGCTGATATGATCCTAAAGACTGCTGAAGACAAACTCTGTTGCTCTATCTACTGCTGTCTCTTAAGTGCTGCTGAAGACACAAACACTGCTCATTCAAGGACTGATCACCTTTGAAGAAAGTACTGATGTTGTTGTTAAGCATCAGTGCTTAGGCTACAACAGTGGAACGTGAAGCAGTTGTTTCCTCATGTTTTGTAGTATTATTACAATCAGTTGTTAGACATCAGTAGTTGGTGTAAGGACAGTAGATATAGTTTGTTAGGCTGTTAGACGTCGCTTTCATGGTGACGTCAGCTGAGATTCCTCAGTGGTTTGGTTTGCCTATAAATGTAACAGTACCCTGTACTGTTACATTTGATTGACTGAGCGAGTTCTTCTCCTCATGTCTAATCCTTTCATCTTGTGTGCAACCGACCTTGGGGCATCAGGCTAAGGGGGAGCTTAGTATGTGAGCATATCTGTAATCTTTTGCTTTTGATTTGTAAATCTTTTGACTCTATGGAAAGCAATTGTTTATCATACTATTCTTCCTTTGATTGTGTTTACAAAGTTTGTTTCCATTTCCGCTGCACTTAAACTGTTCATATCTATTTGATTTGTTCAAAATATACAAACAAACACAATCATGAGAGCCTCCGATCCTAACAATTGGTATCAGAGCCTGGACAGTCAATTTCGATTTAACAGTCAAATTGACATAACAGTTCGGCTCGAAATCCATTGATACTAAGGTTGGTTGTATTTTGTTGAAAAACAGAGTATCAAGTAAATCATGTTCAAAATGGTTATTCAAAAACTCTGTAAATCGACCAAGATGTCATAAGACACACAAAATTCACATAACAAGTGATGTCATGCATAAATCACCAATAGTTTCAGATCTGGAGACTTGTCTGATGACCTTGGTGTGATTATTCTCTTTACAAAATTGATTTCAAATGTTATTATGAAGTTTGTGTTGTTTTCATCATAGCTGCAGCTAAGGTGTTCACCTCATGGTTGACAAAAGCCTATGTGCGGATTAAAAGCACTAGTGTCCTTGTTAACATAAAAAGAGGGAAATCAAAACTTTAGTGATTTGAATCTTATGTATTGAAAAACAGGTTGAGTGTCCTCTAAAAGGACCAAAATCAATTGTGTTAAGAATACATTAAGAAAATCAGCAGTCAAAATATCCAGATCATGAGTAATGTGAAATTTGGCATAAGCATGTGCAAAAATGACCAAATCTCTCAAAACATTGCTGAACATGATTTTGGTTTGAGTAATTTTTTTTTTCCCTTGAAAACCTTCCAGTAAAAGTTTTAATACTCTTCTATGGAAAGGGTAAAAAGGGAAAGAAGAAAAATTACAAAAACTCAAAAGTGTGTTTATCTCAAAACTTTTGAAATCAAAAGAAAAGAGTATAAACATAAAACACTTAAGAGTCCAAAATTGGGTGAATAATGGTCATCTATCAACCATGTACAATCACTGTATCAGGGAAGTTCAGGTAACAAAGGTATCACCAGTTTGATTATTAATAAAGAGGATTTGGCCAAAGTTTTCAAAATTCTTCACAAAGTAACAAGGTTCACAAAGAACTTTCAAAACCTTTGTGAACAGGCTTCCTCAAAGTTACAATCATCTGTCAGGATAATGGTATCAAACAGTGGGTATGAAATTTTTGACTCAAAACACTGACCATTTGTCAAAACTTGAGAATGAAGTGATTCTGATCTTGTCCATAGTTATTTTAACTATTGAAAACTCATCTGATCTAATTGATTTGTTATCAGAAAACCTTCTTCCGATTTTTTTTGGTAAAGGTCTTTCAAATAAAACAGGATATATTGTTCTAAATTTTATAAGGATGATATATGTTGTACTTTTACTTGTTTTAAATAGTAAAATCTTCAATCACCTGTCAGGATATAGAACCCTTTTTATTTTTTTTAAGGGTGATATATTCCATGATAATTGATCAAAAGGAGATGGTGTCAAATTCTGGGTCACTTCATTCATAAACTCAAGTCTAAATCTGTATCAAAAGATGATTGTTAACAAACCTCATACATTTGGCTGCTCATGTTTTACTCTAAAATCTCAAAAGGAATATTAAAACACAAAATGGGTGATCAAAGCTAAATGGGATGATCATCTGGGATACTCAACCACTGTCAAAATCTATAAAAGTGTTCAAAACTTGAAATAGATAAGTGGTAAAACCTAAATGCAAGGGCCAGAAAATTTTCTACATTAAAAATCCCTGTAAACCCTGTTGATATGATTAATTCTGATAAATTAGCAACTAAAATGTGTTTGTCAAGAATTTGATTCTGCAGGTAACTCACAACCACCCTCAACAGATGTTGGACATAATACTAAAATCATTTCCATCATCAGAGCAGCAGATGTACAAAACACCTGTTAAAGCTCATCCACTGATGCACAAACAGTGTTGGACCAAAATAACCCTATAATTCTCTACCACCAACATGCTGAACAGCCCCTACATCTACCACTACTTCACCAAACCACTGTTGATAAATATTCATCAAAAATGGATAAAAAAAATAAATAAATAAATTATCAGTGTGCCAAACCCCTCCTTCAGATCCTTTCACCTTCATTTCAAGCAACTGTTGGATCATCTAAAGTCACCAACAGTTGTTAGCTCAGATGATTCACATCTGTAGCCTCACCTTTTGAACATAAGTTCCATCTTAAACCTCATCCATGTTTCCATTCACTTGACAACATCAATTGAAAGGGATTCTTATAAAGAGTTTATCCCAAAACCTTTGTCTTCTTCTTGACTATCTACCATTCCATCAACATGTCATGTACCTTTGAGGCACTTAAAGACAGAAAGTTGGGTAATTGACAAGGAAGAGGAGCTTCAACAGTTCAAAAACATTGCATATGTTGGAGCATTGTTGTCAAGATGTGTGATACTCAAAAAGGGCATAAGCAGGCAATTGTTGCAGAACCACTGCTCTGAAGATTACTATGAAAATACAACATGCTGAACAGCCCATATATCCATCATCTCACAATATGTTATTGGATTTTGATATAAAATGCTCAAAAGATTGTTTTTATGCAGGGCAGTCAAGTAGCTAAAATATATCATCAAAAATTCAATATCTCACTCCATCATCACATGACATCAGACACCACCTTGTGGGGGATTGCTATAAAAAGGTTTGATTTTAACTTTAACATGTCCATCCTAAAGATCAGTCAGTAGATGTACAAACTTAAGAATTGGATTCATCTACTGTTAAAAACTTGATCCCTATGATTGGAGTGCTAAACATGGATTAAAGCAAGCTTTCTTGTGTTCCATGTGTAAATAGCATAAAAATGTTTTTAGAAAAATCAAAATAATCTTAAAAAGAGTTTAAAATTGAATTTTTTCAATAAATCCTCAAAGTCTGTTCAAAGCACTGATGGCACTAAAACTCTGTTAAATAGTAAAATCTATCCACTGCCAAAGTGTATCATCTGTTAGTGCAAAACACTGATTTACAACAGAGGTTACACGTGGACAGATGTTGTTCAACAGTTGTGTGCATCAGATGCCATGATCACTTTTTCAAATAAGTGGCTTTACACCTGAAACATTTACAAGGCTATCAATAATTTCCAAAACAAAAGCAGAGGTTCCTGAGCAGATTTTAGCAGCTACCACTGCTCCTCAGGTATCTGCTGTTGAGCCCACTGCTCCTGGTGAACACAGTAGTATAACCACTGCTGTGCAACCCACACCAGAAATTACCAAAAATCCTAAAAAGGAAATTACCAAAAAGCCCACCAACCCATCCAATAAAGGCAACTCTGGAAGATGAGATCCCAGAGCAACTGCCAGTGACAACACAAAAGTCACTAGAAACCACTGCTGCTACTTCCTCACAGCAGATGGTAGAAAGGTCTCAACCCATGCCTAAAACTCCTCCTGCTTCTTCACAGAAAGAACAGGTTGTAAGCACAGGGACGCCATTTTATGAAGCAATAGATTCACTTGAATCTAACTTCCACAGCCCTCCTCCCGGGGCAAATTTTCTTTCATCCCATATCCTCACTTCACAAATACCACCATCAATAATGACCTTGTTGCATGCTTTGGATATAACTCAGACATAAATCAGTTCCTCTCAACCACCTATCACTGAGAGTACACTCCAACAAGTGACTGAGTCTGATGCTTATACCTCTGCTATCCCAGCAACAACTGAGGAGGTTACACCCCTTCAGTTACAAGTAACTCTTGGTGGTAGTTCAAGTGAAGCAGCTACTACAAGTGCTGAACCCACTGGTTTGCACTTGGACAGTAGTTTCATCAATAAGACTTCCTTGAAGGAAATTTCTTCACTGGGAACTCTTGTGTATCCAGTCTTCACTGGTTCACTAAAAAGTGTTTCTCATTATGAAGAAAGAAGTCCCCAGTACCAAGACAAAGGGGCAACAGTGGATGATTTTTGGGATACACTTCCTCAAATCAACCACTGTTACAACCACTGTTAGTGGGAAATCAGATGACCCCATTAAGTTGGGTGATGGTTTAATGTACCAAGAATTGACGGCTAGAATTGATAAACTGGATACATCTGTTGCAGAAATCAAAGACATGCTGCAACAGTTGTTGAAAGCACAAACGGTACCATCCACTGCTGCACCATCTCCAACAGCTACTCCATCATCTGCTCCTACTCCAGATGAGCTGTGGAATTTATTTCAACCTCTGCACTATCTTCGAAAGAGTTGATGATGCCAAAAAGGGGGAGAAAATATGAAAAGCTCATTGCTGACTTAACTGCTGAATATAAGAGAAAGAAAAAGGGAGCTGGTGGATGCGAAAGTGGATACTGCTGAAGCCATATCAAAGTGGTCTAAACAGCAGACTGACGAAGCCTACAAAAGGCTGAAGAAAAGAAAGACAACTGTTTCAGGCACTTCTAAAAAGCAAGAACAAATGATGAAGCTTGAACAGAAGATGGGAAACCTCGACACACTGTTCCGGACTACTTTTGCAACAAATCAAGATGAAGGAGAACAGTTGACTGAAGAAGAGGTAAGAGAAAAGGAAGCAGAGTACTTCAAAGATACCATCACAAAAATGGGTCTAAAAGAAGAAACATCAACAAAGCTTCAAAGCCTTTTTAAGGCATTAAACAAACCTGCAACTCCAAACACTGCTGAAGACAAGACAGAAGCTGAACGACAAGAATTTATTGAACAAGAAACTTCAGAAGATATAGCGGCAGCTGACAAAGTCTTTGAAGAAGCTTTCAAAAGAATGTCTGAAAGTCTGCAGTTGTTTTCAAGGCCATTATCCCTCAACTCATCTTCAAATAAGTCTCTCCCAAGAAACCCACTTGGCTTAAAAATACTAAAGTGGATGTCTAATCAAAAGACTCACGTATTGACCTTGGTCAGAGCCAATGGCGAGGTGAAGCACATATCAAGGAAAGAAGCACTAGGCCTTAGTGTTCAAGATTTGCAGGATCTCCTTGGGCTTTCACTGTGTAGGGATGAGGATGACCAGAGTGCAAAGGAATTTGAAGCTAAATTCAAAGAACAAGCTAAGGCACTCTTGATGAGTAATAAAGGTCCTGAATAATGAAAGGTTTTGGCATTATCTGTTCCAGGGGGAGATTGTTGGGATTGAACCCTATCAGAGGAACAGATAATGTAAAGCCAAAACCAGGTCACAACAGAGGATTCACAATAAACAGTAGTTTACACTTTGCTCTCCCCTTGAAAGTGAGTTATAACATCTGATGGTCTCTAACTGCTGCTCATAATCAACTGCTGTGCCCTTTCAACTGCTGATATGATCCTAAAGACTGCTGAAGACAAACTCTGTTGCTCTATCTACTGCTGTCTCTTAAGTGCTGCTGAAGACACAAACACTGCTCATTCAAGGACTGATCACCTTTGAAGAAAGTACTGATGTTGTTGTTAAGCATCAGTGCTTAGGCTACAACAGTGGAACGTGAAGCAGTTGTTTCCTCATGTTTTGTAGTATTATTACAATCAGTTGTTAGACATCAGTAGTTGGTGTAAGGACAGTAGATATAGTTTGTTAGGCTGTTAGACGTCGCTTTCATGGTGACGTCAGCTGAGATTCCTCAGTGGTTTGGTTTGCCTATAAATGTAACAGTACCCTGTACTGTTACATTTGATTGACTGAGCGAGTTCTTCTCCTCATGTCTAATCCTTTCATCTTGTGTGCAACCGACCTTGGGGCATCAGGCTGAGGGGGAGCTTAGTATGTGAGCATATCTGTAATCTTTTGCTTTTGATTTGTAAATCTTTTGACTCTATGGAAAGCAATTGTTTATCATACTATTCTTCCTTTGATTGTGTTTACAAAGTTTGTTTCCATTTCCGCTGCACTTAAACTGTTCATATCTATTTGATTTGTTCAAAATATACAAACAAACACAATCATGAGAGCCTCCGATCCTAACACAGACTTTTATATACATGGTATGGTTAGCTTAAGGAGGGTTTACTACTTAGATCATATGAGTGGGTAGGTGGTTCTTGGGGCCATTAATCCTCGTTGTAGGACCGAGGGACATGAGTGATAGATCTATTTGAGTGTAGCGAGCCCCACACTCCTGAGTCCACCGAGTGGACCATGAGGTGACTATGTGCCCGACGCACAAATTTGCTAGGTTTGAGTCTTCCTGCATCACTTCACACATATCATTGGCTTTGCAACCCAATGGTGATCTCTTTTTCCTTAATTGCTACATACCAGGGATTTTCATACATACAGGCATATTACAAAGGTTTATACATACTCACTTACACATGAACTCGCTCAACTTTATGTTGATTTTTCAAACTACATGTATTTCAGGGAATTAGCGGATCTGGCGAAGTATGCATAAGTCAAGCTGCGTTGAATAAGATGTCATCCAGGGCAGTAGGTTTAGGAGGTGTAACCCTTACCTGGACAGGTTGCATGTCTTAAATCTCGTTTTGTTAAAAGTCTTTTGTTGTGTCTTATGAACACGTTTTAGACAAGTATGTTTTGTAAACTATTTTAAGTATCGACTTTTCCAAATACTGATGTTGTGGTATTTTAAAACTTAATGAATGGATGAATGTCTTGTATTTTTATCATATAGCATTGTATGATTGTTGCCATGGTATTAAGAAGTCACACCAAAATAATCCACGCTTCCACAAAAGCCAGGGTGTGACAGCTTGGTATCAGAGCCTCGATCATAGCGAACTAGGATTCTTTCTCGAGTCTAGACTATGATCATCAGGGCTCTCACGAAAACGTTTTTAAACATTTTTACATTGCATACACAAAACGTCCAGATCCAGGGCACAAACATTTTTACAAACAAAAGGCACGAATACACATTTCCAAATTTATATTTATAATTCAGTCTTAGAGGCTAAGGGAGGTTCAGTCTTAGAGGCTGAGGGAGGATCAGTCTTAGAGGCTGAGGGAGGATCAGTCTTGAGACTGGGAGGTTGGTCTTAGAGACCAGGAATTTAGTCTTAGAGACTGGGAGGATTGGTCTTAGAGGCCAGGGAGTTGGTCTTAGAGGCCAGGGATTTAGTCTTAGAGACTGGGAGGATTGGTCTTAGAGGCCAGGGAGTTGGTCTTAGAGGCCAAGAAGTTGGTCTTAGAGGCCAGGGAATTAGTCTTAGAGACTAGGGAGTTGGTCTTAGAGGCCAGGGAGTTGGTCTTAGAGGCCAGGGAATTAGTCTTAGAGACTAGGGAGTTGGTCTTAGAGGCCAGGGAGTTAGTCTTAGAGACCAGGGAGTTAGTCTGAGAGACTGGGAAGTTCAGTCTGAGGGACTGGGTGGGATAGTCTGGGAAGATTAGGATGACCACATGCTTTCATTAATACTATATACATGCTTAGTTGCTAAATATTAACAGACGTGCATATGTGGTAGTTTTTTGCATACACTAATTTTTAGTAATTACTATGGATATACATGCTACGCACCGGCACACATGTCACTCTATTTAGAGAATGAGTTATCAGACATTGATAACACTACGACCACCGCCACAGATAATGAGACTACATCTGCGCCAGAGACATTTACGTCAGACGCTGAGCGTGATCCTGATATGCTGACTAAGGACGAGGACGACTTCCAACAATCCGCGCTACCAGATTTTGGTGATACTTTATCCTCGCTGATGGTTTCTCTGACAAGAATCTTTCTGTCACTCTTGTTTCAATCCATGACCACTCTATCACTGGTCATCCCGATGGTGGGCACACCATGGCTCCGATCCTCGATGATGCGCCTCCTGTGGATATTTCTACTGAAGGTTGGTGACTCGACAAACAATTTATGACGACGTTAACATGTTTATTGACGGTCCTCCTGCTGACACCCATGATGATGGAAAATTAGACAAGAACACTGTTACTAATTTCACTTCTTAAGACCCCTATTAGCAAGCTATCCTCTGATTCTAGCACGCATTCAGACTCTTTTGAGTCTGTGATATCTGCAACCTTACAAACAGCTGGATTACAGCTTCCTACTACTGACACAGACGACGATGACATGGCTGCGGCTCTATCACCTGCTCGAGGTACCACACCGTTACACGACCCAGAGCCTGCTCTTGAGCTAGCTTCTGCACCTTTTGGGTCAGCTCGATGTTGCACCTGCTGAACCCACACCTTTACGTGATCACGATCCTGTTTCTTTTTGGTCTACCATGCATTGCACTCCTTGTACCAGACCCAGTACCTGCACCTATTGATTCTCCTTTCATTGAGACATTTCTGCTGCACCTGCACCTGCTGATGTTGCTCCTATAAAGACCGACGTCCATTGCGCCAACATGCCTATCGCTTTCTTTCAAGACACACCCGCACCACGGGAAGGTACTCCAGGTCAGCACCCGCATAACGATTCAGTTGCTACAGCAGCATTTTCCCGACTTCACAGGTCGCACCGTTGCTACATTCACCTCTACAACGCCAGACGAGCCACTTCGATGGTCCCTATAATACACTATACTGATTTTAGACCCTTGCCATCCCTCGCATTATGGAGGCTACATACGGGATGAGTGCTCCTGTAACATCAGCTACAGTTTAAGGATATAAGTCGCAGAGTTTTGGAGCTTGAGCTGACACCACATCCTCCACATTGCCTATTGTCAGTATACTCTGATTTCCCCTCCCCATTTTCATCAAGATCCCTTTCGACGCTCTCACCTGCCGCTATTACACCTCTCCTAGGTTTTGGTGCTCGTTTCTTTATTGTCGAGCGACAGAACAGTTAATGACTTCGACGTATATACAAAATCGAGGAGGAGTTCACGCATGCTAGCAGTTTGCTTTCTTTCCTCCTCCACCTCAGTCACCATTATAGTTGGTTTCTGGATTATGCGGATTGCATTTGGGTAAAGACACTAATGATAAGCCGGGACGGTGGAAACTTTTGAAGACCACATCTGACTACGTAATTTTGATACACTAATATATTTTGGGCAAGGGTAGGGTGACCCTGTGTCCCTGTTAATGTGATACATTTTGTAAAACAATGCAATTGTGGCCGGAAGACAATGGGAGCCAATTATCATTAAACATGCGACAACACTTTGTGGCCAATAACCGACGAAAGCTCAGTCGCTATGTCTTCGTTAAGCACGATTATTGATCTTTATGTGCGTACAAAAATTATAAAGCTACATGCTTACTTGCTATACTAAACATAATTACCAAATTACTTGGTTACACTACGATTATACTATTACTTGATTGGTTGGTATGATAACCTAATATGTGTATGTACTTATGACCACTAAACAACTAAATGCACTCACTGAGCAAATGAGACCTGACCTAACCAATCTTCTTCTCAGAAGATGTCGACACAAGGGAACGACAATGCCAACAACCCTCCGCCCACATCGACGGCACGACTACAAGAGCGCATCTCGCAAGCCATTGCACAGCTCGAGACCCTTCGCTCCGAACACAGCAAGGGTTGCACTTACGAGCAGTTCTTGAACCACAAACCTCGAGGATTCGATGGCACTGGGGGTGCCTTAGCCTTCATGCGCTGGGTTGAGAAGACAGATTCTGTCTTAAGGTTGAGCAAATGTGCCCCAGAACATCAGGTCGCGTACGTAGCTGGGTTATTAATAGATGGGGCTCTGTCATGGTGGAACTTTCAGGTTCAGGCAATGGGCGAGACTACTGCGTATGCTTTGATGTGGGATGAACTGAAGGAACTAATGCACAAAAGATATTGTTCTAGGGCGGAAGTCCAGAAGTTGGAAGCTGAATTGTGGAACTTGAAGATGGAAGGTCCAAAGATAACTGAATATGTGCAGAGATTTGGCGAATTATCACAAGTTGCTTCGCGTTTGGTGGACCCAGAATCTAGGAAGGTCGAACGTTTCATTGGGGGACTAGCACCTCAGATTCTAAGCCTGGTAACGACATCTAAACCTTCAACGATCACCGAGGCTATCAACACAAGCGTGGCACTCACTGAAGAAGCGATTAGACAAGGAAAATTTTCCAGTGTGGAAGAGAAAGAGGAGACTCCTGTAGAGTCATCTGAAGATAACAAAAGAAAATTCGTAAATTTCAAAATGATTACTCGGGCGAGTAACAAGAAGAAGGCCAAAAAGGGAAAAGACTACATGGGTATCGTACCTAAGTGCGACAATTGTTTACGTTATCATGTCGGGCGATGCAAATATGGAAAATGTGATAACTGTGGTAAGAGGGGGCATCCCAAGGAGACTTGTAGACAAGGTATTGAAAGTGGAAATAAAGGTCAAGATGATAGCAAGAATCACGGAGGAAACAACGACAACGACGAAGGCAGGACGAGTGACAAACAAAAACGTGTTGAAGTTTGTCTTAACTGTGGGAGCAAGAAGCATTTCAGAAAATATTGTCCTAAGAAGAATCAGGCACAAGGATAAAAGCTCAGTAGCAGAGCTAGGGGAGTACGCCAGGAATCCAAGTTTGGATATCGATACGTCCCATTTTACTCAACGTTATGCATCTGTGCTGCTAGATACTGTTGCAAATTTTAGCTTCGCATCTCTAGAGTTTGAGAGTATGCTTGGTTTAGTAACAAGTAAATTAGATAATCCGCACACGATAGTACTAGCTAACGGGAAGCTAGTGGAAGCCAACGAAGTGATTGGAATCGGCAGGATAGAACCCAGAAAGCGTAAGTTTACGCTAGATCTACTGCCAGTTGAGTGAAGAAGCTTCGACGAGGTAATTGGGGTGGATTAGTTGTCAAGCGATCGAGCAGAGATCGATATCCACGTCCTGACGCCGAGCGAAGAAACGACCTCGACTCACGAAGCGGGATACGCCTCTACAGATCACGAATTGCCTGGAGGCGCGATAGTTGTTGCGGAAAGGATGTGTTGTTTTCTGGCTCATGTCGGGGACAAGGGAGCCGAGGAATTAGAACTCGAAGATACCCCCGTGATCAGAGAATATCCTGAAGTCTTCCTCGAAGACTTGCCAGAAATTATCTCCCCAACGACGAGTCGAATTTTCGCATCAGATTGATTCCAGGCATCGCGCCTGTAGTCAATACCCCTTAACGACTTACACCTTCGGAGATGCAAGGATTGACAGTGAAGCTTCAGAAGTTGATAGAGAAGGAAGATAACAGACCAAAATTCCCTTTTGGGTAACCCCAATTCTGCTCGTCAAGAAGAAGGACGATGATTTTTCAAATAAGCATCAACTGCCAGAAGCCGAACGAGCTAACCCACGAGAGTCAGTGACTCTTGCTAAGGATTAACGAACTTCTTACATAACTGACTGTGAGGACACAACTACTATTACACGACTGGTCGACGTTCGAGCGTCGTTAGTAGTGAATTCGGGAAGAAAGTATACCGGGAAAAATTGTGGGACAATGACTTGTTCTTAGACGTACACAAAAATAGTACTTCCTACACAATGCATAAACCAGTTCTACACGGGATACGAAATCTGGAGGATTTAGGAAACATATATTAGGGACCTTTGGGAACCCCGGTCCAAACTCGTAAGGGTTTTTTTTACTTAGGAACCATATCTGTCAACTAAATCAACCATCATTAACCTGAAAAACATGTCATTTCAGTTAACAAAACCAAAAGTACTTAAATTTTCTTTCGTTGAAATCTTCACTTTTGCTTCTAGCAAGTAGATGTTTGCATCTCTACTCCCCTCAAAGTAGTTGCATCACGTTGATTCTCTTCGCTAAGAGCGAACACACGTTAGCTTCGTATGCTTGGTCACTTCTCCATTTTAGCAGTTACACACCGCTTCATTACTTGAAAATTTATATATAATCCATGCACCTTTTGCTACGCACGCGGTTTCATTTCGAATAAAACGCTTCATTAAAGTTCAAATATTACGTTGCTAAATCTAATTACTGGGTTGTGATTCGAATGACCTACATTATTGAAATTGTTGGCTCTCTTGCTATCAAGTCAACACACTCTCTTGAAACTTCTTTTATTACAAATTACATTCATGGTTTATTTTGTCACCATGTCGATATTCCCTTTGTTGATAGATACGTTTATTGCTGGGCTACACTGAAATTAAGTTCGATTGATTGAAATTATCCACTTCGCATATTCAGTTTCAGACGTCATATGATGTATTGGGAGCATCATATTCAGATATTGTTGCAAAGATTCTTTCATTTCAAGTCATAGCAGGTTCGGTTGGTCTACGACTCCAGTAAATCGTTTGATTTGTTTCGATACCTTGCAGTGATATTTTCACAGAATTGAAGCTTGTGCTAATTGGGTTACTCACTTCATACACGGATTTAATTGCCTATCTAATTGTTAACAATTCATTTTGATATTCACAATCATAGCAGTCTCAACACAATTGTGTGTTAAGGCAATGGTACATATATTCATTTCATAAGCACAATGTACCTCCTAACGACTCTTTCGTTATCAACCAAATGCCTTACTGTACTTAATACTTTTTCATCCTTTGATCAAAAACAGCGACTCTTTGATGTTCCGTATTCAACTAAAAACTTTGTAACATTGTGTAAATCAAATCTTCAGGCTTGTTTCGGTACACTTTCGTTTGGTTTAAAAATGGTGAACTTGTTCAGTCACCACTATTATTGAATTATGTCTTTGCGACACCCTGTGGCGTCATTACAAACTTATAGTTTGTGCTAACCGTGGTCAAGCATTTCACGCAAAACTACACATACTTTTGTTGACTTATCATTTAAACATTTCTGATGCAACTACAAATCAAAGCAAGGATACACCAGATTCGCTTGTATTCACTCGGCGTATTCTGGCAATTCAAAATTTTCAACACACTAAATCTTAACATTCATCTACTCGGGAGTTGACAGATCATTTTACTATTTCATTTGAGTTGTTGATTTTGAATTCATATAACGGATGCTAGGGTTCGTGAAAACTCGTTTGCATATTGCGATCGATCGTTTGAGAATCTTATTAGTCAAAACCTCTCTTTCGTGAAAACTACACATACTAGCTGGATTACACTAGACTATACGCCATATACGTCATGCACTTTGACAACAAATGCTAAAAGCACATACCTTTTAACCATAGGGTTCGGGTTGTCATATATTCTAGGACTCGCCTGATGTGAGTAAGGTTTGATTCGGGTTGGTGATTATCTACCTCAGTATTATTATATACATGTGTGACGTAACCATAAGGAGTTAAGGTAGTACAAATTTCGAGGATGAAATTTTCTTAACGGGGGAGAATGTGACAACTGTCAAATTTGCATGCATTCGTACAGTTAATTAGTATTAAATTGGTGCTTAATGACTGTGCTTGATTTCAACTGTGATTAAACTGCTTTCTGATTTCTTTTACATACATACATATGCATCACATTTCATACTGTCACTCCATTTTGTTATACACAAACTTTAGTGACAAACTTGATGCACAAAGCATAGTTAGCACACTGGGCGGATAACCCAGCAAACATACTGACAATGCCAACACATAGACAGACATTGTTTTTTAGGCCAGTATGAGCCAGGAATAGAATACTACACTAGTAGTGAGTGTAGGGAGGTGAGGACCATAAAACTGCGTCACTAGGTGATAGTTATAGTGCCGGAAGTGCCTAAAACATACTTTAAGTGCAGAATTCTGCACTAAAAACCCAAAATTCAGCATTTAATAATGCTAGTAAAGTGCAAAAACTTGGCAAAATAGTCTTGGATACTTTCCAAAGTGTTGGGAATTAAATGTGTCACTAAAAGTAACATAAAAGACACTTTAAAGATTTATTTAGCACTTTAATGGAGCAACACCCAACCGAACAACCGGACTTTACCCGGAACACAAAAATATTGTTAAAAACATTGTTTTTACTTTTCTGAGCTAGTTAGGGTCCCCGAACACCCTAACACACTATCTAATTAATAACACACATAAGACACTAACTTTATCACTTAGCTTCATAACTAGATTGTAACTAACCATTGGAAACCAACCCTCTACCCCCCCCCCCCCTGGGACGGTCACCATGGGTGACCCACCCATTGATTTTCTTCATTATTTTATTAGATCATGTTGCTTAATTAGAAGCATAATACACAAGGGATAAAGTGGTGAACTTGGTTTATAAAAAGACACTTGAGATAATACCATTTCATTCTCTACACATCAAACAACAAAACTTGCTCTCTCCTCTCTCCCCATGTTCGGCCGAGAACCAAGCAACCACCATCACCATCATTCAAGTCTTTTCTAAGCAATTTCCATACACACAAAGGTGCAAGAGGTTCAACAAGTAAGCTTGGTGCACTCGGAAGCTCAAGGACCACTCTTGTTTTCTTTTATCCACCACTTTTACGCCTTGTTTCTCCCCTAGCCTTGTGCTAGTAGTAAGTGCTCTAAAACATCATCTTGTTCTTGTATTTAGTGGTTAATAGATGATAGAATGATTAAATGTTGAAGAACACTAATGAACATAATCTAAGTCTTGAACATAAAGGGATAAAGGGTGGATAAAGAGAAGATATGTGGGTAAATCATGTAGATCTTGTGTGTCTTATGAACACGTTTTAGACAAGTATGTTTTGTAAACTATTTTAAGTATCGACTTTTCCAAATACTGATGTTGTGGTATTTTAAAACTTAATGAATGGATGAATGTCTTGTATTTTAATCATATAGCATTGTATGATTGTTGCTATGGTATTAAGAAGTCACACCAAAATAATCCACGCTTCCGCAAAAGCCAGGGTGTGACACCTTACCGTTTGGCACTCGCTGAAATGCAGGAATTATAGAAACAGTTAGACGAATTGTTAGAGAAATGATTCATACAGCCAAGTTCATCTCTATGGGGAGCGCCAATCTTATTCGTTAAAAAGAAGGACGGATCAATGCGTATGTGCATTGACTACCGTGAATTGAATAAGGTCACAATTAAGAATCGGTATCCATTACCAAGAATTGATGATCTGTTTAATCAGTTGCAAGGAGCATGAATTTTCTCAAAAATCAATTTAAGGTCAGGATATCATCAATTAAAGGTACAGGAAGAGGACATTCCTAAGACCGCTTTCAGAACAAGGTATGGCCATTATGAATTTACTGTCATGCCATTTGGTTTAACCAATGCCCCAGCTGCATTCATAGACATGATGAACCGAATATGTAAGCCATATTTGGATAAATTTATAATTGTCTTTATAGATGATATTCTCATTTACTCTAAGAGTAAAGAGGAACATGCAAAACATTTGCACGCACTTCTAAGTTTATTGAGAAAAGAAAAGCTTTATGCTAAATTTTCGAAGTGTGAGTTTTGGTTAGAACAGGTACAATTTCTTGGACACCTAGTTGATCATGAAGGAATTCATGTAGATCCCACCAAGATCGAGGCGATAACCAGTTGATCATGAAGGAATTCATGTAGATCCCACCAAGATCGAGGCGATAACCAGGTGGAAAACCCCTGAGTCACCAACCAACGTTAGAAGTTTCTTAGGACTAGCCGGTTATTATAGAAGATTTATTCGAGATTTTTCTAGAATAGCCATTCCCTTAACTAAGTTAACCTGTAAATCCGTTAAGTTTGAATGGGGACCAAAACAAGAAGAAGCATTTAAAATTCTTAAGCAAAGATTAACCCATACACCCATACTAGCGTTACCAGAAGGAACTGAAGATTTTGTAATCTATTGTGACGCTTCTAAATTAGGTTATGGATGAGTGCTAATGCAACGTCAAAAGGTTATATCTTACGTTTCTAGACAGCTTAAGAATCATGAAGAGAATTATTCAACCCATGATTTAGAGCTAGGAGCTATAATTTTTGCCCTTAATATTTGGAGACATTACCTATATGGTAGTAAGTTTACCATTTTCACCGACCATAAGAGTTTAAGGTATGTCTTCGGGCAAAAGGAATTGAATATGAGACAAAGACGCTGGATGGAGATGCTTAGTGATTATGATTGTGATATCCAGTATCATGCAGGAAAGGCAAATGTAGTTGCTGATGCTTTAAGCCGAAAGTATCATGAAAAGCCAAAAAGAATGCGTTCTCTTAAATTAAACCTGCAAGTAGATTTAAATGAACAGATTAGAAAGGCACAAGAATCAGTAATCAAGGATGATACTGAAAAATTAAAAGGAATGATTAAGGAATTAGAACAAGGAATAGATGGAATTTGGAGATTCCATAAGGAAATGATGTGGATACCTAAATTAGGAAACCTACGTTACCGTATATTAGAAGAAACCCATAAGTCTAAGTATACGATGCATCCTGGAAGTGATAAGATGTATCATGACTTAAGAAAGAATTTTTGGTGGATAGGAATGAAAAAGGATATAGCAGCATATGTTGCAAAGTGTTTAACCTGTTCACAAGTCAAAGCTGAACATCAGAAACCTTCAGGTTTACTGCAACAGTTAGAAATGCCAGTTTTGAAATGAGAATTAATAACAATGGATTTTGTTACTAAATTACCCAAAACCAGGAAAGGTAATGATACAATCTGGTTGATTGTAGACAGGCTAACTAACTCAGCTAATTTCCTACCGATAAAGGAAACTTTCAATATGGAACAGTTAGCTAAATTGTATACAAATGAAATAGTCTCATTACATGGAATTCCTCTATCAATTGTTTCTGACAGAGATAGTCGTTTTACCTCTCATTTTTCGACAAGTTTCCAAAAAGCAATGGGAACCAAGTTAAATCTAAGCACCGCTTATCATCCTCAAACGGACGGACAAAGCGAAAGGACAATTCAGACAATGGAGGACATGCTTAGAGCTTGTGTAATTGATTTCATAGGTAATTGGGACGATCATTTACCATTGATAGAATTTTCTTATAATAAAAGTTATCACACAAGTATCAATGTTGCACTATTCGAAGCACTTTATGGACGAAAGTGCCGAATTCCAGTCTGTTGGGCAGAAATTGGAGAAAAGCAACTATCTGGACCTGAGATAGTGCAAGAAACAATAGACAAAATCATTCAAGTCAATGAACGACTGAAAGCAGCATGTGATCGACAAAAGAGTTATGCTGATAACAGACGAAAGTCGTTGGAATTTCAAGTTGGAGATAAAGTGTTATTAAAAGTCTCTCCTTGGAAAGGAGTGGTAAGATTCATAAAAAGGGGAAAGCTAAGCCCCAGGTATGTTGGAGCTTTTGAGATTATTAGAAGAATAGGACCTGTAGCCTATCAGCTACAACTGCCAGAGGAAATGGAAGGAATACATGATGTATTTAATGTATCTAATCTCAAGAAATGCTTAGCTAATGAATCGCTGATAGTACCTCTTAAGGATATAGAGGTAAATGAGCAGTTAAAATTTGTAGAGAGGCCTCTACAAATTGAAGATAGGAAAGTTTAGAACCTCAAGCACAAGAGATTAGTTCTGGTCAAAGTAAAGTGGGACTCCAAAAGAGGACCAGAATACACATGGGAGCTTGAATCAGAAATGCAAAGGAAATATCCACACTTGTTCCAGTAGATCTCGAGGACGAGCTCTAAAACAAGGTGGGGAGGATATAACAACCCTCCTGAATTTTTCTGACACCCTAATATATTTTAAAATACCCTTATATGTCTCAAAATACACTCCGTATTTGAAAACCGAGCCCAAAATATGAAATGTCATTAAAAATAAAATAAAAACAAAATTTTATGTCGCTCGCGGGCAGCGTAGATCTCTTAAAGATCTTACGCGGGGCGCGACAGCTCCAAGGCGGGGCGACACCCGGTGCCGACACGTGTCACGATCGTGTCGAAGCTACGTGCCAAGTCAGCAAGGCTACGGCCTAGTCTAGGGAGCCTCGCGGGCCGCGTAGCCCGAGGTCTCACCTTAAGCGGGCCGCGTAAAACCCAAAATCAGGCCCTATATAAGAGGGCATCAGGCCTTCAGTTACGATCGCTCATTTCTTTTCTTTCTTACGAATTTCTGAATAGTAGGCATAATTTTCAAGTATAATACCCCCTAATTAACGAAGTTCTGCTCCGTTGTAAGTATTATAACCCCGGTTACGTATTAGATACGCTACCCAATTGATCCAGGGTTCTGTAACGACTGTCGTGGTTCTGCCCGACGTAGTCGTTGGAATGCCGTCTCGGGGAGGGTATCGTTAATATAAATAAAGGGTTATTATACTAACATATGTACATTTGTGTAAATTATAGATAAATCACCAGGAAACCTTAGAAGAAATCTAAGACAGCAATGTGAGTAATCTCCTTTTTGTAAATTGTTTTACAAAACCTTAAATGTTTTACAATGTGATTAAGCAGTGATTGAGTCTTTGTAGTTCTTCAATTACTGCCGGTATGTTGGGGTTTTGTATACAAAATGTGGAACACGTTACCATTGGACAACGAGTTAGCCAATGGGTAATATGACCCACCAGTCAGGATTGACAGTACTGAATGAGTAATTGTGTAGATATAAACATTGTGATCGCTCTCAATACTGTGTTAATTGATAAAACTTTTCTTGATTAAACTGGGATTCACTCACCAGTATTTCCCACTGACAAATGTTTTTAAAACGCGTTTCAGGTAACAAAATGTAAAAGCCAATTAGAAGAAAGCCAGCTGGAGAGCATTAACAGCTTGGAAAAATGTGGCTATAAAAGTTACCTAAAAGACGATGTTTTAAATTCAATAAAATAGGGTTTATCCCTATAAACATGTTGTAACAAGAAACTTGGGTTTTACCCATGTGTTTATTAATATAAAATATGGTGGTTTTACTCTGATAAAACATTTCCTAACTACGGTCCTGATGAAATTTCCGCTGCCAAAATGATAACAAATGATACCACCACAACTGGTCTCGCGGCCGCCCGTTCCCAGGACAGATAAGGGGGTGGGGGTTGCGACAGGACCTTTTAAAGATTGCTCAACCACTAACAACCCTAACCTAGACGGTACCTACCTTGCCTTTACCTGACAGTACCGAGGGATTCGTGATTTATTGTGACGCTTCTTGACAAGGTCTCGGTTGCGTGTTGATGCAACGAGACAAAGTCATCGCGTACGCATCACGTCGATCAAAGGATCATGAGAAGAACTACACCACGCACAACCTTGAACTAGGTGTGGTATATTGCGCGTTGAAAATTTGGCGTCATTACTTGTATGGAAAACGCTGCCCGATCTTTACTGATCACAAGAGTTTGCAGCACGTCTTTGATAAGAAGGACTTAAACATGAGATAACAAAGATGGATTGAGCTACCGAATGGTTAAGATTGTGAGATTAAGTATCACCTGGACAAGGCGAGCGTTGTAGCAGACGCCTTGAGCCGCAAGGAACGCGCAAAGCCTCTAAGGGCGCAAGCCTTAGAGATGACCGTACAGAAGAATCCCGCTAGTTGCATTCGTGAAGCTGAGCAAGAGGTGCTCAAACCAGAGAACCTTCAAGCTGAAGTGTCACACCCCGATATTTCCACGTATTACCGGTGGGCCCTGTGGGGAGTATCGTGACGTAGTTGATATCATCATAGTCATACAACACAATATTTAAATGCACAGCGGAAGCAAAAGATAGATTCGTTTCAACTTTAATAAATTGTAATATTAAGTATCACAAACAGTTGAAAATAATCCACAGGTGGATCAAAATAAAAAGGAAACATTGTTCAACAGTTTTATGGCATCCAAGCTTGCGAGACTTATTGTGGATGCTAGGAGAAAGCCAGCCTAGTTCGCGTAGTGCCTGCACTTAACCTTTTTGGGAAAATACGTCAGTTTATACTGGTAAATACAATCAACTGACTCATTTTTAAAAGTTTAATAAGATTGATTTGAATGCACGTGGCACAAAACTCTTTATAACTTGGGATAATTATTTGATTATAATCTTGTAAAAGAATTACATGTTCCTTATGCGTTCAGTAGCCCGTTTCGGCTAATTTATGCAAACTAGTTACATAAACCGAACCGAACGCGCAAGAGGCGTAACGGGTAACCATAAGAGTCATATACAGGTTTCCTAAGTTAATATGCCTTAAATATGTTGTGATATCAGTAGGATGCCTTCCATTATGCCCAAAACGAGTTTAATCTCAAATTAAGCCCCGTAGGGGTATTTTGGTCATTTAAAAGATTATAAAAGAGATTAATTTTAAATTCTGAGATTCGGGTCTGAAATAATCAGTAAAATAACTTAAATTAATAGGTTATATCAGTTGGTGATAAGTCTTATATGCCAAAATGGTTTTAAACCCATACTAGGTGTTTAATACGCGTAAAAAGCCGTTTTAAGCGATTTCCGGGTTATACAGGAAATCTGAGTTTTCTGATCAGGTTATAAAGTTCAAAATACTTCATTTATTATATAAAATCAGTAGCAATTGAATTGGTGTCAAAATACTATGTAGAACTCATTTTATGAACAAAAGGGTATAATCGGTAATAACCGAATCAAGGCGATAACCCCATGTTAAGATCAGTTTAAAAAATAATTAAAAACCTTCAAAAATCCCAAAATATTATATTACATCAGTGGGTAAAAGGTTTGGTGTCAAAAATTGGGTTTAGATAGGCTTTATGCTAATTGCGCCGTTTAATTAACAAAAAGCTTTTTAAGTGCGCTATTGAGCATAACTCCTAATCTAGACCTCTAACTGATATGAAATTTTAGGGACATGTTTATAAATCTGTAGCAAGGATTATTGTCCTTTCACATTTCCAAAATTCTCGTTTGAAGGTAAAAAGGGCATTATGGTCAACATATAAGCAATTAACGGAATCATGCATATGTATTGGATAACTATTGAACCAAGTTGTATAATCTCAGATGGTTATACTAACATGTATCCTGGTCCAAATAAATCTCTAAGGCATTTCTAAACTATGCTCAAATGGGTCAGAACTGAAAGTCAAAGCAAAAGTCAAATTATGCGACTTTCGGTTCCGAACCGGGTCTCTACTGAAAATTTTCGGGGTGAACATGTTTAGACGTGTTCTTACATTAATTACCAAGTTATATTAATGATAAAATAGGTTACATGGATCCTACATTGCTAATTATGTATTAATTTGAAAATAAGTATTTTGTTGACTTTTTAAAGTTAGCTTTGACCCGACAATTGACCTAGTTAGAGTGGGAATCAGAGAGTACCCTTTTAAGGGTTTATTATCCACATAATTACCTACTTATAGGTACTTTTAATTCGAGATTTGACTGAACAATTATTGATTAATCTCGAAGTCAAACCTAAATTACGATGGTTTGACTTTTAGCTAATTAACTAAGCTAAACTGAATTAGGAAGGGTTAAAGAAGCTTACCAAAGTCCTATGCACGACTAGTGATGCTTAGGGAAGGCTCTTGAGCTCCAGAAATGATCAGAAGTTGAGTTTGGAATGAATGATCAAAGTTGCAACAATGAGGCCTTTATATAGTGCCTTTGATTGCTTGTGATCATGACAAACAACTCTAGGATTGATCCCTGATCAATTACAAGTGTCCCTAGTGCCTAAGAACTAGTTTAGGTTGCACATGGTAGTGAAAAATATCCATTTAAGTCGGTTAAACTCGTTAAACAGGAAGCTGTCCCGTTTTCTGTTACTGGGGCCGTCTTACGGACCGTAAGCGGAGGGTCTTGCGGTCCGTAAGACCACTTACGGACCGTAAGGCAAGACCTTTACGGTCCGTAAGCCTTTACCAGAAGGCAAAAACTTGTGACCTTTCAAGCTTCGAACAGGCAACTAGATATTTCGAATTTGGGCCTCTATTATCAGTATGGGGCCTCTTGATTGGGTCCTGAACAGTTTACACCACCTTGCCATGTTTTAAAGCTTTCCTTGGATTCTTTTAAAAGGCCATAAACGAAGATTGTCGTGCACATCCTCATAGGATCCCATTCTTTACAAATTGGAATCAATCATTGTTAGTATTAACCGGATTAGGATGCTTATCAGATGTTTAAAACACAGGTTAAGGGTTGGGATTTATACATAGGTCGCTCAGAGGTATGTATTAACATGTCGACGCATTTAACCCCTCGTTTACGAATTTTATCATAACTTTCTCATATGATAACGAAACATGGTGAAATTTTTATCATGCATTCTAGTGAGCATAACTAATCGTTACAAAGCTTCGGGTTTGCTAAAAGGCCACTCAGAGGTATACTTTAAACATATTGACACATTTAACCCCTGTAGTTTGTAATCTCTCACTTTCTTTCACAATCAGCTTCGTATGATCCATGATTCATTCGTTTAAAGGTATAAACATCATGCATGATTATTGTAAAGTATATTTATGCATTGTTGACATTTTGAACCCTTATATTCACATACTTTCCTTGTTTGTCAACTTTAGTCCTTCTAATCAGTCCTTTACACGTTTTAAGTCTATGATACGTGTCGATACAACATTGGACATGAAATTTCGAGGTGTCACATCCTCACCCCCTTAAAAGAAATCTTGAACTCGAGATTTACTGAAATAAATGAGGGTATTTCTCTTTCATTGTGGATTCTACCTCCCACGTGTACTCGGGACCTCTACGGGCATCCCATTTTACTTTTACGATCGGTACATGCTTCCTTCGAAGCTTCTTAACCTGTCGATCCTCGATCGAAACAGGTTTTTCAACATACTTTAAGCTCTCGTCAATGTGCACATCTGTATGTGGTATGACTAGTGATTCATCAGCTAGACATTTCTTCAGATTGCAGATGTGGAATACATTATGAATACCACTGAGCTCTTCTGACAAATTTAGCTTATAAGCAACTGATCCGACACATTCGATGATCTCGAATGGTCCTATGTATCTCGGGCTTAACTTTCCTTTCTTACCGAATCGCATCACTCCCTTCCAGGGTGATACTTTAAGCAACACTTTGTCACCTACCTCGAATTTCAGAGGTTTACGTTTTAAGTCTGCGTAGCTTTTCTGCCTATCTCTGGCAGCTTTCAAGCGGTCACGAATCTGGACAATCTTGTCTGTCATCTCCAGGACTATTTTAGGTCCTGTCAGTTGGACATCTCCAACTTCCGCCCAACAAATGGGTGTTCTGCACTTTCTACCGTAAAAGGCCTCGAAAGGCGCAGCCTTAATGCTAGTATGGTAGCTATTGTTATAGGAGAATTCGATTAGTGGTATGTGGTTATCCCAACTACCACCCAAGTCAATCACATATGCTCGAAGCATGTCTTCCAAAGTTTGGATTGTACGCTCGCTCTGCCCGTCCGTCTGAGGGTGGTAAGCCGTACTGAAATTTAAGCGCGTGCCCAAAGATTGTTGGAAACTTTTCCAAAAATGTGATGTGTATCTAGTGTCTCTGTCAGAGATAATAGACACTGGTACGCCATGCAGAGATACTATCTTATCCACGTACAATTGGGCTAACATGTCGAAGCTATAGGTCTCCTTAATGGGTAGGAAATGTGCTGACTTAGTCAGTCTATCTACTATCACCCATATAGTATCATTGCCTTTCTTTGTCTTTGGCAACTTGGTGATGAAATCCATTGTCACCATTTCCCACTTCCACGTGGGAAGTTCAGGCTGTTGTAGCAAACCTGACGGCTTCTGATGTTCAGCTTTGACCTGCGCACACGTCAAACATGTAGCTACATAGGTAGCTATAGACTTCTTCAAGCCTATCCACCAAAAATTTGCCTTCAGATCCTGGTACATCTTGTCAGCTCCAGGATGAACGGAATATTTAGAACTGTGGGCTTCCTGGAGAATAACATCTCGAAGTCCTCCATAAATTGGAACCCATATTCGTCCATTCAATCTCAGAATTCCGTCCTTGCCATAGGATAACTGTTCTTCAGTTACTCCTAGCTTTTCTTTAGGATAGTTAGCTTCCAGCACAGGTTCCTTCTGTGCAGCTAACACCCTTTCATTCAAACTATTCTTTATCTCAATGCTCTTGGCATTGATTCGTATAGGCTTCACTCTTTCTTTTCGACTCAAGGCATCGGCGACTACATTCTCCTTGCCAGGATGGTATCTTATCTCACAATCATAATCATTCAAAGTTTCCATCCAACGTCGTTGCCTCATGTTCAAATCCTTTTGGTTAAACAGGTGCTGGAGGCTCTTGTGATCAGAATAGATCACACACTTGATACCGTATAAATAGTGCCTCCAAAGTTTTAGTGCAAATACAACGGCACCCAACTCCAAGTCATGGGTGGTGTAATTCTTTTCATGCACCTTTAACTGACGTGAAGCATAGGCAATAACCTTGCCTTTCTGCATAAGCACACACCCCATACCGGTGTGTGATGCATCACAGTATACCACAAATTCTTCAATCCCTTCAGGCAATGTCAACACAGGTGCATTGCTTAGCTTCTGCTTAAGGATATCAAAGGATTCTTGTTGCTTGGGTCCCCAGTTGAACTTAATATCCTTCCTAGTAAAAGAAGTTAGGGGTGCAGCAATCCTTGAAAAATTTTCAATAAAGCGCCTGTAGTATCCCGCCAATCCCAAGAAACTGCGAATTTCTGTGGGCGTCTTCGGCTCTTGCCAATTCATGACAGCTTCAACCTTAGCGGGATCTACCTGGATTCTACGTTCACTAACTACATGTCCAAGGAATTGGACTTCACGAAGCCAAAATTCACATTTAGAGAATTTGGCAATGAGCTTTTCTCGATGAAGCAGTTTCAGGATGCAATGGAGGTGCTTCTCATGGTCAGCTTGATTCTTCGAGTAAATAAGAATATCATCGATGAAGACGATGACAAATTTATCCATGTAGGGCTTGCAGACGCTGTTCATGAGATCCATGAATGCAGCTGGTGCATTAGTGAGTCCAAAAGGCATGACTAAGAACTCGTAGTGACCATAACGAGTCCTAAATGCAGTCTTATGTACATCTTCATCCTTGACCTTCAGTTGATGATATCCCGACCTTAAGTCGATCTTGGAAAAGTAACTCGCTCCTTGAAGTTGATCGAACAAGTCGTCGATCCTGGGCAATGGATACCGATTCTTAACAGTAACTTTGTTAAGTTCTCGATAATCGATGCACAGACGCATCGATCCATCCTTTTTCTTCACAAACAGGATTGGTGCTCCCCAAGGAGATGAGCTAGGTCTAATAAATCCCTTTGCCAACAAATCATCCAGTTGAGTTCTCAACTCTTTCATCTCTGTTGGCGCCAATCTGTAAGGTGCTCTTGCAACAGGTGCTGCTCCAGGAATAATGTCAATCCTGAACTCCACTTGCCTATCTGGGGGTAAACCAGGTAGTTCTTTAGGGAATACTTCTGGATATTCAGAGATAATAGGTATGTCTTCGATCTTAGGCTTTGGTTCATCAATGGTTACTTGTGCCATGTAGATAACGCAACCCTTCATCGAACACCTTGATGCCTTGAGCATGGACACTTGCTCAGGCATTTCGTACTTAGTATATCCTTGGATTGTCAAAGGCTCGCCACGAGTAGTCCTGACAACTACTTGCTTCTTAGCACAAACGATCCGGGCTTGGTTGCGAGACAACCAATCCATGCCTATTACTACATCGAAACCGGCTAATTTCAAAGGAAGTAAAGACAATGGAAAAGAATGGTTCCTAATGGATATAACACATCCATCTAACACGGTTGAGGCGGTTTCTAAGGTGCCATCTACTAACTCCACCTCATATTTCACACTTAAGGTTTAAACAGGTAAATTCAGCAATTTGCAAAACTTATTATCTACAAATGATTTATCAGCTCCTGAATCAAATAACACTCTCGCATAAACATCATTTATGAGGAAGGTACCTGTGATCACATTGTCGTCCTGGACGGCTTCCTTTGCATCCATCCGGAAGACCCTTGCATTGGTCTTTTTCCCATCCTCAGTCTTCTTTGCAAGTTTTGGGCAATTTGACTTGATATGCCATTTTTCATTGCAGCTATAGCACGTAGCATCTTTGATTTTCTTACAGTCTAGGGTCTTGTGCTCAGAAGACTTGCAAATCCCACATGCCCTTGGCTGTTGCTGGGATTTCGACTCATATCTGCACTTCCCGAAGTGACTTCTCTTGCAGATCTTACACTTGGGCTTATCTCCAGATTGATGCCCATCCTTCTTGGATCTAGACCCCTTCTTGTGGTCATTGTTTCCCCGGTGCTTTTTGTCTGACCTTCGTGAATTGTCATCATCACGCTTCCTTTTCTCGGCATCCGTGTTCCTCAGCGATCTCTGCCTGACCGCGTCCAGTGTGAGGGACAAGGATATATCAGCTACAGATCTGAAAGTAGCTGGCCGAGAGGCTTTTACACTTGTCTTAATCTCTGGGGCTATTCTTTTGGGTTCCGGGGTCACAAGATAAGGGACCAACCTTGACATTGTATTAAAGCTCGTAAGGTAAGCTTGGCAGTCAAGGTTCTTCATAACCAACGATAAGAAATCAGATTCAATCTTCTCAACCTCATGCTGAGGGCAGTAGTTTTCCTTGATCAATGTCATAAACTGATCCCATGACAGATTGTACAATGGGATTTTTCCGATAGCTTGGATTAATGACCTTCACCAAGCTAATGCCTCACCCTTGAATGACTGAGACACGAATTTCACCACATCCTTATTAGCGCAACCACTGATATCCACTACAGTGTACATCTCATCCAACCATGTCATGCAGTCTACAGCTCCTTTTTCCCCAGTGAAATCCCTGGGTTTGCATGAAACAAAATACTTATAGGAGCAACCCTTATTACGGGGTTCTTGATTCAGTACGATCCTTTGAGATGGAACACTTTGCTGATTTGAAGAGTGACGATCGTCATCGTCTTTCTTTGGCTCTTCCTTCTTGGAGGGTGGCTTGCTGTGAGCCTCAGAATGAGTCTTAGGCTTGGAATGCGGTGCAGATGGGGTCCTACTTCGAGACCCGCTATATTCATTATACTGCCGCTCTATTGCTTTTGTAACAGCATTGTCTATTAATGCTTGCAGTTCTGCACCCGCTATGTTAATTCAGGTATTATCATGATCCTCCTTTGGTTGACTGTTGATCTCATCCGAGTCAGCCATGTAGTTTGAACTGTTACATAAGATATGGACAATAATTCATTTGGGAGTTTATTATGGAATTGTCTCTTATGGCAATTCATTAACCATGGTAAACACAGACCATATTTGGTTAATTTGTTAGTCATATTTATTTAGGATTTTTATTATAATTTATCCTAAGTATAAAACAATAATAGTATTATTAGTAGCACAAAAGGCCTAGTCACAGGGACATTTTTAAATCATAAGCCATGATTTCAGAGAATCAAGGCATTAAGGTTTGAACATAGTCCATTACCTTTCTTTGACAGGGAGTCGTAGACTACTACTGTCTTTTGTCTTATTTGACATTTATTATGGCCCGTAGGCACTACATCACTAATGGATGTTTAATATGTGATCATCTCAATTGATGATTTAAACCCATGATTTATAGATCATCAGGTTAAGATAGGAATCTTTTGAAGAACTCCTATTATAAGATTGACATGTGTGATTTTAACGAATCAATTCTGTCAGGAGCGTTAACATGTTTTCAGATGTTAACAAGGATTTGAATCTTTTAAACAGGTCTTACCATCTTGGCCAAGTCTTATAATGACATGCAGGCTAGGTTATACCTTTAAGATTCTTTATTCAATATTTAATAGGCAGATTATTTTAAAAGGAATGATTTTTAATTTATTTATTTCATGTATAATATATTTATGCATAAAAATGACAAAAATGAAATTCGTAAACTTAACATTCCATTTAATATTAAAAAAAGATTACACATTGCCCTAACGGGACTTTTAACAGAACAACTTGCCCACGCAGGGGTTAAATCGATAAAACAAGTCCTCGCATGGGACTGATTACTAAGCTAGATGTCCTCGCAGGGAATAAAAGACAAGTCCTCGCAGGGACTAAGGAAAGACAAGTCCACGTAGGGACTAAGTATATAGATAAATGTCCATGCAAGGACTGATTGAAATGAGTAAATACAACACTACATATAGGAATTTAATGATCCCACTTCTTCTTTCCTTTTAACAAGCTTGCTAGGCTCTTGAGAAATCCTCTGTTTTTCCTACGTTCTTCTTGAAATTCATGTTCCACCCGACTTAGTCTTTGGAGGATTTCCTCCTGTTCCGGTGGGGAAAATCGTGGCGGCTGCGACTGCTGCCGAATCGGAGGTCAAGCAGGTATTTGATACCCATGAGCTGGATATCCCACTCCCCAAGGGGCTCCATATGGTCCTTCGGGATGAAGGGCGTTGTAGTTTGCCGCTACAAGGTACGGGTCGGCTTCAGCATAGTTATAATGAGTGTGAGCCGGCTGCTCAAATGGATTGTACGCCGTTGAACCGGCGTATGTAGGAATCGGGTTATCAAAACCCAATGGTGGCGGCGGTGGTGCAACTGGTGCAGAATTCACCTCTGGAATTGGGTTTGAGGGCCCACCCATTTGTGGGTCTTCGTGCACTGGCGGATAGTGACTGCCACTGGAGTGTTGAGGAGTGCTAAAGTGAAAATCCCCTCCTCGCGCGGATATTCGTGCGCCTGTCCTCCTACGCCTTGGTGGTTCTGGAGGTGCTTGATGAACTGGCGGTGGTGGTGGCGGTGGCGGTGGCGTGACTGCCACAAAACGCGAATCCTCGGAGGGATCCTGTTGCTGTTGTTGCTGTGGGTTATGAGAGGGTGTAAAATACCACTCATACTGGTTAAACCTCGCTTGGTAACTGTCTGGACCACCGTAGGGTGATCCGTGGAAGGATGATCCATCAGAGATCTCGATGGGATGGTTGGGGGTCCCGCTTGCAGGCACGACGGGATCCGTGTCCTCATCCATATCCATTGCATAGTCTCCTGAGAAGTGGTCTTCAGGTCCTAGTGGGTTAAAACCCACTGGTTCTTCGATATCGTTTGTCGGGTTGAACCGGCCCTGAAAGACAGGAGTGGGGTCGCCAAAGGAACGGTGCGAAACGGACCGCTGCAACGGCAAGAAGGAATGGCGAGAGTCTTCGGGCTCGTTTTCTGAGTGTGGCCCAAAGGAGTGACGATAGGGAGGCGTTGAGCTGTGCGAGACAGACCGTCTAGCGGGCTCCAAATGGTTCCTCCAATTTCCCTGAGGATCGGCACTCATAGTAGTAGAAGGAGTTCGCCGGTGTGAAGGCCCGGCCTCGTGATCGTTGGGGGCTTGGATTGGCCCCTTGCCTCTTCCTCCTTTCCGGAATCTCAGTGGCATGTTTCCTGTCAAACAATTAACAGATACAACAAAGAAATATAAAGGACAAAGTTATAATTAAAACAATTTGGATTAGTCCTAAGTTCTTTGTCTAGACTCGAAAATTTAGGAATGTGCAATTGTGTCATTGAGATTAAACACAAAAAGGCTAGTGTTTAATTCACTCAATGTTGGCTCTGATACCAACCTGTCACACCCCGATATTTCCACGTATTACCGGTGGGCCCGGTGGGGAGTATCGTGACGTAGTTGATATCATCATAGTCATACAACACAATATTTAAATGCACAGCGGAAGCAAAAGATAGATTCGTTTCAACTTTAATAAATTGTAATATTAAGTATCACAAACAGTTGAAAATAATCCACAGGTGGATCAAAATAAAAAGGAAACATTGTTCAACAGTTTTATGGCATCCAAGCTTGCGAGACTTATTGTGGATGCTAGGAGAAAGCCAGCCTAGTTCGCGTAGTACCTGCACTTAACCTTTTTGGGAAAATACGTTAGTTTACACTGGTAAATACAATTAACTGACTCATTTTTAAAAGTTTAATAAGATTGATTTGAATGCACGTGTCACAAAACTCTTTATAACTTGGGATAATTATTTGATTATAATCTTGTAAAAGAATTACATGTTCCTTATGCGTTCAGTAGCCCGATCCGTAGACCGGGTTAAAGATTAAAAGACACACCACATAATTTATTTATGCACTGACGGGTGTACGCCTACACCCCGTGCTCAGGTCGTGGCCATCTGTAAGATGATGCCAAGGATATCCGGGACATGGTCATTAACCCCCCAAAGGCTTTAAGCAAACAAAACATTTCCAAACAGAGCATATCAATGGTTTAACCTCTATTCGATTAAAGATTCAATGCCCGACCAAGCGGTATTTTGTATACCATACCCCAAGCCCGTATAGGGAAAATAAGTTAAAAGTATTTACCTTTGCAAGTATTAATCACAAATAGCGATGCGGGTAGCTTTTACCGGGTCTCCTATTCTGGAACAAAGGTTTATAATAACCTATTAGAATCCTAACGGGTCTTTAATTAAGCCTAAACTTAGACCGGTTAGTTTTAAAGGAAGATACGGTTCGTACGCATGATTAAGCGAAGACCGGAATAGAATGTGATTTAGACCCGACAATATTGAAGACTTGTATAATATGGGTAAACTAAACACATTCAGGATTTTGAGATAAAAACGATAAGGTTTGTCCCGTTTCAGCTAATTTATGCAAACTAGTTACATAAACCGAACCGAACGCGCAAGAGGCGTAACGGGTAACCATAAGAGTCATATACAGGTTTCCTAAGTTAATATGCCTTAAATATGTTGTGATATCAGTAGGATACCTTCCATTATGCCCAAAACGAGTTTAATCTCAAATTAAGCCCCGTAGGGGTATTTTGGTCATTTAAAAGATTATAAAAGAGATTAATTTTAAATTCTGAGATTCGGGTCTGAAATAACCAGTAAAATAACTTAACTTAATAGGTTATATCAGTTGGTGATAAGTCTTATATGCCAAAATGGTTTTAAACCCATACTAGGTGTTTAATACGCGTAAAAAGCCGTTTTAAGCGATTTCCGGGTTATACAGGAAATCTGAGTTTTTTGATCAGGTTATAAAGTTCAAAATACTTCATTTATTAAATAAAATCAGTATCAATTGAATTGGTGTCAAAATACTATGTAGAACTCATTTTATGAACAAAAGGGTATAATCGGTAATAACCGAATCAAGGCGATAACCCCATGTTAAGATCAGTTTAAAAATAATTAAAAACCTTCAAAAATCCCAAAATATTATATTACATCAGTGGGTAAAAGGTTTGGTGTCAAAAATTGGGTTTAGATAGGCTTTATGCTAATTGCGCCGTTTAATTAACAAAAAGCTTTTTAAGTGCGCTATTGAGCATAACTCCTAATCTAGACCTCTAACTGATATGAAATTTTAGGGACATGTTTATAAATCTGTAGCAAGGATTATTGTCCTTTCACATTTCCAAAATTCTCGTTTGAAGGTAAAAAGGGCATTATGGTCAACATATAAGCAATTAACGGAATCATGCATATGTATTGGATAACTATTGAACCAAGTTGTATAATCTCAGATGGTTATACTAACATGTATCCTGGTCCAAATAAATCTCTAAGGCATTTCTAAACTATGCTCAAATGGGTCAGAACTGAAAGTCAAAGCAAAAGTCAAATTATGCGACTTTCGGTTCCGAACCGGGTCTCTACTGAAAATTTTCGGGGTGAACATGTTTAGACATGTTCTTACATTAATTACCAAGTTATATTAATGATAAAATAGGTTACATGGATCCTACATTGCTAATTATGTATTAATTTGAAAATAAGTATTTTGTTGACTTTTTAAAGTTAGCTTTGACCCGACAATTGACCTAGTTAGAGTGGGAATCAGAGAGTACCCTTTTAAGGGTTTATTATCCACATAATTACCTACTTATAGGTACTTTTAATTCGAGATTTGACTGAACAATTATTGATTAATCTCGAAGTCAAACCTAAATTACGATGGTTTGACTTTTAGCTAATTAACTAAGCTAAACTGAATTAGGAAGGGTTAAAGAAGCTTACCAAAGTCCTATGCACGACTAGTGATGCTTAGGGAAGGCTCTTGAGCTCCAGAAATGATCAGAAGTTGAGTTTGGAATGAATGATCAAAGTTGCAACAATGAGGCCTTTATATAGTGCCTTTGATTGCTTGTGATCATGACAAACAACTCTAGGATTGATCCCTGATCAATTACAAGTGTCCCTAGTGCCTAAGAACTAGTTTAGGTTGCACATGGTAGTGAAAAATATCCATTTAAGTCGGTTAAACTCGTTAAACAGGAAGCTGTCTCGTTTTCTGTTACTGGGGCTGTCTTACGGACCGTAAGGCAAGACCTTTACGGTCCGTAAGCCTTTACCAGAAGGCAAAAACTTGTGACCTTTCAAGCTTCGAACAGGCAACTAGATATTACGAATTTGGGCCTCTATTATCAGTATGGGGCCTCTTGATTGGGTCCTGAACAGTTTACACCACCTTGCCATGTTTTAAAGTTTTCCTTGGATTCTTTTAAAAGGCCATAAACGAAGATTGTCGTGCACATCCTCATAGGATCCCATTCTTTACAAATTGGAATCAATCATTATTAGTATTAACCAGATTAGGATGCTTATCAGATGTTTAAAACACAGGTTAAGGGTTGGGATTTATACATAGGTCGCTCAGAGGTATGTATTAACATGTCGACGCATTTAACCCCTCGTTTACGAATTTTATCATAACTTTCACATATGATAACGAAACTTGGTGAAATTTTTATCATACATTCTACTAAGCATAACTAATCGTTACAAAGCTTCGGGTTTGCTAAAAGGCCACTCAGAGGTATACTTTAAACATGTTGACACATTTAACCCCTGTAGTTTGTAATCTCTCACTTTCTTTCACAATCAGCTTCGTATGATCCATGATTCATTCGTTTAAAGGTATAAACATCATACAGGATTATTGTAAAGTATATTTATCCATTGTTGACATTTTGAACCCTTATATTCACATACTTTCCTTGTTTGTCAACTTTAGTCCTTCTAATCAATCCTTTACACGTTTTAAGTCTATGACACGTGTCGATACAACATTGGACATGAAATTTCGAGGTGTCACATGAAGCGTTACGTAGAATGGATGTGCAATTATGGCCTAAGGAAGACGGAACCTTATACTCCATGGGACGACTTTGGGGTTCCGACTCACGACAATTTACGTATGCTTATTCTGGACAAAACTTAGAAGTCAAGGTACTTGATCCATCCTGGATTCGACAAGATGTACCAAGACTTTTATTGGCAGCCCAGGATCAAAGCCGATATTGCTACATATGTGGGTAACTGTCTTACTTGTGCCAAAGTTAAGGCAGAATACCAGAAGCCATCAGGACTACTGCAACAACTTGAGATTCCCGTGTGGAAGTGGGAACAAATCTCAATAGACTTCCTTACAAAGCTACCAAGAACCCAAAGAGGTCACGATATGATTTGGGTGATTATTGATCAACTCACCAAGTCTGCACATTTCCTACCAAACAGTGAGGAAGACAGCGCAAGGAAATTCGCAGAGATTTATCTTAGAGAGATGGTGGCACGTTATGGAGTGCCTGATTCTATCTCATCTGACCGAGATGGTCGTTTTGTGCCGAGGATATGGCAGACGTTTCAGAAGGCGTTTGGGGTCACGATTGAACCTTAGTACTGCATTTCACCCTCAGACGGACGGCCAGAGTAAACGAACGATACAGACCGTGGTAGACATGATACGTGCTTGTGTGATGGACTTTGGTGGAAGATGGGATACTCACTTGCCTTAGTGGAGTTTTCCAACAATAATAGCTATCACACTCGCATTCAGGCCGCCCCGTTTGAAGCTTTATATGGACGTAAGTATCGGTCCCCGTTGTGTTGGACGAAGACCAGAGATAAACGATTTATTGGCCCTGAGTTGGTTCAGGAAACTACAGACAAGATCGTTCAGATACGTGATCGTATCGAGTCAAAAACGTGGTATACAGAGAAGCTTCACCGACAAGCGGCGGAAACCGTTGGAATTTGAGTTTGGAGACATGGTTATATTGAAAGTATCAACTTGGAAAGGCGTAGTACGGTTTGGAAAGGCCTGGGAAGTTGAACCCACGGTATTTTAGACCTTTCGAGATCATGGAAAGGATCGGGACTGTTACATACCAACAAAGACTCCCAAAGGAACTTAGCAGTGTTCACGACATGTTTCACGTGTCTAACCTCAGGAAGAGTCTGACTCAAGAAACAGTCGTCATTCCCGCAAACAAGATTCACATCAACGACAAACCCCAATTTACTAAAGGACTGGTTAAGGTTACGGACTGGAAGTCCACAAAACTCGGAGAAGTCAAATTAAATTTGTTATAGTTCATTGGAATTCACATCATGGCCCAGAGTTACTTGGGAACATGAAGACCAAATCAAGTCTAAGTATTCACATCTATTTCACGACTCCCCTGCAACCGATAACACAGCTTGAATTTTGGGACGAAATTCTTTTAACGGGGGGAGAATGTGATAACTGGCACTTTTCCATGTATTCCGTACAATAATGAACAGTAATCTGTGCTTTAATGACTGTGTGTGATTGAATTAACAAGGCTAATGATTTTTTTATTATTGTCATATACATATAATGGCATTTCATGTTGCAAGATTTTTATCATTACTATATGCAACACAGCATGGTACAATTAGTGCACGAAACAAAGTTAGCACAATTATCAAACAAACTAGAAGTACTGACGGGAGTTCAGTACTTAGACAGACGTGATGTTAAGACACAGAACGAGCCCGAAACCAAGAGTTACACTAGAATAGTGTGTAGGAAAGTAGGGATCATAAAACTGCTTACCTAGTGATGATTTGGGTGCCGGGAAGTGCCAGAAACACACTAAAACTGCAGAATTCTGCAGAAAATAACCAAATTCAGCAATTTTCAGCATTTTAACAACTAAATCTAATGCGGAATTATGGTTTAATGCTCCAGAATACCTTCCTAAGTGCCGGGAATCAAAACTGTCATAAAAGACTACATAAAGCACACTAAACTGCGTATTTTAGCACTTTAACGAACCGGTAACCAACCGAACAACCGGACACTACCCGAAACACCAAATTTTCACTAGAAGCATTGTTTTAGCGTTACGAAGCTAGTATTGGTCACCGAACATCATAACACATCCTATAAACCCCAAACACATATAATGCTAACCAATACACTTGAAATCCAACTAAAATCCCTAACTTAAGATTAAAACCCAACCAAGACACCCCCCCCCCACTTACGGTTATAATGGGCCCCACATGTGTCCCCGTTTCTTGAATATTATATTAGGAGATGTTGAGATGATCTGGAACATAAGGACTTTTGTGTAAACATATGTTGGAAAAGACTTTATAAAAACCAATAGATCTAGGCACTTAACATTTCAACATTCACAACTTCACAAACTTCCTCCTTCTTCCTCCCAAACCTACGGCCCAAACCCCCTTCCATCATCCTCCATTTTTCAATCACTTTCCACACATTCTAAGATGATCTAGAGGTGTATCAAGCACATTCAAGAAGGGTGGAGACATTGGAACTTGAAGGACCACTCTCTAGAGCTTTTATCCTCCTTGTTCATCATCTTCTTCATCTTTGATCTCTTCCCTAGCCTTGTGCTAGTAGTAAGACTCTTGTAACTTGATTTTACTTCTTATTTTGTTGGTTAAAAGAATATGTAAATGGTTAATCATGAAGATCATGAAGAAACAAGAAGATGAACTTTAACATAAAGCTTAAAATCATAAGAATCTATGTTGTTTTAGTATGTGTATGAATCTTGATTGATGATTTCTTGTGATTATGATGTTAATCATCATAAGAAACTTGCTAGATTGTGATTAAACACATGATCTAGCAAGTGAGAGGATGGATCTTGTGAAATCAAAATGATCATCCTTTTATGTGAAATATGAACTTGAAAATGAAGATGTTTTTTTGTATGATGATGATTGAAACATGTTATAATTCTTGTAAAATGATGATTTCAAAAATAGTTTTCTCAAGAAACCAAGTTTATTTACAAGAATTACAAAGTCATGATTTCTAAGGAAACTAATCATATTTATAGTGTTAAATCAAGACTAGAAACATGTTTGTAACAAGAAAAATACAAAAGAATCATTTTTAGAAAAATCATCTTATAAGTTGTGAAAGACTAAATTCTTCAAGAATATGTTTTACAAAAAAAAAAATAACCATGTTTTAAAGGGTAACTAAACCTACTAAATAACATACTAGGTTACTACAAGTTTTTACAAAATTTCAAGTTCATGATGTAGTGTAAATTGCATGATTTTGGCTCATGGTGAGTGTTGATTGAATTGTTGTCGATTGATGATGATTTTAAAAGAAAATGATATGCTTTGAAAGCATGGAAACCTCCATTTTAAGGGGAAACTATGGCAAAAATTTTCTACAATTTAAACACTTAGAAAAATATTTTTAAACAAGTGTTTATAACTAAATTTTAACCATGGTTTTTCATATAAAATTTGCCATAATTTTTGTTATAAAAATTACAAATATTGGAGGTTGATTTTTGAAAATAAAAGTGACTAAGTATATATTTAGGAAAATATATATTTAGATGTCACAATTTGTGTGATTACTTGTATATTATGTGTAATATTTATATTATTTTAGGACTTGAAATAATATAACTTACCAAAATACCAAGAATTGTAATACAAAATATTACCAAAATTCCAAGAAAATAAATATATAAATTATACCCAAATTTGTCAAACCGAACAAGGAATATGAATTACATAAATATTCCGGAGTTAAATTCATATATATATATATATATATATATATATATATATATATATTGACAAAGAAATTAAACGGTATTTTGGAAACCAAAGAAACGAAAATTATGATTTTTACAAGTGTTACAAAAATATATCATATTTTTGTCAAGTAGAAAATACATTATTTTTTAATAATAAAGGATATATATATTTTCTTGAATTATTAGAAGATATATTATTTTGAAGAAGGTATATTTTCTTAAACAAATTTAGGATATATTATTCTTGAGGTTTATATGAAAATATAAATATTTTTTTCCAAGGAAGAATTGTAGATAATTTTCTATAAAAAATTTCTTAAAATATATATATTTTAAGAATATAAATTGGTGATTTTTATTGGTTAAAAATAATATTTCGGAAAATTTAAATACAAAAATTAAGTATAAGAATACTTAATAAATACAACAAAAAGGTATTCTCGTACGTACAAATACACACCAGAATACGCCACAAATACTTGGCAAAATACACAAGTATAATTATACCCATACTTGGGAAATATCCATGAAAGGAATTACAGAACGAACTAAGGCAAACATATATTATTCTGACAATATTCCAAATAAATGGATGAATATAATTCAAAGTAAAATATTATTATTTTAACTAATAATTATATACTTTGGAATATTATAATATACATCAATGATGTAACTCAAAATACACTAAGATTTCCAAAACAAGTCTTAATGAACAACTAAGACAAAGAGTCGTTACACGACCTAAACGTCTAATAAAACATGGCACGTGTGTAGGTAGTTGTATGACTCGTAGGAGGACCTTTGAATATACAAGATAGCTGGACGCAAACTTGTGAGTTCATGTCCCCCTTTTCTCTTACTGTTTTCGGATTTATAACTCTCGGGGGTGGAATACATGTTATGAATGTTCAAATGGTATGATTTGGCTATGAAATGAACTATTAGATCATGTGAGCATAGACTGAAATTGAAATGCCAATAACTCTCATAAGAATCATGGACAAAGGTTAGATCTAACGGGTACGGCCGAGCCCCACTCATGGTCCTTATGTGACCACTTAGAGTGCTTTAGTGTCTCAGTCGAGGTGATTCAACAACGGTCAAGGGGATTTGACACAGTCAAGGTGATTTGATACGGTCAAGGGAATTTGACACAGTCAAGGTGAATTTGACACAGTCGACTGGAATTCGACATAGTCGAGGGGATTCGACACTGATAATTAACTACTCGGATTGAGTACTCCCTATGTCTTCACATACATTAATGTCCTTGCAAAATATTAATTGATCTGTTCATAGATGCTTATCATACCTGTTTTCAAAGGAGTCTCTCAAATGTTTACAAGTTTATCAGTACTCATACAAAACGCATGAACTCGCTCAACTTTTGTTGATGTTTTCAAAATTACATGTATTTCAGGAAAAAGTTGGATCTTGGGCGCTGGTGTTGTTTCTGGATGTAAATTTCAAGTTTAGATGTCATCCATTTTTGTTGGTTTGTAACTTAATCAGAGGTTGTGTTGTTTGAAACTTAAATGACTGGTGGTTGTAATGTTTTGAACTTTATGAATGGATGAACATCATTTTGATCATATAGTTGTTTATTATAATCGAATGCAATGAGAACCAATCAAGTCACACGCATACGCTTTCGCAAAAGTAAGGGTGTGACAAAACTAGCCCATCTACCTTTAGCTCGATAATCATTTAACCCACTACAATTTTTAAACACTTGAAAAGTTAACCTAAATTAACAAACAATTCTAGAATCTTCATAGCAACAATTAACTCATGCAAGGCCCCCAAAACTCGGGAAGTCCCACAGCTGGTATATGGTAGCACACATAATTCTAGACCAAAGATTGAACCATACACAACGGAATAATATATCAAAAGTGAGTGCAATTGTCAAAACCAACAATTCAAGTAAATAAAAGTCAACAATTGTTCAACATGAGAATGCCAAAGTTCACGGGAAACAGGTAAACAAACATCGTCACTTGCCGAGGAGCTGCCATCCAAACTACAAATTATCTACTCACCTAACATACATGCTAAAACATCAACTACACTAAGTGAGTTCTGTAGTAGCAATTCAAACAATTTAAAACAGTTATATAAATTTTTTTTTTAAAACGTTTTCCATCAACATCTATGAAACTCGTCTACACAAATTTAAATACATCATTTTAACTCATCAATACGCCAAGGCAATGACTTGCCCAACATCGTCTATACAACCGTCAATGACGCCGTCTACTCGTCAAGGGCGCTGTCTATACTATTGTCATGACATCGTCTATAAAATTGTCAATAACATCGTCCACTCGTCAATAACATTGTCTATATAATTGTCAATGATGTCGTCTACTTGTCAATGACATCGTCTTTATCGTCGATATCATCATCTATAAGTTCATCTAATTTAAAGCACACGTAGGCATGCAACTTGGTTATCAAACCCTTAACACAAAAATACACGTATGCCTATCGTCATTTTAAACGCTCAACCACCTACATCTGACCCAAAACAGAAAAAAAACATAAAAGTGGGCTATGGAACTCACTTTTACGCGTATAATCACAGTAAATCCAAACTCAGTACTAAGCTTAGTATTGGGCTTACCTCGAACTTTTAATTAGTAGGTCTCAATTAGTGCAAGAGCGAAGCTAGCTTCCCGTCAAATAATTGCATGTTGAATCTGTATACTTGCTTTTAAATAGTGTAAAAAAAACTATAAAACAATCCTTCTTTAATATAATCTGAAACGTACTTACAATCAAAGGTTCAAGCTCAAGAGTTTTAGACAAAGCCTTTTTTGTACCAGAAGGCTATTGTAGAGGAACACCTCTGCAAATATAAACTAAAAGATAAAAGCTTTAGTAACCCAAGAGAGCCTTTTGAGAAGAAACAGTGAGAAGGATTTCTGACAAGAACAAAAGCAATGAACAGTCACGTTGTTTTGTGCTGGAACCCTTAGCAAGCAGCCAATAAATAGATATCCGGAGCAAACATAAACCCTAGCAGCCCTCCTTTTAGACAGCGGCCCAAGACAGCAGCCTAGTCCAAAGAGAAAAAAAGAACACAACCCAAACTGCAGAAAACCAAGAAAAGGAATTAGAATTGAATTGAGTATACATATTTAACATCCCCTCCCAATTCAATTCCTAAATAAATCTAACAACTGGAGTTTTTTACATAAATAGTTGTGCCGTGTTATATTCAATCCTTTTGTAAACAAATCTGCTAGTTGATGTTCAGTCCTAATTTTAATAATTTTAAAAACACCAGCTACTACTTTTTCTCTTAAAAAGTAAAGATCAATCTCAAAGTGCTTCGTCCTGTGATGAAAGACAGGATTAGTAGCTATTTGAATAGCCGCACTATTATCACAAAAAATTTTTACCGGAAGAGAGGGTTTTAGTTTAAGGTCTTCCAAAATTTTCAAAATGTATATAATCTCACACCCAGCCACATTCATGGCTCGAAATTCAGCTTCAGCCGAGGATCGGGAAACAGTGTTTTGTTTCTTGCTTTTCCAAGAGACAAGGCAATTGCCTAGGTACACACAATACCCTGTGACACTCCGTCTGGTAGAAAGACATTTTCCCCAGTCCGAGTTCACATATCCTTTCAACTCAAAACTATCGCTTTTACTAAAGAGAATTCCTTTTCCTGGAGAGCTTTTCAAATACCTCAACAATCTTAAGGCAATTTTAAAATGAGAATTTAAAGGTTTATGCATAAATTGGCTTAAACAATGTACGGCATAAGATATATCAGGTCTGGTCAAGGTTAGATAAATCAGTTTTCCTATCAATTTTTGATAATTAGTAATATTTGTTAATTCAAAGTCAGAACTCTTACTATTGACCAAATTTGTAACAACTACATTTTGTTCAATAGGGTTGAATACGGGTTTACTACCTAACAGCCCAAACTCATCAATCAAGTCAATACAATATTTCCTTTGAGACAGGAAAATACCCAACTCAGACTTGATAACCTCGATGCCAAGAAAGTATTTTAACTTTCCTATATCTTTTATCATGAATTTTTGACTTAGCTCAGTCTTGACTAAATTTATTTCATTCTCGTCATTACCGGTAACAACGATATCATCAACATAAACAAGCAACGAAACAAACACATTATTTTTACTTTTAATGAACAAGGAATAATCATTTTTACTTTGTTTAAATCCCATTTCAATCAAGGTAGAAGTTAATTTTTCGTTCCATTTTCTAGGAGCCTGCTTTAATCCATATAAAGACTTAACGAGCTTGCATACCTTATTAGAACCTATTTCACCATACCCCTCGGGAATATCCATATACACATCTTCAGACATTTCACCATACAAGAACGCGTTATTGACATCAAGTTGGTACAAGGGCCAAGAATTTTGAACAGCAAGACTTATTAAACACCTAACAGTTACCATTTTTACAACCGGTGAAAAAGTCTCATCAAAGTCAAGACCTTCCCTTTGATTGAATCCTTTTGCAACAAGTCTAGCCTTATACCTTTCTATCTCGCCATTTGACCTATATTTAATTTTATATATCCATTTACAACCTAACGGTTTTCTATTTTCAGGCAAATCTGTTATAATCCAGGTATTATTTCTACTTAGAGCCTCCATCTCCACATTCATAGCCCTAACCCAGTTTGGGTCCAAACAAGCTTCTTTATAGGATGTTGGTTCACACGTTTTATTTAGTTGAGACACAAAACACTTATTTTCGGCAGACAATTTTGAATAACTTATAGTTTTTTCCAAACCATATTTAACCTTACCCTCAATTACAAAATCATTAAATTTACTAGGTACGTTTACCGTTCTACCAGATTTTCTAACATTAGTAAATTCAGAAGTTGAATTCATATCACCCTCAGGAGAAGTACCAGTCTTCTCTGACCTGGTTTCATCAGATGTTGCTTGGCATCCATCCATTCTAGCAGCACTTTCAGTGTTGCCAGAAGGTTGACAGCCACTGCCTGGCATCCGTCCATTCTAGCAGCACTTTCAGTGTTGCTAGAAGGTTGACAGCCACTGCCTTTACCTTCAACTGTCCTCTCCTCATATAACAACCCTAAAGAAAACCGACACCCTAATATATTTTAAAATATCCCAATATGTCCTAAAATACACCCTATACACAAAAACGGACCCCGAATACCTTAAATATTATCAAAAACAATTAAAAATTTATATTTTGGGTTTGTCGCGGGCCGCGTAAACCTCTTAAGGGTCTTACGCGGGCAGCTAGAGATCAAGAATGTGGCGCAGCCCGGTGCTGACACGTGTCCGACTCGTGTTGAACCTATAAGCTGACTCGGATCACCTACGCCTTTGACCGGGTTTGACGCGGGCCGCGTAGTCCTTTGTTAACATTTATGCAGGCCGCGTAAAAGTCGAGATGTGGCACTATATATAGCAGGCATCGGGTTTCATCAAAACTCTCTCAAATCTTTCTTTCTAAACGTAAATCTCTCACAGTAGGAATTATACTCAAGTCTAATACCCCCTAAATAGCGAAGTTCTGCTCCGTTGTAAGTATTATAACCCCTGGATACGTATTAGATATGCTGCCCGATTGATCTAGGGTTCCGTAACGGCTGTCGTGGTTCTGCCCGACGTAGTCGTTGGAATGCCGTCTCGGGGAGGGTATTACTAATGTTAAAATGGGTTATTATACTAACAGGTGTGCATTTGTTTAAATTATAGATTGTCACCAGGAAACCCTAAAGGATAATCTAAGACAGCAATGTGAGTTGATCCGCTTTTTGTGAACCTTTTGTTAACTGTTTTTACAAAACCTCACTTAATTAATTATATATTAAACAGTTATTGAGTATTTGTAAGAATACAATTATCATGAGTATGTTGGGGTTTTGTATACAAAATTTGTTACCACCTGGTCAAGGAGTAACATTTCCACAAGTCGGGTCTGACAGTACCATGGATGTTAATTGGTATAACTTGGAAACAAATGTAATTGCGAGACCGCCCTCAATACTGTACAATGGTTTTTATTTAAAATTGATTAAACTGGGATTCACTCACCAGTATTTCCCACTGGCAAATGTTTTTAAAACGCGTTTCAGGCATGGTTGCAAAAGTCGCTAGGCGCTCCCTAGTCGGATTCGGGAGTACTCGGGAAGTACTCGGCTTAGGCGGAAATTAATCGGGGAGTAATTGGCCGGGGAGAAGAGTACTCGTGCCTCGGCCGCATACCTTGCAGCGAGTACTCGGGGGGTACTTGTCACACCCCGATATTTCCACGTAATATCGGTGGGCCTGGTGGGGAGTATCGTGACGTAGTTGATATCATCATAGTCAAACAACCCAATTTAAATGCACAGCGGAAGTCTTGAAATATAAAATATTATTACAAACACAAATGTCTGATAATATAAAAGTATTCTGTACAGACTAGCTTGTAATAATCCACAGGCGGATCAAAACAACAAAAGAAGTTATCAGACTAATGGCTTATGTGAAGGAGTTGCAAAGTCCTCAACTAACAAGTCCTGAGCAGCTTCCAGCCAATTACGTACTTGTACCTGTCACTTGGACTTTGGAAAATACGTCAGTTTTCACTGGTAAATACACTCAACTGACTCATTTGAAAAGAGTTTAAGAAGATTGTTTTTGGTGCACAAGGCACGAAAATATGTTGACACTTTGATTAAAATGCTCAAGGAAAAATAAATCTTTTATACTTGGGACAAACTATATCTCATGTTATCAGTTTTACATAACTTGCTCTACATACGGGGCCCGGTTCTATGTCGGTTCAAGATTAACCGACACACCACTATTCCCTTTGTAACACCCCGTGTTTTCACGAGTGAAAGTCAAAGTCAAGGTCAAAGTCAACGACCGATTTCGCGCGACATGACTCGTAGAATTGTTTGTATGATATTTAGATTATGTGGAGTAAATGTCGTACATTGCAATAATCAAACCATGCTAACCGTGTTTCAATCGACCTACGACTATGAAGGATAGGAAGTAACAATGCGATAAAGTTAATCAAGCTATGCTAATCAAATCGACATCAAATCGTAACTCGAGCTGTGCATTTTACTTGCCGTTATACGTGTGTGTGTGCCTTACGTGTTACCTGTGCATGTTTATTTTATGTTATTTTATGTTGTGATAATCAAGCGAACTCAATCGAACTCGAAGTCTAACTCGAATATAAACGAACCCGAACCCGAATCCCGAGTTGAACCATATAAGAAGTAGTTGGGACTGAAAGTAATTTGATTAGGAAACCCTATCGAATCGCTCGCAAATCAGAACCGAATCAACATCGCACCGAGCTCACCCAAGGAGGTGGCATCCGCACGGATGGCCAGTCCGCACGGATGGCCAGTCCGCACGGATTGCCAGTCCGCACGGATGACCAGTCCGCACGGATGACCAGTCCGCGCGGATAGCCTACCCGGGTGCGTGCCATGCGCACGGCTCACCCTTTCCCTTTTTGGCATCCTATAAATACACGGGTCACTCTCCACTTTTTTCCACTTTTGGCAAGTGACGTCCGAACCACACGTATTCTTCACCTTTTCTCAGATTTCTCTCAAGCCAGGTAAGATCTTGCACTAATTCTTGTACATCTTTAATCACTACACAATTCTACACATTTCTATTTTTCGAATCTTCCGTTTTAACCATGAAATAATCCGGATTCGAGGTATTCACGGGTGACGTCATCATGAAGTTCATAAGAACTTCAAGCTTGATCTCATTCCACCAAGAATATCTCAGGTCTAAACGATTTCTACAAGTTTTTAAAATAATCCCACCTAGATCTGAACTTTTCTAAGAGTAAAAGAGTTGAAAGAAATAAATCTAAGTTCTTTCCTTCTTTTCCCTTAAAACCGGTACGAATCCGATCGGTTCTAGTGTTCTACTTGTCAATAGTGATGCACTCGTTCTAGATCTGGAATCCTACCCACATACAACTGATTCCGGGGTTAACCGGGATGACCGTTCTGAGTCGCCGACAGGCCGAGTTAGAGTGGTTCCTGACCGGTCCAGTCACGCGGGTGAGAACACGACTCCAAGTGGTTGCCACGCAATCAGAACATCTCGATAAACGACAACGGAAACCAAGTGTAGACGAACGGAAGCAACCAAGCCAGTGGTCCGCACGGACAAGCAGTCCGCATGGACTAGCTGTCCGCACGGACTAGCCGTACGCACGTACAAGTCGTACGCACGTACAGGTCATACGCACGGTTGACATCCGCACGGACCACCCTTGGGACCCACTTTCCAAACAAGGTTTGAGTATCGACGAACGAGCAATCCGGACGGACGACCTCTGAATGGATTACTCTTCGGATCATGAGATACTAAGGCCTTAAAATGAAAATCAAACAATCTTCATCCGCACGGCCAAGCTCTACGCACGGACGGGCTATCCGGACGGATTGCCTCTGCCCGCGCGCACAGGCTGCCTACACGGACTACCATACGCACGGACCGTCGTCTGCGCGGCCGGCTTGAAAGGTAGAAACACTTTGGTGTTTTCAAAATGATACAACGAAAACTCCAAAGCACAAGCCATCATACACAAACACATCTTAGGAAGAAACAATCCACTTGAACATTTATCCACACAAGCAATCTATCCGTACGGATAAGTCGTCCGCACGTACAACTAGTCCGCACGGGTTGCCACCCGCACGGACAGTCACACGCACGGATAACCTATCCGGATGGAACACCATCCGCACGCATCACCATCCGCATGGATAGGTCATGCGCACGGATGACTTCTACTCACGGATAACTGATCCGCACGATCAGTCATCCTACCCACTCTCACTTGTACTGTTTTACGCGTCACTTATCGTTACGTTATCGAATCTATTCAGGCTAATCGTACTCGCTGTAAAGCGCTCCCTTCAATCCATATCACTGTGAGTATACTCGAACCCTTTTTGCTTTAACACTTTTGGGTGTTACATACGTTACGAATATTCAAACTACAACTATCACACTACTCAAGCTATTTCTAACGCTAAACCATTAATGCATGTTATACGTGGCTTATGAATGCTTGTTTGTTATGTTTACACATGGAATGCTGTCTACCTGCCTTAGCAACGATAGTACTATAGTTTGGACTCAGCACCCGTTCACACGGGCGTTGTTAAGGATCTTTTACTTGCATGGATTACGGTGGTAATCATGTATTGCGAACTGCCTCGGGCAGTCAACCCGCAGTCATTGGTATCGATGGATCTATGTCGATAACTAACGTGCTTCATTTCATTATGTGTACGTGCAGGTTATGCGTAAACGAATTCGAACTCTACTATGCTATTATCAAACTTGTGTGCTCACCTTTACATTTTATGTATTGACTTTATTTTAACGTATGTGACAGGTGCTTAGGTTGCTTATATGCTTCTCGGGCTGTGATGAAATTGAAGCTAGGAACTGGAGTCTTAGAAACCAATAAATAAATCGTCATGTTTAAATCTGAGTTGTCGGAACAGAATGTTTGTTTAGTTTTGTCTGTAATAACTTGTTTGCTATTTGAGACATGGTATGGGACATGTTAACTTAAATTGAATGGTAATGATAGTTGTTATGGAAACTTCTGGACAATCTGTTTCGCTCAGTGCCGCGCCCCGATGATTCCGCCATCGGTTGGGGTGTGACAGATTGGTATCAGAGCCATAACTATAGGGAATTAGGCAAGACTTGACCTAGTCTGGGTCGAAGTCTTAGAGACCTAGACTATAGTTAAGAACCAACAGACCAATTCACGCGTATGCGTAAATTCGCCACTATTACTTACTCTTCTATCATTACACTCGAAATTTTCAAGTTGTGAACAGGTAATAAGGCCGAGAATAGGTGTGAAAAACCGCGAACTCTCGACTAAAGTTGCCTAATCAGCTTGCGTTTTAGCTACAAACGAGGAGAATTATACCAAATCAGGAGTGAAATCCATATTTTGATGAATAATCTCCTCAACTTTTATCAAAAACGAGGACGGAAGTTACAAGATAGGGGTGAAACCCTAACCTTGACGACTCGTCCGCTTTTATACAAAACTCCACCAAAGTTCGATGGACTCCAACGATCTAAAGACACGACCCAACCAAAGGGAATTGCGCCAACGCCCGAGAATCGAGGCAAAGGCATAGTCCTGGAGGTCGTTGTGTAGGATCCTTGCGAATAGTTGAGCTACTTTGGTTAGTCGAAGTCTAATAGCCGCAGACAATCTACCTTCAATTTATCGATCTTTATGAAAATTTTAATGCGTTTTTCTGTTATTTGTTAACGTTTTGAGATACTATTGGTTTCGACCCAACACTATTGCTTCTGCTAAAACACAAAACCCATAACTCATCGCTAGCAAATCAACAATAGGAGCAGTTAGAATACTTTGTACACCCGTAGGTGCCTTTAGCGACTAAGTGTATGTGTTTCCTTGCTGTTATGCTTATGTGATTAGGAATGTTGTGATTATGTGCTCTACATGATTATGTGATTTTGTGCAACTCTGTGATTCTGTGATTATATGCGTTTACATGGTACGTATTACTGAGCTTTAGTAGTAGTGGACGTGTGAGGTGAGATTCGAATACATGTGTTGAGTTCCATGGCGATGTCTATTGCAGACAATGTCGTCTGGATCCCGTCATCAACTCTCTCGTTAGGAAAAGAGGGACAGGCGTCTTGCTTCCATCGTCGCGAAAGCTGTAGCAAAGGCTGTGAGCGGTGTCTGCGAGAATGCCAGCAAATCATCCGAGGAATCGAGGACTGAGGGTCCTAGAGCTGCCGCGAGACCTTTCAGTTTCAAACAATTCAAGTCATGTGGGTCGAAAGAATTCACGGGCGAAGGAGGTCCGACTGCTCTATTCCACTGGTTTGACTCTATCGAGGTTACTCTGCGACAAAGTGGTTGCCCTGACGACCTTCGAACTCTGAACGCTACCGGCGTCTTTCAGTCCCGTGCTTTGGACTGGTGGACGGCCGAGAGGAACAAGAGAGGGAATGATGCAGCTTACGGTTTGTCGTGGGATGAGCTCAAGGAGGTCATGCTGGAGGAATTCTGCCCTCCTCACGAGCGTCAAAAGCTTGAAGATGAATTTTGGCACATACATCAGAAGGATGGAGACAATGCTGGTCTCACTGCTCGCTTCAAACAGCTCAGCATTATCTGTCCTGACCAGGTCAAGACCCCTGAGATGACCATCAAGAAATACATCCGAGCCCTGCCCGACTGCGTCGCTGATTTCGTGCAAGCGGCTAAGACTACCACGATCGAAGAAACCTATCTGCTGGCCGCTGAGATCAATGACAAAAGGGTCAAGGCTGGGATGTGGGATAAGACCTCCAAGCATCTACATCAAGCCACTACTGCTACACCAACTACTGAACCCACGTCATCAAGCAACAAGAGAAAGAACAAGAGAAAGAACAGCTCCACCAACAAGAACTGTGCGATTTCTGCTGCACCGATCCAAGCTGTACCTGCTCAACCACGTCAAGTAGTGGCGCCTGTGGCCAATGCACCGCCTGCAAAGCGTGCATATACTGGGCCACACCCACTCTGCCCTACTTGCACCTATCATCATCCGACTGCTATTCAATGCCGCTTCTGTGCTCATTGCAACGTCTACGGCCACTTTACTGCCAATTGCCGTATTCATCAAGCTCCTGCCAATCAAGCTCTACTCACTGCCCCACAGGGTCAACAAGCTCCTCCGGCACCCGCAGTCAAAGCCAGAGCATGCTTCACATGTGGCGACCCGAACCACTTCGCCAACATGTGCCTGAACAGGGTGGTGAAACAAGAACCCCAGCAGCAACAGCAGCAACCACAGCAACAACAACAGCAGCAGCAACAGGCCGCACGAGCCAGAACTTTCAATCTCAACGTGCGTCAAGCCCAGGCCGACAACAACGTGGTGAATGGTACGTTCCTTGTGAATGGTATTTATGCTTCATGTTTGTTTGATACTGGAGCCGATAATTGCTTTGTGTCACTCGAATTTGAGAAACTCCTTACTCGTAAACGTTCTCGACTCTCCTCTGCATTCGATGTTGAAGTCACTACCGGAAGAACCGTCGCTGTAAACTCTGTTATTCGTGATTGCACACTTGAGCTCAACAATCACATCTTCTCAATCGATCTCATTCCGATGCAACTAGGAAGCTTTGATGTCATAGTAGGCATGGACTTTCTTCGCGAAAACCATGCCGAAGTTGTGTGCTTCGACAAAATGATTCGTTTTTCGCTCGCCAACGGTGATTCATTGTGCGTTTATGGTGATACTACTTCGAAGGGTCTCAAGCTTATGTCATGCCTTCAAGCTAGCAAGTATCTCCGTAAGGAATACAGAGCTTTCTTGGCTCATGTCGTAGCAGCGGAGAAGGAAAAGAAAGAGAAGAAGAAAGTAAAAGACGTCCCAGTGGTTCGAGAATTTCCTCAAGTTTTTCCTGAGGATCTTCCCGGACTACCTCCGAAGCGTGATGTCGATTTCCGCATTGATCTCATTCCTGGAGCTAATCCTATCGCCAGAGCTCCTTATCGACTCGCGCCGTCCGAAATGCGCGAACTCTCAACTCAACTCCAGGAATTGCTTGAAAAAGGCTTTATTCGCCCGAGCACCTCTCCTTGGGGCGCACCAGTCCTTTTCGTCAAAAAGAAGGATGGGTCGTTCCGGATGTGCATCGACTACCGGGAATTGAATAAGTTGACTATCAAGAACCGCTATCCTCTGCCTCGAATCGACGATTTGTTTGATCAGCTACAAGGCGCTACGTGTTTCTCGAAGATCGATCTACGTTCCGGATACCATCAGCTGCGTATACAAGAGGAAGATATACCCAAAACCGCGTTTCGCACTCGATACGGCCATTACGAATTCGTTGTCATGCCTTTTGGCCTAACCAATGCACCGGCAGTTTTCATGGATCTGATGAATCGAGTGTGTAAACCGTATCTTGACCGTTTCGTCATCGTGTTCATCGACGATGTCTTGATCTACTCCAAAACGAGAGCCGAACACGCGCAACATCTACATTTGGTTCTCGAGTTACTCCAGGGGAACCAACTCTACGCCAAATTCTCCAAGTGTGAGTTTTGGTTGGGGGAGGTTCAGTTTCTGGGTCACATCGTAAATAGTCAGGGTATTCATGTCGATCCTGCGAAGATTGAAGCTGTTAAGAGCTGGGTTACGCCTAAGAACCCGACTGAAGTCCGCTCCTTTCTCGGACTAGCGGGCTATTATCGACGATTCATCGAAGGATTCTCGAAGATTGCTGTACCACTCACTTCTCTCACTCATAAGGACCAGCCTTTTGTCTGGGGAACCAAACAAGAGTCTGCCTTTCGAACCCTCAAGTACATGCTTTGCAATGCTCCTGTTCTCACACTACCCGACGGAAACGATAATTTCATTGTCTACTGTGATGCTTCTAACCTTGGTCTCGGTTGTGTCTTAATGCAACGAGACAAGGTTATAGCTTACGCATCTCGTCAGCTCAAAATCCACGAGAAGAACTATACAACCCACGATCTCGAGCTAGGATCCGTTGTTTTTGCATTAAAGGTTTGGCGACACTACCTGTATGGTACCAAGTGTACGATCTTCACCGATCATAAGAGCCTACAGCACATCTTTAATCAGAGGGAACTAAACATGCGTCAACGCCGATGGGTAGAACTTCTCAACGATTACGACTGTGAGATTCGTTATCACCCAGGCAAAGCAAATGTTGTTGCCGACGCGCTTAGCAGACGAAGTTATCTGCTTAGCACCCGAAATGTTCAAGCCCAGCACAATCTCGAAGCCCTTATTCGCGACGCCCAGCATGCATGTTTCAACGAACGCACCTTGAAGAGAGAAAGAATTTACCATGATGGAGCCCAGCTTGTGAGCAAATCAAACGGGATATTCCACTTCTTAGACAAAATCTGGATTCCCAAGCGAACCAACCTGCGACAGATTATCATGGATGAAGCCCACAAATCCCGATACTCTGTTCATCCTGGCGCTGACAAAATGTACCACGACCTTCGATACAGGTACTGGTGGCCGGGTATGAAACGGGATATCGCCCTTTACGTCGGAAAATGCCTAACCTGTGCTAGGATCAAGGCTGAACATCAAAGACCCTCTGGCTTACTCGAACAACCTCCAATTCCCATGTGGAAGTGGGAGAGCATAGCTATGGATTTCGTAACCAAGCTTCCAACCACGTCATCAGGTCACGACAGCATTTGGGTTGTTATTGACCGTTTGACTAAATCAGCTCACTTTCTGCCGATACGAGAAGACTACAAGGTAGAACGATTAGCCCGAATCTACACCAACGAGATCATTTGTCGACATGGGACGCCTCGTGACATCATCTCTGATCGTGATGCTCGGTTCACTTCACGACTGTGGGAAACGTTTCAAACGGCACTCGGTACAACGCTTAATCTGAGTACTGCGTTCCACCCACAAACCGACGGTCAGACTGAAAGAACGATTCGTACGCTTGAAGACATGCTCCGTTCGTGTGTTCTAGACTTCGGTGGTAATTGGGATAGACACCTTCCGTTAGTCGAATTCTCGTATAACAACAGCTACCAGGCTAGCATCCAGATGGCACCTTTCGAGGCCTTATACGGAAGAAGATGTCGATCGCCTATTGTGTGGCACGAGATCGGTCACTCGCAACTAACCGGTCAGGAGCTGCTACAAGAAACGACAGACAAAATTTTCCAAATTCGAGACAACATAGCGAAAGCTCGGGATAGACAGAAACTTCTCGCCGATAAAAAGCGCAAGCACCGTGAGTATGTCGTTGGTGACTACGTACTCCTAAAGGTATCACCTTGGAAGGGTGTAGTCCGATTCGGCAAAAAGGGGAAACTCGCGCCTCGATATGTGGGACCTTTTAAGATTCTGGAAAGGATCGGAAAAGTCGCCTACAGACTCGAATTACCGGAGGAACTTAGCAATGTCCATCCGACTTTCCACGTGTCGAACCTCCGAAAGTGCATCTACGACCCCGACTTACATGTTCCTCTAGATGATCTACAAGTGAACGAAACATTACACTTCGTGGAAAAGCCTGTCGAAATCATGGATCGCAAAACCAAAGAACTCAGGCGCTCACGCATTCCTATTGTGAAAGTCCGATGGGAAGGCAAGCAGGGCGCGGAGTTCACTTGGGAACTCGAAAGCGACATGAAGGCAAAGCATCCGCAGCTGTTTAACGAAGGAGTAATGTCCGGTTAAGAAAGGCAAGGTGGCATACATGTAAATAAGGAGAAATCCCTTATAATCCTTTGCCTATAAATAGGAGTGTTAGGGTTAGAGATTGAGACTTTTGCTCATTTGGAGGTTAGAGAGAGAAACTAGAAAGAGAAATCTTGTACACGTCTTACGAATCTATTAAATCACGTTAAAACGGTACGTTTTTGTCTGTTCGATCTCACTCGTGCACGGATTCCGCACGTCGTATGAGTCGGATCGCAATCGAAACAAATCAAACCGGAACCTAACCAATAGAGTCACAATTATAATGTATACTAAGTGCGAATGATCCTCGCAACCGAGCTCCTGCTCAGATACCCCTTGTACTTTCGCTTATCATATCCGAAAATTATCAATTTTTAACCATAAAATCCTGGTTAATTTGACGATTTTCAATGATCTAAACGAAGGGCCCTCACACGTGATTCACGAATTAGTTACAGCTTCCGGCTTAATTTCGGGACGAAATTTCCTAAACAAGGGGAGGCTGTAACACCCCGTGTCTTCATGAGTGAAAGTCAAAGTCAAGGTCAAAGTCAACGACCGATTTCGCGCGACATGACTCGTAGAATTGTTTGTATGATATTTAGATTATGTGGAGTAAATGTCGTACATTGCAATAATCAAACCATGCTAACCGTGTTTCAATCGACCTACGACTGTGAAGGATAGGAAGTAACAATGCGATAAAGTTAATCAAGCTATGCTAATCAAATCGACATCAAATCGTAACTCGAGCTGTGCATTTTACTTGCCGTTATACGTGTGTGTGTGCCTTACATGTTACCTGTGCATGTTTATTTTATGTTATTTTATGTTGTGATAATCAAGCGAACTCAATCGAACTCGAAGTCTAACTCGAATATAAACGAACCCGAACCCGAATCCCGAGTTGAACCATATAAGAAGTAGTTGGGACTGAAAGTAATTTGATTAGGAAACCCTATCGAATCGCTCGCAAATCAGAACCGAATCAACATCGCACCGAGCTCACCCAAGGAGGTGGCATCCGCACGGATGGCCAATCCGCACGGATTGCCAGTCCGCACGGATGACCAGTCCGCACGGATGACCAGTCCGCGCGGATAGCCTACCCGGGTGCGTGCCGGATTGGCCATCCGTGCGGATGACCAGTCCGCACGGATGACCAGTCCGCGCGGATAGCCTACCCGGGTGCGTGCCATGCGCACGGCTCACCCTTTCCCTTTTTGGCATCCTATAAATACACGGGTCACTCTCCACTTTTTTCCACTTTTGGCAAGTGACGTCCGAACCACACGTATTCTTCACCTTTTCTCAGATTTCTCTCAAGCCAGGTAAGATCTTGCACTAATTCTTGTACATCTTTAATCACTACACAATTCTACACATTTCTATTTTTCGAATCTTCCGTTTTAACCATGAAATCATCCAGATTCGAGGTATTCACGGGTGACGTCATCATGAAGTTCATAAGAACTTCAAGCTTGATCTCATTCCACCAAGAATATCTCAGGTCTAAACGATTTCTACAAGTTTTTACAATAATCCCACCTAGATCTGAACTTTTCTAAGAGTAAAAGAGTTGAAAGAAATAAATCTAAGTTCTTTCCTTATTTTCCCTTAAAACCGGTACGAATCCGATCGGTTCTAGTGTTCTACTTGTCAATAGTGATGCACTCGTTCTAGATCTGGAATCCTACCCACAGACAACTGATTCCGGGGTTAACCGGGATGACCGTTCTGAGTCGCCGACAGGCCGAGTTAGAGTGGTTCCTGACCGGTCCAGTCACGCGGGTGAGAACACGACTCCAAGTGGTTGCCACGTAATCAGAACGTCTCGATAAACGACAACGGAAACCAAGTGTAGATGAACGGAAGCAACCAAGCCAGTGGTCCGCACGGACAAGCAGTCCGCATGGACTAGCTGTCCGCACGGACTAGCCGTACGCACGTACAAGTCGTATGCACGTACAGGTCATACGCACGGTTGTCATCCGCACGGACCACCCTTGGGACCCACTTTCCAAACAAGGTTTGAGTATCGATGAACGAGCAATCCGGACGGACGACCTCTGAATGGATTACTCTTCGGATCATGAGATACTAAGGCCTTAAAATGAAAATCAAACAATCTTCATCCGCACGGCCAAGCTGTATGCACGGACGGGCTATCCGGACGGATTGCCTCTGCCCGCGGGCACAGGCTGCCCGCACGGACCGCCGTCCGCGCGACCGGCTTGAAAGATAGAAACACTTTGGTGTTTTCAAAATGCTACAACGAAAACTCCAAAGCACAAGCCATCATACACAAACACATCTTAGGAAGAAACAATCCACTTGAACATTTATCCACACAAGCAATCTATCCGTACGGATAAGTCGTCCGCACGTACAACTAGTCCGCACGGGTTGCCACCCGCACGGACAGTCACACGCACGGATAACCTATCTGGATGGAACACCATCCGCACGCATCACCATCCGCATGGATAGGTCATGCGCACGGATGACTTCTACTCACGGATAACTGATCCGCACGATCAGTCATCCTACCCACTCTCACTTGTACTGTTTTACGTGTCACTTATCGTTACGTTATCGAATCTATTCAGGCTAATCGTACTCGCTGTAAAGCGCTCCCTTCAATCCATATCACTGTGAGTATACTCGAACCCTTTTTGCTTTAACACTTTTGGGTGTTACATACGTTACGACTATTCAAACTACAACTATCACACTACTCAAGCTATTTCTAACGCTAAACCATTAATGCATGTTATACGTGGCTTATGAATGCTTGTTTGTTATGTTTACACATGGAATGCTGTCTACCTGCCTTAGCAACGATAGTACTATAGTTTGGACTCAGCACCCGTTCACACGGGGGTTGTTAAGGATCTTTTACTTGCATGGATTACGGTGGTAATCATGTATTGCGAACTGCCTCGGGCAGTCAACCCGCAGTCATTGGTATCGATGGATCTATGTCGATAACTAACGTGCTTCATTTCATTATGTGTACGTGCAGGTTATGCGTAAACGAATTCGAACTCTACTATGCTATTATCAAACTTGTGTGCTCACCTTTACATTTTATGTATTGACTTTATTTTAACGTATGTGACAGGTGCTTAGGTTGCTTATATGCTTCTCGGGCTGTGATGAAATTGAAGCTAGGAACTGGAGTCTTAGAAACCAATAAATAAATCGTCATGTTTAAATCTGAGTTGTCGGAACAGAATGTTTGTTTAGTTTTGTCTGTAATAACTTGTTTGCTATTTGATACATGGTATGGGACATGTTAACTTAAATTGAATGGTAATGATAGTTGTTATGGAAACTTCTGGACAATCTGTTTCGCTCAGTGCCACGCCCCGATGATTCCGCCATCGGTTGGGGTGTGACACCCTTATTGGGAATCCATTATTGGGTATAATTAATTAATAAGCATATTGCATCTGTAAGGTGTATGCCTACACCCCGTGCTTAGGTCGTGGCCATTGCAATTAATGAGTCAAGGATATCCAGGACACGGTCGCATTAACCCCCAATGTTTCAGTCAAGCAATACGAATTAAAACAGGTTATTTGGATTTCCCGACTCATTGGTCTTTGAATCCCATACCTGACCATGCGGTATTTATATTACCGTATCCCAAGCCTGTAATAGGGAAAATAAGTTAAGAGTATTTACCTGAGCTAGCTCCTGTCTTAAATAGCAAGAATTATAATAACTCAGCCGTATTCACTTAAGTAAGCGTAGGTACAATTTACCGGAAGGCTCTAGTCTGGAATGATGGTATAAATAACCAATTAGAATACTAACGGGTCTTTAGTTAAGCCTAAACTTAGACCGGTTAGTTTTAAGGAAATATACGGTTCAAACGCATGATTAAGCGAAGACCGGAATAGAATGTGTTTTAGACCCGAAAATTTTGAAGACTTGTATAATATGGGTAATCTAAACACCTTCTGGATTTTGAGATAAAAATGATAAGGTTTAACCCGTTTCGGCTAACTTATGCAAACTAGTTACATAAACCGAACCGAACGCGCAAGAGGCGTAACGGGTAACCATAAGAGTCATATACAGGTTTCCTAAGTTAATATGCCTTAAACATGTTGTGATATCAGTAGGATATCTTCCATTATGCCCAAAACGAGTTTAATCTCAAAATAAGCCCCATAGGGGTACTTTGGTCATTTTAAAGATTATAAAAGAGGTTAATCGAAATTCTAAGATTCGGGTCCGAATACATCATTGGAATAACTTATTTTATTAGGTCATATCAGTTGGTAATAGGTCTTATATGGAAAAATGGTTTTAAACCCAAACTATGCGTTTAATACGCGTAAAAAGCCATTTTAAGCGATTTCCGGGTTATACAGGAAATCTGAGTTTTCTGATCAGGTTATAAAGTTCAAAATACTTTATTTATTATATAAAATCAGTAGCAATTGGGTTGGTGTCAAAATATTATGTAGAACTCATTTTATGACCGAAAAGGGTATAATCGGTATTTACCGAATCAACGCCATAACCTTAGGTTATGAGCAGATTAAAAATAATTAAAAATATTTAAAATTCCCAAAATATTATATTACATCAGTGGTTAAAAGTTTTGGTGTCAAGATTTGGGTTTAGATAGGCTTTATTTATATTACGCCGTTTAATTGACAAAAAGCTTCTTAAATGCGCTATTTAGCATAACTCCTATTCTGGACCTCGAACTGATATGAAACTTTAGGGACATGTTTATAAATCAGTAGCAAAGATTATTGTCCTTTCACATTTCTAAAATTCTCGTTTTATGGTCAAAAGGGGCATTATGGTCAACTTTAAGCATTTAACGGAAACGTGCAAACGAATCGGACAATCAATGAACCAATCACAGAGGGTTATACTATCATGTAACCTGGTCCAAATGAGGTCCTAAGGCATTTCTAAACTCTACTAAAACGGGTCAGAACTGAAGTCAAAGCAAAAGTCAAAGTTTTGCGACTTTCGGTTCCGAACCGGGTCTAAACAGGAAATTGTCGGATCAAACAAGCTTAGACCAGTTATAATACTTATTACCAAGTTATTAGAGTGATAAAATAGGTCACATGCCTTCTACATTGCTAATTACATGTTAATTTGCAATTTAAGCTTCTGTTGACTTTTTCTAATCAACTTTGACCCGACATTTGGTCTAGTTAGGATGGGAATCAGTGGGTGCCCTTTTAAGGGTTTAATGCCCACATAATTACCAACTTATAACTACCTTCAATTCGACTAATCACTGGACCATTAATGATTAATCGCTAAGTCAACCGTTAATTACGACGGTTTGACTTTTAAGCTAAAACTATCTAAAAACTCAACTAAGAAAGGTTAAGCTTACTTACCAAAGTCTAATGCACTATTAGAGATGGCTTGGGTCTGCTCTTATGCTCCAGGAAGCTCCAAGAAAGCAGATGGAATGAATGATCACAAAGTTACAACCAAAGGGCCTTTTTATAGTGAATTTGATCCATTAAGATCATGACAAATCATGCTATATATGATCCCAGATGATTAACAAGTGTCCCTAAGGCCTAAGAAATAGTTTAGGCGGCTCTTGGAAGTGTTTAAGGGCAATACATGTCGTTTAGATGGCTGAACAGGCATTCTGTCTGAGTTTCTGCATCTGGGCACTGCTTACGGACCGTAAGGGTCCAGCCTTACGGTCCGTAAGGACCTGGTCAGCAAAACTGAACTTTCAAAAATGACACATTTGGCCTGCGAACTTCCAAACTTGATTTTTAACATGGTTCCTTGCACTAGTAACCCCCAAACTTGACTTTTAAGGACTCCAAGTCATAAACTAACTTTGTTAGGTCCCCGGTTACTCATACGATCACCGAAAAGTCTTAAATTTCAACGTTGACGCTTTTAACCCCTCGTATACGAATTCTATCATAACTTTCTCATACGATAACGAAACTTGGTGAAATTTTTATCATACATTCTAATGAGCATAATTAATCGTTACAAAGCTTCGGGTTTGCTAAAAGGTCACTCAGGGGTATACTTTAAACATGTCGACACATTTAACCCCTGTAGCTTGTAATCTCTCACTTTCTTTCACAATTAGCTTCGTATGATCCATGATTTATTCGTTTAAGGGTATAAACATCATGTAGGGTTATTGTAAAGTATATTTATCCATTGTTGACATTTTGAACCCTTATATTCACATAGTTTCTTTATTTGTCAACTTTAGTCCCTCTAGAGTATTCTTTCACACGTTCAAGCTTATGATACGTGTCAATACATTATAGGACATGAATTTTCGAGGTGTTACATCCTCACCCCCTTAAAAGAAATCTCGACCTCGAGATTTGCTAAAATGCTGGAAGTACTTTTTGTCGCATAATGGACTTAACTTCTATAACATATCCGGAGTCTTTCCAAGCTCCTAAAGTGACCCCTATATTAGGTACATGTATCCTTTTGGAGCTTCTTAACCTGTCGATCCTCAATCGATACAGGATGCTCATCACATCATAAATCTGCATATCGTTAAGTGATAATGCTTCTCAACTTATTGGTGAAACACATCCTTAAATCATTAGTGTGTTAATGCCTTGCGAGCTCCGCCAGGCTCCTTAAATAAGTCTTAGCTTATAAGCTATTTAATCTTGATACATTCGATTTCCTTCGAATGATTCCATATATTCAGAGCTTAACTAGCCTGATAATTTAACAAATTGGGCACACCCTTCCTGGGAGATATCTTTTGTCGAACCTTATTCCTTAACAAGAATTTAGGAGGGTTGCTACTTTCATTAATTCTTGATTTTCTGCCGAATACTGGCAACTTACAGATAATTTAGGGATTTGTATGATCTTATTCGTTGTTTCCAATGCAAATTTCAGATCCTGATAAGTGGGCTTATCAATCTATTGTCCCAACAATAGATGTTTAACATTCCATCTATACAAGGTCCCCAAAGGAGCCACCTTGATACTTATATAACAACTATTATAGCAAAGCTTATCTTAAGGAGAGATGGTTATTCCAACCATTGCTTAACTAATTTTAAGGAATAGCTAATCCTTGTCGTTAGTCGAACAAATCGACGATCCTGGGCAGCTAATGGCGATTCTTAATTGTTGCCTAAATAGGGTTGCGGTAATCAATGCATAAGCAAGATGAACCGTCTTTCTTATTTACTAAAAATCGGAGTTCTTAGAACTTTGAATTTTGGCTTTATGAAACCTTCTCTAAAAACTTATTGATTTGGCACTTAGTTCTTTCTATTCCGTTGGTACTAACAGATATAAGGCCTTTACAATAACTGCAGCCCTAAGCGGGATGTTTGTCCTAACATCCTCTTGCCTCTCAGGAGGTAACATGTTAATTCTTATAAAGAAGATAATTATGACACTTAGAGATGTCAGAGTTGTCCGTGTTCTCAGGTTTTGGTTCATCTATCGATGTCGGTGTCAGATAAATGACACATTCTCTTTACAATTGCAAAGATGTCCTAAGTAGAGATACTTATAAGGACATTTTTATATTGGATATCTTCTTTAAATACTACTAGTCGACTTTAGTACAATATGACCATTGGGATATCTCAGGGGTTCCATGCATTAAACCTCCATACTGATCAGGCATGGAAACAATCTATGGAACACACTAAGATACGCCAATCCTCATATGGCACTTTTATCAAACATAGTTTGGCATTCGCAGGCGATAGAAAACAATGAGAAAATAAAATAATATATATTGTCGTACTCTTTTTGGGGAAGAGTACTCCAGATTCTTATGAAAGGATTATCTTCGAGGATGGGAGAGGTGGTCATTATAGATTCCATTGGTAAGTTATACCTTACATTTATTATCTGGATTTCTTATGAATGTAATCAAGAGTTTGCTAAGCTTATGGTTTGCTAAAGGTTTATTATCCCTTGCATTAATGTAAAATACTTAGAAGACGCTATCAATGCTAAATGGTAAGGGACGTACCTAATGCTATTATCGATGTGCACTGTCTTTGGCATTCAACCGGTAGTCCAGGCGTTTCCTTTCTTATCCTTCCCAGACTTAGCTGCTCCTTTCTTGGCAGCCTTAGGGCAATTAGTACTGATGTGCCCCTTTTCGCCACAGCTGAAACAGTTTGCATCCTTTATGTCCCTACATTCGTGGGACTGGTGGCCAGCTCTTTTACAGATGCCACATTGTTTTATCTTTTGGTTTGATCGACATTGTCCCCAATGTCTTTTTTTGCAGGTTTTGCATGTAGGCTTTTTGTTGGAATCCTGTTGGTTATTTTTGAACTCGGATTTGCTCTTCTTAGGATTCTGAGAGTTATCCTCCTCCCTTTGTCTTTTCTCATTAGTTTCATTCTTGATCGACTTTTGTCTCACTATATCTAGAGTGAGAGACAAGGATAGATCTATAGCTGATCTATAGTTTATTGGCCTTGAAGCCTTAACATTCCCTTTTATTTCTGGTGCCAAACCACCGATGAAACGCGCAATGCGTTTTGGTTCCGGGGTAATTAAATAGGGTACCAGTCTAGATAGGGAGTTGAAGTCGGTAACATATTGCTGACAATTTAGGTTTTTCATTGTGAGAGTCAGAAAATTTGTCTCCACCTTTTCCACTTCGTGTTGTGGACAGTAGTTCTCTTTGATAAGGTCCACAAACTTGGACCATCCCATATTGTATAGGGGAATTTTCCCCGTGGACTGCATCATGGCCCTCCACCATACAAGAGCCTCTCCCTTGAAAGATTGTGAAACAAATTTTACTACGTCCTTATCAGCACAATCGCTGATGTCCACAACAGTTTCCATTTCCTCAAGCCATTCCATAGCATCAATTGCTCCTTTTTCTCCATTGAAATCTCTGGGTTTGCATGAGACAAAATATTTGTAGGTGCACCCGCCTTCAGTTGAACGGGGCTTATCATAGAGTACTAACTCCTGAGGTTCGCTCTTTCCATCTGAAGAGTGAACGGAGCTCTCCTTACGAGCTGATGTATGTGTTTCCGTATGGACCTTTGAGTGAGTGACACTCGGTTCCTTTTTGTTCTCAAGGATCTTATCCACAACTTCACTAATTGCTGCGCTAATCAAGGCCTGAAGAGTAGTGCCATTAACATTTATATTTATATTTGCATCCTTGTTTTTAGTCGCAGTACTGCTGTGTGCTTCGTCGGAAACCTTCATTCTGGAGCTTTGGTACTAAACACCAAAAATAACATATGCTTAGATACCAACTATTATGGAATCATCGTAATGGATGATTTATAAGCCATGGTATTATTAAACCATAATGGCGGTTAGGGTTATAACTTCCTTATAGTATGCTACTAGAAAGCATGTCAATTATATTTAGCCTAGGTCAAAAAGGACCATCAATTGTGTTTATGGTTTGGACCGAGTCCATTACCTTTGACAGGGGATCACAATGTCACAACTGTCCTTGTCAAAACGGCAATCTTTAGATGGTTGGAAGGCTTGTCACGAAGGACATTAATAATCATAGGCACGAAGGCCTTGTCACAAAGGACATATAAGATATGGCACTTAAGGCATGAATATATAAGCCGCAATCTTATTGGATCAGAGATCTTAAGGTTCGAACATAGTTCTTCACCTTTGGACAGAAAGTCAAAGACTACAGCCGTCATCTTTTTGGAAGATAATTTATTTTTCCACAAAGGCTAGTCAATGGACATCATTTTGACTAACTGGATGATTGTGGGCTTCAGAGGAGTCAGCCGTGGTGAAGCTTTGAAGGCTAATTAACCAAGTAGTAATAATTTGTTTATTTATATAGCAAATTGTCGAACTTGACGATTAAATAGCCATGGTGTAACTCAACCATATAGACCAATAGATAGTATTAAATTTATTTGAATATGCTTGGCCTAGGTTTTTAGACAAACCATCTTTGGCGTTTAGACGGAATATAATCCTTCATATTTATTAGACAGGGGACATAAGTCATGACTGTCAATGTCGTACCGACGTTTTATATAGCATAAGGGCTTGTCCCAAGGACTTTTTGATGGCACAGAGGCCTTGTCACTAGGGAAATTTTAAAACATAATCAATGATTCCTTTGGATCGGAAAATTTCATAATTCATTGTCTTGGCAAGAAGTTATGAAATAAAACTATCTTTTCATGTATACATCTTTGCCAGTAGGTATACATCCCCTTGGATGTTTTGATGTGTTCATCAAGTTCAACGTTCATTAGCCATGATTCCTCTTGATCATTTACGCTAAAATAAGGGGTTTGGAAAAATTTCCTAATATAAAGATGACAAGTTTTATCACATCACTGTTGCCAGGATTGTTAACATATTTACAATGTTACAAGGATTTGAATCCTTTGAATAGGTTCTACCATCTTGGCCTCGTCTGGAATGACATATAGGCTAGGTCGTACCTTTAAGATTCTTTTTAATATGTATAGTGGCAGGGAAGGAAGGATATTTATTTTATTCAGGATTTTCATCATAAATCCTAATTTACAAGTTAATAATAGCACAAATGGCCTAGTCGCGTAGACAAGTTTAATTTATAAGCCATGATTTCAGAGAATCGAGGCATTAAGGTTTGAATCAAAGTTCATTACCTTTTCTTGAGAGGGAGTTGTAGGCTACCACTGTCTTTAGTCTCAGAGGACATTAACTATAGCCCGTAGGCACTTCCCTTCTAAGGGATGTTTTTAATATGATCATCTTATAGGATGATATAAGCCATGATTTCAGAGAATCGAGGCATTAGGGTTTGAATCAAAGTTCATTACCTTTACTTGACAGGGAGTTGTAGGCTACCACTGTCTTTACTCTCAGAGGACACTAACTATAGCCCGTAGGCACTTCCCTTCTAAGGGATGTTTATGGTATGATCATCTTTTCAGATGTTATTAGTCGAGATCGTAAGGATCCTACCGACTATTTTGTTTGGGCGTATTCCAATATCTTTAGACAGGGGTCAAAGACCACCACTTTCGTTGTCTTATCAGACAACAAGTTTAGCCCGTAGGCACTTCATCACTAACGGATGTTTATAATATGATCATCTTATAGGACGATATAAGCCATGATTTCTAGATCATAAGGCAAATTAGGAAATTTTAAAAATTTCCAGTATAGGGATGACTATTGTGATTTTCTCGAATCATATTTGTCAAGAGTGCTAACACGTTCTTAGGTGTTAACAAGGATTTGAATCTCTTGAATAGGTTCTACCATCTTGGCCTTGTAATATAGGCTAGGTTTACCTTTAAGATTCTTTTTTAATAATTAACGCAGAACAAATTTTAAATCGAGATGTTAATAAGGATCTGAATCTAACTGAGGAACTACCGTCTTGGCCCTGTCTTAAAATAACACGTGGCTAGGTCTTGTCCTTTTTTAGATTTTGCCATTTTATTATAATGGTAGATCTTGTAAAAGTAATGTTATTTTTCATTTATTTCGTATTTCATGATTAGAATGAAAATTTAAATTTAATCATTTCACTATAAAATTTAAAAAGTTCAGATTTACCCTAAACGGGACTTGAAATGAATAATGTTGTCCTCGAAGGGACTGAAAGATAAATATGTCCTTATAAGGACTATTAAAGAAACGAACTTCAGCTAAAGGAGTTTCTTCTTCATTTTAATCCTAAATGTTTCTCCTCAGTTGTACGTTTCATCCTAGTCGCAGCACGAAGCTCGGCCTTCCCTAGGCTCCAATTGGGGAGAAATTCCACTACGACTCCTTTGCTTAGCGACATATTAGAATATAGAATTTAAAGCAAACATTCTCTGAATAGAGATAAGGGTATTCCTATGTTAAGTCTAGACTCAGAAGGTCAAGGAATGTGCTACTGTGTCACTGAGATTAAACACCAAAGACTAGTGTTTAATGTGACACCTGTGTCACTTCAACCATCAAACAAATGCCAAACCAATGAAATATTGTATTTCATACTTGGGGTTTGTACAAATATGTGTATCGTTTGCACATATCAACTCTTGTTCGATTTTAAGCTTTAAATCGCTTTCTGGAGGGTTATACGCGCTCTGATGCGTAAATATAACCAGTTTAATCCAACGAACACTCCGGAATAGTGAAATAGGCTTAACATACCTTAAATAACCTTTACATAACTTAGAAATAAGCTTTAAAGTCTTTGGTATGGCAAAAACAAGTTAATTCGCTTACAGGGACTAAACTTGACAAACTGCGAAAGTATGCCAATTTGAACTGTAACAGACATTCTGGAACATGACCATAAGTTAAACACACCTTAAATATCCTTTATATAGCTTAGAAATAGGCTTTGAGGAGTTCGGTGTGCTAAAATAAACTTTTGGGTCATTCAGGGACTAAAAGTGTCAAAAAGTGCATAAGTTTGCACTTTCGCGCATAACTTATGTTCTGAATACATCCGGACATCCAAAAATTTATGTAAGCACTAAAATATTTCATCTTAGTGTTTGGCATAAGAAAAATCCATTCGTCACGCCATTTGGATCGTTTTTCGATCTTATGCGCATTCCGTCGTAATTAACCGAACAACGCAATCGTACGGCCAAACGAACCGACATCCGAGATATTTTTAAGCACATTTTAAGTTCCCTATACTTTAACTTCATTTTAGAGCTTTGAAATGGGGTTAACGGGCCTTAAACGTGTCGGAAATGAGCCTATTACACAGCAGGGACCAAAACTGTAAATCTGCCAAACTAGGTCCTTGCGCACCTCAACAATGGGAGTGTTGCGGTGCGCAAGCAGGGGCCAGATGCAGCAAATCGTTTTTCTCAGCTGTTAACAGCCCTTAAACACCCTCCAAAGGCCAAGTGCCACATGTTAATCTCTTGTGGTGGGCAAAATTAGTTACCACAACATTCCGACAAGTGTACGGGCGAGATCATTCCCTCTTCTCCAAGAAACGATCCTAACGGTGAACCGAAATCTATAAATACCCAACCCCCTTCATTGCAAAACCCACTTGAAATCTGAGATTTCTCTAAGTTGGGGTGTTTCATCACCTCATACCTGAGAATACTTGGGTTATCAATCTTGCGGGGACTCTTTGTAAGTGTTCCTTCGTTCTTTTATTGCTTTTCGAGTCCGAAAGTCAAACTTTGTTTGACTTTCTGCATTGACCAGTTTATGGTCAATGCGAAGTTCGTTTGAACTTCATAACGTGAGCGTAATCACGATGGTTATAGTCCCTAGTGACTATACCTACTGATTACCACGTTATCTAGGCTCAGTGACGAGTCGTAGTTTTGGCCAAAATGCGCATTCTTGCGTATTTTGTAACCAAACTACTCTAGGGTATCAAAACCGTTTATTTTGATACCAAACCTGTTTTCTAAACTTAGTTAAGCATGTTTTAGCATGCTTAGCTCGTCACTTTTAGTTTAGTGCTTATATAGGGTCGTAAGGTAAGCGATCTAAACAATCGCTTATACTTTCGAACCCGACCCATTTGGTCGATCATTAGGATCCGACCAAATACCTTAGGTGACCATAGTGTATAGGGAATAACCTTCCAAGGTTATACCTTATGGTCACATCGTTTGAGTAGTTGTATGATAGGTAGTTTATATGCCTTAGGTAAATTTCCAGAATAACCTTTTCATGTATAATTGGTAATTAAGCATATGTAACCTAAACTTTTGCCACATAACTTATTATGTAACATGTTTAGGCATATAACCCTTGTCATAGGGCTAGTTAGACGTCTCGAGTGCGCTTTTGCGCGCACGACGCGTTAAAGTAGCATAAGCTACCTTAATGGGTCGCGATGGGTCGAAAGCACTTAGGTTAGGTTCTGATTTAGCATGTAGGCTTTGTTAAACCATATTACACGAGTTCCCATACTCATTTGGTTTACAAACCCTCATTCTATCCGATCCTCCGATTTAGGTCCGGTATATTAACATAGTTACCTATATTAGGTGCCGTTTGATTCCGTGATCTCTAGCATTGCTTGGTGGTTATCTTAGGTCTTCTGAGCAATCTTAAGTGAGTACATAGTTCCCCTATTTTACTGTTTTCCAAACTGTTTTGGGGTGAAGCATGTGTACCTATGTGTTATTTTCATGATTTCAAAGTATAATTGATTATACATATTATTACTTATCATTTGACAAACTAAATGACTATCTATGGTTTAAACACTGATTTCTCAATGAACATAAAATAAAATGTTGAATTGTACTTATTTTATGTTCACCAGACCGATTGTTAGTATGATATTGCGCTATAGGATTAGACACCCCATTCCTGTTGTCATGGAATGTATGAAACCAATTTGTTTCTCCATCCAAATAGGGATTGCCTTTGTGGTATCCTTATAGTCTCAAAGGTGTAGTTTGATGCACTAGGTCTGAATGAATTCTTAAATCACACATTTAAAGTATATTTTGATATACTCCCAAAAGTATAGTTTGATATACTCCCATGTGTGATATTGTACAGAACCAACATATATATTTTATCAACAAACCAAAACATATTTTTATATGTTATTTATAAAACCCAAAGCATATTTTGATATGTTATTTATGAAACCAAAACATAGTTTAATATGTTATTTACAAATCCAAAAGTATACTTTTAATATGCTACTATAAGGTTATTCGTTTAACCTTACATTATTTTACAAGCATAACTTTTGATTTATTCAAACACTTTGTTTTGTACATTTTTACTTGTGGTTTAAGAAATCTCATTTACTTACCATACATAACTTTTGTTTACACATTACATGGTTTACATTTAACTTGAGTTATACAATAACATTGGACTATTGGTTTAAACATGAACATTCTATATTGGTGGTTTGGTTTGAGTAAGTGACTTAAGTAACGAGGCGTGTGTAATATGATACAAGCATGGTGGATACGCCGCTGGTACTTCCTATATATAAGTGTTTGTATGGTATTACATATCGTAGCGTTATTTGAATCATTTCAATTTAAGTCATATAACATTTTATACAAATAACATACTTTTCATAAGACATTGTTTTACAACAACTTATCTTATACAAACTCATTTTACATGGTTATTCATTTAACCTTACATTTATTTATACATATCTTCTGATCATATTGTTTTTTTCAAACGATTTACAAAACAAATCAATTTACGAGGTTCATGACTAAACTTTATTAAACATTTTCTTAAACTTACAAGTCATGAATCCTATTTTCACAAAACCTATGTATCTCACAGACATTTTTATGCTGACGTACCTATTCTTACACATGTTTCAGGTACTGCTTTGCAATGATTTGTTGATACATGCTACATTTAGGATGGACTCGTGCCTTAGCAACTTTAAAACTTGGAAGATCATAGTTGTACTTATTTGATTGTATTAAAACAATGAGTTCATTTATTCAATAAAACAGAATTTATTTATTCCATGGTTACGAAACAATGATTCTGTTACAACACTCCCCGACGTTTCCGCCACGTCTGGTTGTTCTACGGAAGTCTTGAAATAGTCAAACAACACAATTTAAATGCACATCGGAAGTCTTGAAATATAAAATATTATTACAAACACAAATGTCTGATAATATAAAAGTATTCTGTACAGACTAGCTTGTAATAATCCACATGCGGATCAAAACAACAAAAGAAGTTATCAGACTAATGGCTTATGTGAAGGAGTTGCGAAGTCCTCAACTAACAAGTCCTGAGCAGCTTCCAGCCTATTACGTACTTGTACCTGTCACTTGGACTTTGAAAAATACGTCAGTTTTCACTGGTAAATACACTCAACTGACTCATTTGAAAAGAGTTTAAGAAAATTGGTTTAGGTGCACAAGGCACGAAAATATGTTGACACTTTGATTAAAATGCTCAAGGCAAAATTAATCTTTTATACTTGGGACAAACTATATCTCATGTTATCAGTTTTACATAACTTGCTCTACATACGGGGCCCGGTTCTATGCCAGTTCAAGATTAACCGACACACCACTATTCCCTTATTGGGAATCCCTTATTGGGTATAATTAATTAATAAGCATATTGCATTTGTCAGGTGTATGCCTACACCCCGTGCTTAGGTCATGGCCATTGCAATTAATGAGTCAAGGATATCCAGGACACGGTCGCATTAACCCCCAATGTTTCAGTCAAGCAATACGAATTAAAACAGGTTATTTGGATTTCCTGACTCATTGGTCTTTGAATCCCATACCTGACCATGCGGTATTTATATTACCGTATCCCAAGCCCGTAATAGGGAAAATAAGTTAAGAGTATTTACCTGAGCTAGCTCCTGTCTTAAATAGCAAGAATTATAATAACTCAGCCGTATTCACTTAAGTAAGCGTAGGTACAATTTACCGGAAGGCTCTAGTCTGGAATGATGGTATAAATAACCAATTAGAATACTAACGGGTCTTTAATTAAGCCTAAACTTAGACCGGTTAGTTTTAAGGAAATATACGGTTCAAACGCATGATTAAGCGAAGACCGGAATAGAATGTGTTTTAGACCCGACAAGTTTGAAGACTTGTATAATATGGGTAATCTAAACACCTTCTGGATTTTGAGATAAAAATGATAAGGTTTGACCCGTTTCGGCTAACTTATGCAAACTAGTTACATAAACGGAACCGAACGCGCAAGAGGCGTAACGGGTAACCATAAGAGTCATATACATGTTTCCTAAGTTAATATGCCTTAAACATGTTGTGATATCAGTAGGATATCTTCCATTATGCCCAAAACGAGTTTAATCTCAAAATAAGCCCCATAGGGGTACTTTGGTCATTTTAAAGATTATAAAAGAGGTTAATCGAAATTCTAAGATTCGGGTCCGAATACATCATTGGAATAACTTATTTTATTAGGTCATATCAGTTGGTAATAGGTCTTATATGGCAAAATGGTTTTAAACCCAAACTATGCGTTTAATACGCGTAAAAAGCCATTTTAAGCGATTTCCGGGTTATACAGGAAATCTGAGTTTTCTGATCAGGTTATAAAGTTCAAAATACTTTATTTATTATATAAAATCAGTAGCAATTGGATTGGTGTCAAAATATTATGTAGAACTCATTTTATGACCGAAAAGGGTATAATCGGTATTTACCGAATCAACGCCATAACCTTAGGTTATGAGCAGATTAAAAATAATTAAAAATCTTTAAAATTCCCAAAATATTATATTACATCATTGGTTAAAAGGTTTGGTGTCAAGATTTGGGTTTAGATAGGCTTTATGCCAATTACGTCGTTTAATTGACAAAAAGCTTCTTAAATGCGCTATTTAGCATAACTCCTATTCTGGATCTCGAACTGATATGAAACTTTAGGGACATGTTTATAAATCAGTAGCAAAGATTATTGTCCTTTCACATTTCTAAAATTCTCGTTTTATGGTCAAAAGGGCATTATGGTCAACTTTAAGCATTTAACGGAAACGTGCAAACGAATCGGACAATCAATGAACCAATCACAGATGGTTATACTATCATGTAACCTGGTCCAAATGAGGTCCTAAGGCATTTCTAAACTCTACTAAAACGGGTCAGAACTGAAGTCAAAGCAAAAGTCAAAGTTTTGCGACTTTCGGTTCCGAACCGGGTCTAAACAGGAAATTGTCGGATCAAACAAGCTTAGACCAGTTATAATACTTATTACCAACTTATTAGAGTGATAAAATAGGTCACATGCCTTCTACATTGCTAATTACATGTTAATTTGCAATTTAAGCTTATGTTGACTTTTTCTAATCAACTTTGACCCGACATTTGGTCTAGTTAGGATGGGAATCAGCGGGTGCCCTTTTAAGGGTTTAATGCCCACATAATTACCAACTTATAACTACCTTCAATTCGACTAATCACTGGACCATTAATGATTAATCGCTAAGTCAACCGTTAATTACGATGGTTTGACTTTTAAGCTAAAACTAAGTAAAAACTCAACTAAGAAAGGTTAAGCTTACTTACCAAAGTCTAATGCACTATTAGAGATGGCTTGGGTCTGCTCTTATGCTCCAGGAAGCTCCAAGAAAGCAGATGGAATGAATGATCACAAAGTTACAACCAAAGGGCCTTTTTATAGTGAATTTGATCCATTAAGATCATGACAAATCATGCTATATATGACCCCAGATGATTAACAAGTGTCCCTAAGGCCTAAGAAATAGTTTAGGCGGCTCTTGGAAGTGTTTAAGGGCAATACATGTCGTTTAGATGGCTGAACAGGCATTATGTCCGAGTTTCTGCATCTGGGCACTGCTTACGGACCGTAAGGGTCCAGCCTTACGGTCCGTAAGGACCTGGTCAGCAAAACTGAACTTTCAAAAATGACACATTTGGCCCGCGAACTTCCAAACTTGATTTTTAACATGGTTTCTTGCACTAGTAACCCCCAAACTTGACTTTTAAGGACTCCAAGTCATAAACTAACTTTGTTAGGTCCCCGGTTACTCATACGATCACCGAAAAGTCTTAAATTTCAACGTTGACGCTTTTAACCCCTCGTATACGAATTCTATCATAACTTTCTCATACGATAACGAAACTTGGTGAAATTTTTATCATACATTCTAATGAGCATAATTAATCGTTACAAAGCTTTGGGTTTGCTAAAAGGTCACTCAGAGGTATACTTTAAACATGTCGACACATTTAACCCCTGTAGCTTGTAATCTCTCACTTTCTTTCACAATTAGCTTCGTATGATCCATGATTTATTCGTTTAAGGGTATAAACATCATGTAGGGTTATTGTAAAGTATATTTATCCATTGTTGACATTTTGAACCCTTATATTCACATAGTTTCTTTATTTGTCAACTTTAGTCCCTCTAGAGTATTCTTTCACACGTTCAAGCTTATGATACGTGTCAATACATTATAGGACATGAATTTTCGAGGTGTTACAGTACTCGGAGCCTAGGCGGGACTTTTGCAACCATGGTTTCAGGTAACAAATTATGAAAGCCAAATAGAAGCCAGCTGGACAACACTGAAGGCTTGGAAAAGTGGCAATAAAGTTACCTAAAATAAAATAGATGTTTTTATTAAATAAAATAGGATTTATTCCTACGAAAATGTGTGTACTGCAAATTTGGGTTTTATCCCATGTGTTTAATATTATGAAAATGTGGTATTTTACTCTGATCCAATATTTCCTAACTACGGTCCTGATGAAAAATTCCGCTGCCAAATTAGACAATACACGATACCACCGAAACTGGCTCGCGGCCACCCGTTCCCGGGGATTTGGGATCGGGGGTTGCGACAGAAGGTGGTATTAGAGCTAAGCCACTGATTCAGCCACAGAAGCGTTCTACTGACATCAAAATTTAAATTGTTAGGAAATAAATTATGGAAATACGTGCATAATTGTATTTTCTTTGTTATGTGTTATTTGACTATTTGTTAGTTTACAGTATGAGCGACCAAGGACCATCTGACGCGTATCGTCAATTGTCTGGTTCGCCTAGAAGCGAAGGCACCTCCTCCTCTCAGCCTGCCCTCTCGGGGTACTCTGCTGATACGGAAGAAGGAATATTCGTGTTTAAGGCTCAGTCAGAAGAGCCATTTCCTCAGAAAAAGAGGGGATGGTTTAGTAGGGGAGACCACGAGCGTAGAAAACGTATGAAAAAGTTACAAGACCAGAGAGCACTAGCAGCAGCTAAGAGAGAGACATATGCCTATGCCCTGGACATGATCAATAAGGGAATAGCCAATATCCACATCTTAGCAACCACTGCAGCTGACCCTAACCTGGAGCAAATGATAGCACCCCAACCACAACCACCAATTCCTGACCAACCAATGGAAATAGAAAACCCTGAAAATCAAGTAGAAATGCATGACTTCAATCCGGAAGAAATACCTAGGGTACCTGCACCAAACCCTTTAGACCCAAATTACGACCCCTGGTGGGATGACAATAGGGACTATGTGCAACGTTACCCGATACATGAAGACATGCCCATGCCAAACATAGGAGCCTACCCAGGTTTGGATCCTTTAGATCCTTATTACCACGATGTATTCATTTGGGGGATTTTAGAGAATCCTTACCAATTACAGGCCCCTACACCCCCATATCAAGAACCTGCACCCCAGATTCCGAACCCAGTCCTAGAACCTGCACCCCCAATGAGTGCAGAAAACGTACAAGAACTTAGGACTTTTGGTGAGGAAATTTTAGAGAGTAGTGGACGAATGAGACAGGTAGGAGAGCAACTCGTCTGGAAGTACAACGAGCGCAATATGGATTTCTGGATGAATCCATATCCATGAATGTGATGGTGGAGACGGTAGTAATAGTAATAATAATAATAATAAAGTAATATGATATGTGTGTATGTGTAAAAAAAACTACGGATACCTATTATTAGTAGTGTAACTTTAAATTTCAGTCGGTATTGTAATTTTAATTTCAGTACTGGTGTGTAATAGATGCATAGTATATGAATAGAGTAAGTCGCAATGATCGACGCTTTTGACCAAAATGCGTGTCATGTGATTGACTATATTAAATATTATTTTGTGATATTAATACGTGGTAAATGTTTAAAATTCAGATGGTCGACGAAAGAAATCAAGGAAATCTGAATAACGATAACCAAAGTAACATTAACTTGGTTAATGAGAATCCGAGCATCAATAATAATGGAAACCAAGTGGATAATAGTGCTATCCAACACATAGTGGCACAAGGAATCATAGATGCAATGCCATTTATTCTTCAAACTGTTAAGGATGCTGATAATAAAAGTAAACATAGCAGTAAGCGACCAATTGAACCAGAACACAGCGTGAACAATGGACTCATACTTCAAGTGCCCATTCCTAAAAGAAGAAGAACCATGCCTTATGGTTGTTCTTACAAAGAATTCTGGTCCTGCAAACCAATAGAATTCTCGGGCAATGAAGGACCCATTGCAGCTCTACGCTGGATAGAAAAGACTGAGGCTGTTTTAAAAATAAGCAAGTGTGCTGAAGAAGATAAGATAATGTTTGCTTCTAATCTATTTAAGAACTCAGCCTTAGAATGGTGGAACACTATCCTCCAGTCAAGAGGAAGTGATAGGGTATACAACATGGAATGGGAGGAATATAAGAATATGGTAGAAAGGAAATTCTGCCCTCCCAATGAAAAGGAACAGATAGCAAATAAATTTCTGAACTTAAGAATGACCGGGGTAGATAGTAAGGGTTATACTACCACATTCTTTGAATATGCTAGAATAGTACCAACCCTTGCATCACCTGAACCAGTATTAATCTCCCGTTACATCTGGGGATTAATTGGAGAGATTAGACATGTAGTCAAAGCAGCTAGACCCCAAACTATAGAAGAAGCTGTAGAACTAGCAAATACCTTAACAGATGAGTTAATCCATAATAGAGAAGAAGACCAGAGGAGAAACCTAACCCAAAGACTTACCCAAGAATTCCGTTCTGGGAATTTTAACCGTAGGAATGTAGGTTCTACCTCTACACCATACTGCAAAGCTTGTAAGAAAATGTTGGTGCATCCGTCTGTCGTCTATGTCTTGTATCGAGTCTTGTATAGAATGTATTAGATCAGGGCACGAAAAACGAGATAGTGATTTTTAGGAGTAATTCCGCTCGAAATGACATCTTGTCATTTCAAGCTAAATCACATATAAGTCCTGATTCCGCTCGAAATGTTCATGCTGATTCCGCTTGTCATTTCAAGCTAAATCAGAATCCCTATATAAAGGGTCATTTGGAGCTAAATCAGAAGTAAGTTCTTCCGGTTTGCAACGAAGTGCTGCCGAAGTGTCGAGTCATTGTAAAAGTCATTCAATCAATACAAATCGACAGTTTAAAGTGTATACTCGCTGAATTGAACTCGGTTTGTTTGTTTCCGTCGCTCAAACTGAGAAAAGCTATTATGATAGACTCGTTTGGGTCAGAATACGATCCTACAGAAAAAGCATTCGAGAAAATGCTTCGCTCACTGCAACTTCTGTAAGTTACCAGGACACAAGGAAGAAGATTGCAGGAGAAAATCCAGTAATGGATTATGCTTCAATTGTGGAGAAAAATGTCACATCAAGCTGAACTGTCCGAAATTGGCTCCAGCTGCGAACAGCAAGAACACTAAAAATGCTAGAGCATTTGTGCTGACTGCAGATGAAGCCAAAATGATTCCGGATGTCATAGCCGATACGTTTTTAGTTAATGATGTTTTTGCTAAAGTATTATTTGACTCTGGTGCAAACCAAAGTTTTATTAATACATCATTTTGCAAACTCCTTAATCAACCATTAACTAAACTCTCACAAGAATGTCTAGTCGAGACAACAAATGGAGAAACGGTTAGGATTTCTGAAATCTTGCAGGGAGCAAGAATAAAATTTTTAAATCAAAAGTTTATGGCAAATCTTTATCCCATGAATCTGGCAGGATTTGATATTGTATTAGGAATGTATTGGTTAATAGCCAATAGATCCAGTATTTTATGTGATCAAAAGTCAATCCAAGTAAATTCACCAAAAGGTGAAAAGATCACAATTAAAGGAGATAAACCCTCTAGATCCACGAAATTCATCTCTGTGATGAAAACTGCAAGTTATATAAGAAAAGGGTCTATAGTGTATTTGATTTCCATAATCACTAACACTAAAGGAAAAGAATTAAAAGACATTCCAGTAGTGTCTCAGTTTTCAGATGTATTTCCAGAAGAATTACCAGGACTACCGCCAGACAGGGAAGTTGAATTCAGAATTCACCTGCTACCAGGAACGGCACCAATAGCCAAAGCACCCTATCGATTGGCACCCGCCGAAATGCAGGAACTGAAGAAACAGTTAGATGAATTATTAGAGAAGGGATTCATATAACCAATCTCATCGCCATGGGGAGCACCTATTTTATTCGTTAAAAAGAAGGACGGATCGATGCGTATGTGCATTGATAACCGTGAATTAAACAAAGTCACGATTAAGAATCGGTATCCATTACCAAGAATCGATGACCTGTTTGATCAATTGCAAGGAGCTCGATTTTTCTCTAAAATCGATTTAAGGTCAGGATATCATCAGTTAAGGGTACAGGAAGAGGACATTCCTAAAACTGCATTTAGAACAAGGTATGGTCATTATGAATTTACTGTTATGCCATTTGGTTTAACCAATGCCCCAGCTGCATTTATGGACATGATGAACCGAATATGTAAGCCATATTTGGATAAATTCATAATTGTTTTTATTGATGATATTCTCATTTATTCTAAAAATAAAGATGAACATGCAAAGCATTTGCACGCACTTCTAAGTCTATTTTGAAAGGAAAAGCTTTACGCTAAATTTTCAAAGTGCGAGTTTTGGTTAGAGCAGGTACAGTTTCTTGGACACTTAGTTAATCATGAAGGAATTCATGTGGATCCCACAAAGATCGAGGCGATTACCAAATGGAAAACCCCTGAGTTACCAACCGAGGTTAGAAGTTTCTTAGGATTGGCCGGTTATTATAGAAGATTCATTCAAGATTTTTCTAGAATAGCCATTCCTTTAACTAAGTTAACCTGTAAATCCATTAAGTTTGAATGGGGACCAAAGCAAGAAGAAGCATTTAGAATTCTTAAGCAAAGACTAACCCATACGCCCATACTAGCGTTACCATAAGGAACTGAAGACTTTGTAGTCTATTGTAACGCTTCCAAACTAGGTTATGGATGTGTGTTGATGCAACGCCAAAAGGTTATAGCTTACGCATCCAGACAACTTAAGAATCATGAAGAAAATTATTCAACCCATGATTTAGAGTTAGGAGCTATAATTTTTTCCCTTAAGATTTGGAGACATTACCTTTATGGTAGTAAGTTTACCATATTCACTGATCATAAAAGTTTAAGGTATGTTTTCGGGCAAAAGGAATTAAATATGAGACAAAGACGCTGGATGGAGATGCTTAGTGATTATGATTGTGATATCCAGTATCATGAAGGAAAAACAAATGTAGTGCCAGATGCTTTAAGCCGAAAGTATCACAAAAAGCCAAAAAGGGTACGTTCTCTTAAATTAAATCTGCAAGTAGATTTAAATGATCAGATAAGAGAAGCACAAGAATCAGTAATCAAGGATGATACTGAAAAACTAAAAGGTATGATTAAAGATTTAGAACAAGGAACAGATGGAATTTGGAGATTCCATAAAAAGATAATGTGGATACCTAAATTAGGAAACATACGCCATCGTATATTAGAAGAAGCCCATAAGTCCAGATATACGATGCATCCTGGAAGTGATAAGATGTATCAGGATTTAAGAAATAATTTCTGGTGGATAGGAATGAAAAAGGACATAGCAACCTATGTTTCTAAATGTTTAACCTGTTCTCAAGTTAAAGCTGAACATCAGAAACCCTCAGGTTTGTTACAACAATTAGAAATGCCAGTATGGAAATGGGAATTGATAACAATGGATTTTGTTACTAAATTACCCAAAACCAGAAAAGGTAATGATACAATCCGGGTGATTGTAGATAGGCTAACCAAGTCAGCTCATTTCCTACCAATGAAAGAAACTTTCAGTATGGAACAGTTAGCTAAATTATATGTAAATGAAATAGTTTCATTACATGGAATTCCTTTATCAATCTTTTCTGATAGGGATAGCCGTTTTACCTCTCATTTTTGGTCAAGTTTCCAAAAGGCAATGGGAACCAAGTTGAATCTGAGCACAGCTTATCATCCTCAAACAGAAGGACAAAGTGAAAGGACAATTCAGACAATGAAAGACATGCTTAGAGCTTGTATAATTGATTTCAGAGGTAATTGGGACGATCACTTACCTTTAATAGAATTTTCTTATAACAATAGTTATCACACAAGTATCAATGATGCACCATTCGAAGCACTTTATGGACGAAAATGCCGAACCCCAGTCTGTTGGGCAGAAATTGGGGAAAAGCAACTATCTGGACCTGAGATAGTGCAAGAAACAACTGATAAGATCATTCAAGTCAAGGAAAGACTGAAAGCAGCACGAGATCAACAGAAGAGCTATGTTGATAACCGACGCAAACCATTGGAATTTCAAGTAGGAGATAAAGTATTGTTAAAAGTCTCTCCTTGGAAAGGAGTAGTAAGATTCATCAAACGGGGAAAGTTAAGTCCCAGGTATATTGGACCTTTTGAGATTATTAGAAGAATAGGACCTGTAGCCTATCAGCTACAACTGCCAGAGGAAATGGCAGGAATACATGATGTATTTCATGTATCTAATCTCAAGAAATGCCTAGCTGATAAATCATTTGTAGTGCCTCTTAAGGATATAGAGGTAAATGAACAACTCAAATTTGTAGAAAAGCCTCTACAAATTGAAGACAGGAAAGTCAAAAACCTCAAACATAAGAGACTAGTTCTGGTCAAAGTGAAGTGGGACTCCAAAAGAGGACCTACATGGGAGCTTGAATCAGAAATGCAAAAGAAATATCCACACTTGTTCCAGTAGATCTCGAGGACGAGCTCTAAAACAAGGTGGGGAGGATATAACAACCCTAAAGAAAACCGACACCCTAATATATTTTAAAATATCCCAATATATCCTAAAATACACCCCATACGCGAAAACGGACCCCGAATACCTTAAATATTATCAAAAACAATTAAAAATTTATATTTTGGGTTTGTCGTGGGCCACGTAAACCTCTTAAGGGTCTTACGCGGGCCGCTAGAGATCAAGAATGTGGCGCAGCCCGGTGCTGACACGTGTCTGACTCGTGTTGAACCTATAAGCTGACCCGGATCACCTACGCCTTTGACCGGGTTTGACGCGGGCCGCGTAGCCCTTTGTTAACATTTACGCGGGCCGCGTAAAAGTCGAGATGTGGCACTATATATAGCAGGCATCGGGTTTCATCAAAACTCGCTCAAATCTTTCTTTCTAAACGTAAATCTCTCACAGTAGGCATTATACTCGGGTCTAATACCCCCTAAATAGCGAAGTTCTGCTCCGTTGTAAGTATTATAACCCCTGGATACGTATTAGATACGCTGCCTGATTGATCTAGGGTTCCGTAACGGCTGTCGTGGTTCTGCCCGACGTAGTCGTTGGAATGTCGTCTCGGGGAGGGTATTACTAATGTTAAAATGGGTTATTATACTAACACGTGTTCATTTGTTTAAATTATAGATTGTCACCAGGAAACCCTAAAGGATAATCTAAGACAACAATGTGAGTTGATCCGCTGTGAACCTTTTGTTAACTGTTTTTACAAAACCTCACTTAATTAATTATATATTAAACAGTTATTGAGTATTTGTAAGAATACAATTATCATGAGTATGTTGGGGTTTTGTATACAAAATTTGTTACCACCTGGTCAAGGAGTAACATTTCCACAAGTCGGGTCTGACAGTACCATGGATGTTAATTGGTATAACTTGGAAACAAATGTAATTGCGAGACCGCCCTCAATACTGTACAATGGTTTTTATTTAAAATTGATTAAACTGGGATTCACTCACCAGTATTTCCCACTGACAAATGTTTTTAAAACGCGTTTCAGGTAACAAATTGTGAAAGCCAAATAGAAGCCAGCTGGACAGCACTGAAGGCTTGGAAAAGTGGCAATAAAGTTACCTAAAATAAAATAGATGTTTTTATTAAATAAAATAGAATTTATTCCTATGAAAATGTGTGTACTGCAAATTTGGTTTTTATCCCATGTGTTTAATATTATGAAAATGTGGTATTTTACTCTGATCAAATATTTCCTAACTACGGTCCGAATGAAAAATTCTGCTGCCAAATTAGACAATACACGATACCACCGAAACTGGCTCGCGGTCGCCCGTTCCCGGGGATTTGGGATCGGGGGTTGCGACACCTCATCATCGGGTGGTTGATGTTTAAAGGTTTCATTTTGAACATCAAAGCAAAAATCAAAGAAATTTTTGGTGTTTAATTCTCCTATATTTTGATCCACTGTGGTTTCCAACGTTTTGGTTTTAAGAGGAAAAACAGTTTCATAAAATTTAACATCTCTTGAAAAGAAAACTTCTTTAGTTTCAAAATCCATTAACTTGTAGCCTTTTTTATCTTCAGAATAACCAATTAGCACACATTTCACAGCTCTATAATCAAATTTATTATCTGGAGTTAACACAGTGGAAAAACATAAACAACCAAAATTTCTAAGATGTAAAAGAGGAGGTTTTTCACTAAACAACTTTTCGTATGGTGATTTTCCAGATAGAACAGATGACGGGGTCCTGTTTATTAGATAAGCAGCGGTTAAAACACATTCGGTCCACATTTTTAAAGGTATACCAGATTGAAACATGAGAGCTCTAGCAACATTTAAGAGGTGTCTATGTTTTCTCTCCACAATTCCATTTTGTTGTGGAATGTGAACACACGAAGTTTGATGAACAATCCCATGTGTTCTAAACAATTCTTCCACTTTATTATTAATAAATTCAGTTCCGTTATCTAATCTGAAACATTTAACATTTTTTGAAAACTGAGTACTTAACAGTTTTATAAAACTTTCAAGATTTGTATAAACTTCATCTTTATATTTTAATAAATATAGCCAAGTAGCTCTAGAAAAATCATCTACAATCGTAAGAAAATACTTAAAACCTTCTTTGCTTTGGATTCTAAAGGGTCCCCACAGGTCTAGATGAATTAGATCACCTAAACTTGTTGAAACATGATTGCTTAACGGAAATGGGGATCTAGTTTGTTTAGCCATATGACACGTTTCGCATGGGAGATCATCAGACACATCACTAAATGCGAGATCCTCTTTTAGCACTCTTAAAACCTGGTCTGAGGGATGACCAAGTCTAGAGTGCCATAGATTTCTAGAAACACTACTAGACATACACACATTATTATATGAATGTTCACCTTGAGTAATGTCTTCAAAATAATACAAACCATCCAACTTTTTACCAATCATCATTGTTTTCTTTTGTTTTAAGTCCATAATATAACAATTAAATTCTGTAAACAAGCAATTCAACTTACTATCTCTAGATAGTTTGTGCACAGAAAGCAAGTTAACAGAGTATTCGGGAACAAAGAACACATCATTTAAAATCACATTTGGTGACAGTTTCAAATCTCCTATCTTAGTTATTTTAGCCTTAGTTCCATTAGGATGCAAAACCGTAAGATTCAAATCAGTAACATCCACACAATTATATATATTCTTATCAGACAAAGACATGTGTTGGTTTGCTCCGGAATCAATTATCCAACCATCTTTTAGTTGATCAGAAGTTGTAGATTTAGAAGCAAACCAATTAAACACAGCATTGGAACAACTCCAATGACCAAACTCTCTATAACAGTTTTGATTCATACCTGACATATTAGCATTTGCATCAGGAGAAGATTTCTCATTAATCAATGCCATCAACTTAGAAATTTGCTCTGTGGAAAATGGTAAGCTAGACGAAACATTAGAACCGTTTTTGTCTATGATGAAGCCATTACTCTTAGGAGTAGCTTCTTTTCTTTTATAGTTTGATGGATAACCTACTAGTTCAAAACACCTGTCAACGCTATGGACATTTTTGTTGCAATGAATGCATTTCAAAAACAGACCTTTAGTGTTTTTTTTTCTTATACTCATTGACTTTAGTTGCAAAAGTAGTTGGCTGAGATTTACCAGATTGAATAGTTCTATGTGATTCTTCACTAGAAATAATAGCAAAAGCAGATTTTACGGTTGGTAATGGGTCCCTTGTTAAAAGATTAGATCTAATCGGTTGATAGACCTCGTCAAGACCCATCAAAAACTGCATTAATTTTATATTTTGATTAAAATCAGAGACACTTTTTGAAGCACTACAAGTACATGTAGGTAGACATGCCAGGGTATCAAATTGTTTCCATAAAGAATTTAGTTTGTGATAATAATCAGAAATTGGAGACCCATTTTGACTAATAGATGAAATCTTTTGATGAAGATTAAAAATTATGGAACCATCAACCTTACAATATGTTTCTTTCAATTCTTGCCACACTTCTGATGCAACTCTTGAGTAAATCTGACCCAAATAAAGTTCATCCGAGATAGAATTTAAAATACAGGACAGGACTACAGAGTTACATCTATCCCATTGGTTTGATAAACATCATTATCTAAAGGTTTTAAACATGACCCGTCGATAAATCCCATTTTATTTTTAACACGCATAGCAAGTTCCATAGAATTAGCCCACACCATATAATTTTCGGTACCCTTAAGTTTCACATTAACAATGGATAAAGTACTGGTATCACTAGCGTGTAAAAAAGAGGATCACCAAAGTCAAATTTCCCACTAACAATCTCATTATTATTTCTAGTTTCACCTGTTTTGTCAGCCATTTTTAAAGATCTGAACACAATATCTAAGACAGAGAGCGGAAGCAAAAAAAAAAAACCAGATAACCACAACACTGAGATTAGAATGCCAGCAAATATCACAAGAAAACCCTGCCTATAGTCCAAGTATTAACAACCGGTGGGCAGTTTACCCCTGTCTGTCACATGAGCTCACCGGAGAAGGGACTTGCTACCGGTCAGGAAGGTTTGAGAAAACTTACAGTGAGAGAGACAAACGGATCCAACTTACTTTTAGCTTTTCTTCCCAAGATCACACAGTCTTGAACGAACAAAAACTCTTAGTAATGATACTGAGTTGGATTAAACCCAACACCTCAAGTCTATTGATTTAAATATAAAGAATCAATCTTTGGGTTTTCAATACCACAAGACTACGGTTGGTATTAATCCACACCTAATTGTCTGATATAAAAATCAATATAAAGACCGACAATATAAACGAAAACAAAATCAACACCTCAATTCAATTTCAAAAAGGTTTTTTTGCGTTCTTTATGAACAACCTGATCACAACAGTATACAGGAACCTTACTCGAATGAGGAGTATTCGTTTTTTTTTTAAATCAAATCGATTATCAAGAGCACAAGCTCTGATACCATGTAAAAAAAAACTATAAAACAATCCTTATTTAATATAATCTGAAACGTACTTACAATCAAAGGTTCAAGCTCAAGAGTTTTAGACAAGGCCTTTTTTTGTACCAGAAGGTTATTGTAGAGGAACACCTCTGCAAATGTAAACTAAAAGATAAAAGCTTTAGTAACCTAAGAGAGCCTTTTGAGAAGAAACAGTGAGAAGGATTTCTGACAAGAACAAAAGCAATGAACAGTCACGCTGTTTTGTGCTGGAACCCTTAGCAAGCAGCCAATAAATAGATATCCGGAGCAAACTCAAACCCTAGCAGCCCTCCTTTTAGATAGCAGCCCAGCCCAAAGAGAAAAAAAGAACACAGCCCAAACTGCAGAAAACCAAGAAAAGGAATTAGAATTGAATTGAGTATACAAATTTAACAAATAGTTTAAGGAGTAAAGTCCTATTTGAGTCCTTGTGGTTTGTGCAGTTTAACCATTTGAATCCAAAAACCAAAACTGTCTTGATTTGAGTCCCTGTGGTTTCTAATTTTAACCATTTGAATCCAAAAGTAAACAACATCCAAATCAGAAACATTTGGTTTTTGGATTCAAATGGTTAAAATTAGAGACCACAGGGACTCAAATGGTTAAAATTAGAGACCACAGGGACTCAAATCAAGACAGTTTTGGTTTTTGGATTCAAATGGTTAAACTGCACAAACCACAGGTACTCAAATAGGACTTTACTCTAGTTTAAGAAACATAAGCAAAAGTTATATATATAATGATTTAAAACGCTATATAAGGTCCCATAATGGATCCAACTACAAGAAACAAAAATCATACATAGAGTATTTAGAATTATAACCTATGAGTAGTAGTAGCCAAATAATTTGGTGAAGTGGACGAACCGAGAAGTGGTTTTCCACACAAGCAATGAATGCCAAGTAGTATTTGCTTTCAAACCACCTTGTAGATTCGATATTAAATAAGGTTTTGAAGAAAATACTTCGGAAGAGTGCACAAGTTCATAAGACCCCGGGGGGGGGGGGGGGGGGGGGGGGGGGGAGAACCGTACTCAAAAGATTACAAGTTTGGTAGAATCAACTTATATTAGAAATTCAAAAGGTTTATTATGTTACCGATTTAGGATCAAATACAAAGGTTCCTAAAAATAAGAAGTATTCAAAGGTTTCTAAAAATAAACCCACTACAAAAAAAAACCCTAAACACCCATCATCACCCAAAAACCTAAACTCCTCCACCCCAATCACCCACCCAATTTTTTTTTTTTTTTTTTGCCTGGGGGAGGGGGATTAGGTTTTTGGGCAGTGGTGGGGTGGGTGTTTAGGTTTTGGGTGGTGGTGTAGTGAGTTTAGTTTTTAGGTTCTTGGACACTTGTGACTTGTCACTCTATAATGCTTTCTTCTACTTCTTATTTTTAGAAGTATTTGTAAAATAACTTAACCCTTATGTTACCACCTACTACCTGAACGAAGCAGATGCTAACATAACTAGCTCATTAGCATATTCTATTGTATACAATCTTAAAAGACAAAGTCGGTGGGTTTCCCACCGACTTTGCCTCCCTGCCCCATACTTTTACGATGTTGCAATTTTAGCCCCTTCACTTTTGTACCTTCAAAGTTTTATAAAATGACACATTTAGTCCCTAAGCCTTCTACTTTGAATTTCCAAAACCACTACCTCATCTTTCAAACTTTGCCAGCACCAACCCTCTACTTTGGTTTTCCACCATCACACCCTTAGCTTTACACAGTTACGCCACCAACCCTCTCCTTTTACATTTCCACCAACAACCCCCCCCCCCCCCATCTTTTACACATTTCCGCCACCACCTCTATATTTTTACACTGTCTTTTATAGACTTTGCTTTTTTACCCCTTGAATTATTACTTAATTTTTACACCCGCCTAACTTTAAAAAAATTGCAATTGTAACCCCTAGATCCCATACTTTTGCAAATGCCAATGCATTGTGTTTTACGAAATGTCTTAGGCATCGTGTTTAACACTTTTGTTTTGTAACTGTCTTTTACGCACTGCGTTTTACGAATCGTGTTTTATCTTACTATATGTTTGGCGTCGCCGCAACGCGCGGCGAGCAAAATACTAGTATACTCCTAAAGGACAAAGTCGGTGGAACCCCACCGGCTTTCCCTCCCCTCCCCCATATTTTAAGATGTTGCAATTTTAGTCCTTTGACTTTGGTACCTTCAAAGTTTTATAAAATGACAAATTTAGTCCCTAAACTACTACTCCATTTTATAAATTGTTTGCTTTTGACACCCAAACTTTGTGGTAGTTTCCTTTTCAGCCCTAACTTTGTTATAGTTTCCTTCTTACCCCAAAACTTTATCAAATTTTATCTTTACCCTTTATTAGCCCTTAAGTTTAGGAAATGCAATTTTTAACCGCTTAACTTTTTATGAACTTTGTAAATGCCACTTTGACCCCCCTCGAGAGTTTTTGGCTCGACGAAATAAATAAAAGTTAGCCGGGTCGTGTATAATACGTTATGATTGTACAATATAAAATCGATTTACGTTACATTTTGATCCAATCACAATGCAACTATAGCATACATTGAGTTCAATCGGATACGGCTGAACGTGTGTTTTCATATGGTTAACATATCACATAACGCGTGGACTACTCCGTTCAATATTTGCGAAGTTGTTGCGGCGCGGGTCTTATTACCAGTTCAACATAAGATGGAAGACAAGTGGTACAAATCTTATCCGCCAATGTTTATTTGTCATCATCATTCTCCTGCATATAGCGATGTGGATTTTGTGATACAAGATTGACTCGTGCAATACGTATTCTTCATCTTGTAATTATTCGACTTTGATAAATCTTTTTCTTAATTGATTACTGGCTGGTTGTTTGATTTCTTATTCTGCACTAAGCATTTCTATTAGTTAAGCGGTTATTACATCCCGTTACTAACACTTGAACCCGCTTTTGCGTTTTACACTTTTACCTACCAACGTGATCCACTAAAACAAACATGTTAATATTTTTTTTAAGTATACTTTAGTGTAATTTATTTAATATGTTTTTTTTTGAACGGACAACGAATTCTTCAAATGGGTTATTGGCGAAATTCACCACATCGGGATACACTCGTCTCCGAACTGGGGAAAACTCTCACCTAGGGCAGAAGGCCGTGAACACTCGCCCAAAGGCAGTGCGGTGAGGTAAAACCCATTCAATTCAAGGATCGAACTAGTGATCGCCGCTTACTCGCCTAGTCTCCCATTATCACCAGGTGCCGCTGAAAACTAATGGGGAGAAGCAGGAATTGAACTTGGATCTCTTGGAAACCCAACTCTATCCCTTACCACTCCACCACAAGCTATGTTGAGCATGAATGAATAAATAACGGAAGAAAATGAAACCGATATTATTTTTACGTAGGTATAAAGTTTAAACAATGGTCCACTGTACATTTATATTTAATTGAAACAGGCGACGTGTTAGCATTGACTGACTTTGACTTTTGGTCCCAATTCTCAACTACACTCTTAATTACCCATCTTCCCCCTTCGATCGCCATTATCGAACCATTTCAACCTCTCTATTTCACTCCTGCATTCCATCCCCCAATTTTCTAACCCTTGATTCCGTTTTCCAATATGCTTCTTCCCTGATTTTAGGGTTTTCAGGTAATCACTGTTCAACTACTTATTAATTTGAAAACTGTGTTTATTTCTAGGTTTTGTTGCTCTTCATTTTGATATATGATATTGTTTCTGTGTTTGTATGGAAGAAATTGCTGTGTTGTGTTGTGATGTTATGTTTAGTATGTTTAGCTAAGCTGTTGTTGATAATTGTTGTGGTTTTGTTAGGTGATGGAAGGGATGATGATGATGATGATACATTCAGCTGGGATCTTGCTTCTGGTTGCTTGCTTCATGCTTGGTTTTGAAGTTTCAGAAGCTGTGAGTGATTAAGATTTTAGCACCACTTAAGAGATGACCTAAGAAGTTTGATTTAAATTCATTATATGCATATGTTGAAAAGCATGTCACTCTTGTTGTTGTTTTAGGTGTCGAATGATTCCATTCTGGCTGCGTCTTCTCGTAATGAAAGCCACTATCAAGGTAAGCTGCTTTTGTTACACTAATTGTATGTAATGTATTGGATATTTCATATTTGAATGGCTTTGCAATTGTCATCCTTGTATGAGTCAATATTGTCATTACCTTGGTTTAAAAAAGCGTGAGGCACTCTGAGGTGTTTAGGTCCCAAAGCCGAGGCGTGAGGCATTGATTCATGGATAACCATCATCATCATCATCATCATACTCAGTAAATCCCACCAATAGCAAAGCTAAGGTAGGGTCTGACTGTCTGATGAGGGTAGATGTAGACAGCCTTACCTCAACCCCGTAGGAATAGAGAGGTTGCTTCCAGAGACTGATTCATGTATAACCATCATCATCATCATCATCATACTCGATTATAGTTTTGTATCAAGCCTTGGACCTAAGACACATAACACTCAAACAATCGGGACATAGACTTATTGGTGCATGTACCCCCGTGTCTTTCAGCTATCAACGTCACCACATGATGCACGATTAACCATCCACCGCCTTTAACGTTATTTTCACGAAATTAGTAAAATAACGTTAAAGTTAGTATCATTTCACTTTTGCCCCCGAGCGCCCGCATCATCATCATCATACTCAGTAAATCCCACCAATAGCAAAGCAAAGGTAGGGTCTGAGGAGGGTAAGATGTAGACTGCCTTACCTCTACCCGTAGGAATAGAGAGGTTGCTTCCGGTGAGACCCTCGGCTCGATAGTAGTTTTGCATCAAGCCTTGGACATAAGGCACATAACACTCAGCAATCGGGACAAAGACCGATTAGTGCATGTACCCTTTTGTCTTTCAGCTATCAACGCCACCACATGATGCATGATTAACCGTCCTCAACTTTTAACGTTATTTTCACGAAATTAGTAAAATAACGTTAAAATTAGTGCACTTTCACTTTTGCCCCCCGATGACCCACACATATATACATTATATGTGCATACCGCAAGCGGGGCATTAATTCATGTATAACCAAATAAGTTATATTTACGACTAGAAGTTGCGTCTCTTTCATCTGTTTTACATATTAACCTTTTATCAAGTAAACCTTGCATAATTAGTTCAATCCCTTTGGTTGTTTATACATATAAGCCTCCTACAGGCCCTAGTTTTGATCCATAAGTACATGTGGTGCGCCTTTTGAAACCAAGGTCATAAGCTTGGTTTTATAATGCACGCATTTGCGCATAATGCGTGATGCGCACAATGCGCTGATGAGATCGCATCAGGTGTAGCGATGCACTCTGGTGCACGCAATTCTGTTAAATTGAAAAGCCTAAAAGACCGCCTACTTATATTGTTTTAAAATGTGCTTATAAGCTTGTACAGTGAGACGATGAAGTTGTTACGTGAGTTATTGCATAGAGTACTTGTACCTTTTCCATAAACTACTTGTACACAAAAGAGTTAAAGACTTATTTTGGTTATAGATAAAACTTCTTTGGTGGTACTAGAGCTTTTTTTGTATTTGTTTATTTTAGTCTCTATTTTTTTAGTATTTAACAGTTAACAAGGCAAAATATTATCTATACATAATTTTCATTATTTTTTTTAATAACAAACGCCTCGCATACGTGATGTGCGCGCATCACGCATTGCACAACCAAGGTCATAAGCTAACTCTCCCTAAAAAAGCATAGATTCATTTGGGATTGTTTTTGCCTTTTGTTTTGGTTATGTATTCAGTTTGTGCATTCATTATATATCTTCACCATACACCCATTACTAATATTTAATATAAGTGTATAACCATAAAAAAGATAAAGAAAATAGCAGCATTCTAGATATGGATCTGAACTTGCAATCTTGTGTGTGGACGTACTTTATTAATTAAACTTCACCGTATTTTGTCAACAGCACCGTGTCCGTCTGGTTGGGTCACTGGACCAAGTAACAGAATCTGCTTCAAGTCTATCGGAAACACTCAGTCTTGGAACGAGTCAGAAACCAGCTGCAGAAGTAACAACGCCCACCTTGCAGCATTAACATCACTAGCAGAACTGAACTTTCTCCAAGATCTGTGTAGTAAATCAACGGCTAATAATGAATGTTGGGTCGGAGGCATAGGCACCAACACAAGCAATTCAATCGACTGGAAGTGGTCTGACGATACTTACAACTGGAATACGACTCTCCTTACATTGACCACACTAGATCTGAAGTCTACTTGCACCAATTCTTCATGCTTCTACTCTTACAACGAGTCAGCATCTCTGTGTACTATGTTGACCAATAGAACGTCTCTTGTGGCTGATAAATGCAACATATCTCGCACTTCTATATGCATGCGTCTTGCAGGTTTGCTTTCTTCTATGTAAATATTTAGGTTTACACTTTGACCCTTTAGGGATAAATATTTTCCAAATTGACCCGTTACCTGTCGTAAGTTCTAGTAACTTTTATATGTAGGGCTGCAAACGAACCAAACGTTCGGTGAACAGTTCGTGAACCGTCGGCTTGAAGTTTGTTTGTGTTCGTTCGCTTATTAAACAAAAGAACACGGACAAGAAATTTCGTTCGTTTAGTTAAATGAACGAACATGAACAGAGGCCGCGTTCGTTCATTTATGTTCGTGAACGTTCGATAACGTGTTCATTTGTGTTCGATAGTTCATTAGTGTTTTTAGTTTTTATATTTTATTTAAATACTTCAAAATTTCGACAAACAAATATTTAATTAGTGTCGGTGCATTATATATTCTGTTCGTGAACGCTTGTTTGTGTTCGTTTGTTTTCATTTGTGTTCATGAACGTTAGTTTGTGCTCATTTGTGTTCATCACCGTTCGTTGCCAATAATTAACAAACAAACTCAAACGAACACAAACATAAAGTCTCGTTCGGTAAGTGTTCGTGAACACATATATTTCTTAACAAACGAACACAAACAAGGTTTTGTTCGTTTGCAGCCCTATTTATATGCTATTTTCTTGATTTTTTTTTCAGAGAATAGATGTCAGCATATGCACTGTCACAAGGAATATCTCATCATACTTGCTACAGTGAGTGGGTTAATCCTCTTCACTACATTTGCTGTGGTGATATGGCTCCTGGTGTACAAACGAAGCAAAAGACGAAGAAAATCTCGAAAACTATCAAATCTTGCCGAAACAGCCTTGGTTCCTCCATCATGGAAAATCTTCACCCGTGAAGAACTAAGGTCGATTACAAAGAACTTCAGTGAAGGTAATCGTCTTATTGGGGATGCCAAGACAGGTGGCACATATAGCGGGACTTTACCCGATGGATCACGGGTGGCAGTGAAAAGGCTAAAGCGGTCAACTTTTCAACGAAAGAAAGAATTTTACTCGGAGATTGGAAGGGTGGCGAGGCTTTGCCATCCAAATTTAGTCCCTGTGAAGGGATGCTGCTATGATCATGGTGATCGCTACATCGTGTATGAATTTGTGGTGAATGGGCCCCTCGATAGATGGTTGCATCATATTCCAATGGGCGGCCGGACACTAGATTGGACCATGAGAATGAAAGTTGCCACAACCCTTGCACAGGGAATCGCGTAAGTGAATCTAAACAACCTTTGTTTTAGAGTAAAATGCCATTTTCGTCCTTGGGGTTGGTCAATTTTGCGACTTTCGTCCAAAGTTTTGTTTTCCGCATCTAGATCCAAAGGGTTTGAAATCTTGCCATTTTTATCCGGCTCGTTAACTCCATTCATTTTTCTCCATTAAGCCAGACGCAGAAAAACAAACCTTTGGATGAAAGTCGCCGAAATGGCCAAACCTCAAAGACGAAAATGCCATTTTACTCTTTTGTTTTTTTTTTTGGGTAAAATTTTACTCTTTTGTTTTATTTATGCAACTTTATGTTGTTCCTAACTACCAATAATATCAGGTTCTTGCATGACAAAGTAAAGCCACAAGTCGTGCACCGTGACATTCGTGCAAGCAACGTACTTCTTGACGAAGATTTTAACGCTCATTTAATGGGTGTTGGATTATCCAAGTTTGTACCATGGGAAGTAATGCATGGTAGGACCGTTATGGCAGGGGGGACCCATGGTTACCTCGCCCCAGAGTTTGTTTACAGGAACGAGCTAACCACAAAGAGCGATGTCTACAGCTTCGGGGTTCTACTCCTAGAGATAATAAGCGGTCGTAGACCGGCTTCTCAAGCTGTTGACTCGGTGGGTTGGCAAAGTATTTTCGAGTGGGCCACCCCGCTCGTTCAATCACACCGTTACTTAGAGCTTCTTGATCCTGTGATTTCGGCATCTTCTTCCACGTCACCTTCTAGAATACCTGAAGCTGGAGTTGTACAGAAGGTAGTTGATCTCGTGTATTCGTGTACGCAACATGTTCCATCGATGCGTCCTAGAATGTCGCATGTGGTCCATCAGTTACAGCAGTTGGCAGCTTAGGAGGGGGCGGGGCTAATGTTTAAGTGATTAGATTCATGTTAAATGTTTATTAGGTGGATTTTAAGGATTAAGTTTAGGATGATTATTGAACGTTTGCTGTGTTAGCATTGGCATTGTTGTACCATTAGCGGTTAACATTAAGTTATTATCATCGTATCTGTGAAGAACTGTTCATATGATATAATGTTAAGGAGGATCTTGTACTCTTGTATAACAAGACGTAGTTTATGTATATTTCTTTATTTCTTCCTTTTTTTCAAGATACTTAAAACTTTTTTTTTTCATTTGAAATTTTAAAAATATATATATATGCAATAAATAAGTGATAGCTGTATTGAATTTGGATTTGATTAGACATAAAACTTCATATTTATTTGCAATAAACATTTAATTGGCATTAGCTCAACAACACAAGATGTTACATAATACATATACATAAAGTACCATGGTTTTAATGGTTTTATATCTGAGTATAAAAAGAATTTTGGTATGTCTAAAGATCAACCTACAAGAACACTAAAACACATTATAAAACAATCAACTTATTAGACATACTTTATGTTGATAAACGTTTCATGTATATCGATATCCAAAACCATTAATCTTTGATCATTAATCTTCATCCAATGCGATACATGGTGATTTCCATGTGTTAACTCTAAGGCCATCCGTAATGGTTAATGCCCCCTAATGGGTATTTTCCGCCACATCACAATCATAACGCCCCTTAAAAAATTGTGTAAAGGTTAATGCCCATTAATGCCCTCATTCCATCATTACTTTCAATTTTTTTTTTCATTGGGCATTATATTAAAATGACTCTATTCAACAAAAGGTTAGCTCTTCGTTCATTGCTTTGATACGAAAAGTGGCTGATCCACTTACATTCTCGGAGTTCCGGCCAATATCTTTAGTTGGCGTGGTGAGTAAAATTATACCTAAAACATTAGCGATTCAGTTAAAGAAAGTAATCACTAGTGTGGAAGCAAATGTGCAATTGGCTTTTATTTATAGTCGACGACCCATTAGTTCTAAACGAAACAGTGGCATGGGCAAAGAAACAAAAGAAAAACAATTTCATATTCAAAGTTGACATCGAAAAAGCATATGATACGGTAAATTGGAAGTTTCTTGTCTCGGTCTTAAATCACATGGGCTTTCCATCAAGATGGCGACAATGGGTATTGGGGATCCTATTTTCGGGTAGGGCCTCAGTAATTATAAACGGGTCACCATCCGGGGAATTTCAATATAGAAGAGGGTTCCGTCAAGGTGACCCGTTATCACCATTTCTTTTTGTGATTGTAATGGAAGGATTACATGTAATGATGAAAAAGGCCATAAGCGGAGGGCTATTCAAAGGCATCCAATTACCAAACGATAGACCATATTTTTCTCATATGTTTTATGCGGACGATGCGGTTTTCATGGGAGAATAGGTGCAAGAAAATGTGGTAAACTTGAAAAGAATTTTGAGATGCTTTCATATGGTCTCCGGTTTAAAAGTGAATCCGGAAAAAAGGAACTTGTATAGGGTGAGTGTAGACAAGAGTGAAGTAGAAGATTGGCAAGCTCACTAAAGTGTAAACCCGGTAAGTTTCCATTTTCTTATTTGGGCTTAAAAAGTAGGGGCGAATATGAATCGAGTTTCAAATTGGAAGGACGCCATTGATAAATTTAACAAACGATTATCAATGTGGAAGGCGATACTCTTATAGTTTTCCGGGAGAATTACACTAATAAAGTCGATTTTGGGGAGTTTACCAAACTATTACATGTCACTTTATAAAGCACCGGCGGCCGTCATCAAAACTCTAGAAGGTATAAGAAGCAAGTTCCTATGGGGAGGTAATAATGAAGCGAAGAAAATTAGATGGGTAAGATAAGATAAAATCTTAGCATCTAGATCAGTGGGTGGCCGCCATCACCACTTTGGTGGGGTGGTAGAGGCTTTATGCCTCTTGGGGAGAGACCAGGGTTCAAATCCTGGCATGGGGTAGAATTGATGTAATTTTGGAGTGTTTATGTAATCTTTGTCGTTCAAAAAAAAAAGATCAGTGGGTGGCCCTTAGGGTTGGGGGTATAAAAGAATTGAACCTAGCACTATTGTTAAAATGGTGGTGGCAACTAAAAGATGAACCGGAACAACTTTGGGTCAACACAATAAATGCAATACATCACAATACTTGGGTGTACGGTATGGTTCCTATAAAAAGTTCAATGACAGGGTGTTGGAAAACTATAGTAAACATACAAAATGAGTTCTCAAAGTATGTTGTAGATATTAAAAAGTATTTGGTAAGTAATGTTAGAAAAGGTGAAAATACTTTTTTTGGTCTGACCATTGGATAGAAGGTGGCGTCCTAAAAGACATGTTTCCTAGGTTGTTTCGGTTGGCGAAAGACAAAGAGCAAAGGTCATCGAATGCTACAAAGACAACAATTTGAATAGAACATGGGATTGGGCTTGGTGCAATGTACCAACTGATGAAGAGGAGAAAAAAGAAATGTTTGAGCTGAAATCAATACTATCGCAACAGGTTATCTCAGAAGGGAAAGACTTTTGGAGATGGAAGCATGATAAAGAAAACGGGTTCTTGATACGTATGGTTTGACAAACTTTAGCGAATCAGATTGACTTGAATAGACCGGCGCGTGACTTTTGGTAAAAAAAAATTGTTTTACCAAGGGTTAGTATGTTTGTATGACGCGCGTATGAAGGAAGAATTCCAACTGCCTCAGAATTAATAAAACGAGGAGTAAATCTACAATCAAACAAATGTGTAATGTGCTATGGTCCAGAAGAAACAACAGACCATGTACTTAACCAGTGTCAAAGAGCTAAAGAAATATGTAGACAAGTTTTCTAGTGGACTGGGGAATCGACGAATCATGGGCTAGAATCGGTAAAAGACATAATGTGAAGCGTAAGTAAAATCGGTTTATCAAATAAGTGAAATAGAATGGTGCATGCAATTTTCTCAGTGACTTTGTGGTATATTTGGAACATAAGGAACAAAAGACTTTTTGAAGGAAAAGACATGAGTACATACAGGGCAATGGAGGAGATAAAGGAACACGTTTTTGAATGGATGAAAAATCGAACCAAAGGCTTTAATACAATGTGGGAGAAGTGAAGAAAATTTGATGGAATTGATTGAGGACTCGGTTTATCGTTGGGTGTATGTAGTTTTATTGTTTTTGTTTACCTTTTATCTTTTTATGTTTCTGTTCTTCGTAGCTTCTTGTTGTGTTTTGGTTTGTTAATAAAGCGTTTCCGTTGCCATTAAAAAAAATGACTCTCCATCTTCATGCCCCTATTGAAGGGGTATGGTCCCAAAAAGCCGCGCAACATCCTGCAACGTCGCGCGGGACCATACCCCTTACTCAGCAATTTTCTGGCTGCCAAACCTCGCGCGGGCTACAACACATTTCTGTAACGCGGCGTGAGGTCCACATAAGAGTAAACTCCAGTTAGCAACACTTAGCATTTTAAAAAGAACATCTGAAAGCCCTTGCCTCGCGCAAGGTAATAACGTGCTCAGCAAGAATCATGCGTAATTACGGCGCAAGGCTTTCCAGATAGTACACAAGGTACAAGTGGCAGAAATAAAGAGCCAATCAGGGTCCTTCTGTTCCTGCGCAATCGTGCTCCACGATCGTCTGACATGCAGGAGACAAAAATTACTCAAGGATGCCTTGGTGGCACCAATCATAGGGCAGAGACAACTGCCCCACGATCTCCACTTACCTGCTGATGGCAGAAGGGCGACCAGGCCGAAAACAGTGACACGTGGCTCCAATCACGTTGCGCCAACTCCATAAAGCTCCTAGAAGCCACTAACTGTCGACACCAGTGAGACAAGGAGCATATCCTCCATGTTGTCGCCTTCCGGCCCAAGGCCCATCAGCCCACACCCTCTTACACCTCTCCGGCTATAAATAGAGACTCCACTTCACAGGTTAATTCATTCCATTCCCTCTACTCTCACTTAATACTTCATTCTCTTCCCAAACAGTCGCTTATTCTCACGCCGGAGCCCGGTTAAGAGGGAAACCCCCACATTCCCCTCTTAACGAGTAACGGTGTTTTGTTTTGCAGATACAACTACGGTCATTAAGGAGCTCAGGAAACCATAAAGAAGATTAACCATCATGGTAGAAACATAAACCAAACTGATTAGTCCCGTAATTAGTTCCGTGTTTCTTCATTGGCGCCCACCGATTTTTTCTACAAACCACTTTCATCTTCTTATTTCCTGAGTTTTTCGTTGTTTTTTCCTTCCTTCGATCATGGCTGGTCAAGGAATCATTCCTGAGTTCGTTGGTCTTGGAGCAAACCCTGATGCAGCGTTGGGGCCGGATAACCAACACATCCAACCCCAGCACGTTGAAGAAATCGGCGAGATCGAGATAGCCAACACTGGGGGTCCGCGCGGGAGCTTCACCCGCATCACTCAAATTACCCCAGGAAACAACGGTGCGGGCCCTTCAAACCCAGCTCCACCTCAGAATATCTCAGCGCTATTAGGGCTACCAGAGGGCGAAACGCCAGCCTCATGGTACGCCAAGCAACTCGCCACCATTAACGCGGCATATCAATCCTTGAGCGCGCAACAAGCTGTTTTAACGGCAGAACCTTCCTTGGTTACACCAACCGTCCCAAGTCACGGGCCGCGCCAGATGCCACCACCGCAAAATATCCAAGGAAGAGCAAACAGACCTCCCCCTACCCGGAGACCAAGCGTGCAGGACACGCGCGATACACGGGGGGAGACAGAAAGCTACTATGACGAACCGTCAAACTTCCAAAGACGCCCAGTTCATAGCCGGCTCACGCCGCGCAACATGAACGATGAGTGGGAAGAAACTGACCCGAATGATCCAACCTGGGAGAACGATGACGAATCTTCGGTCTTCAATCGTTTGCAAAGAAATCACGAGTACTACAAACCAAGGCAACACGTTGGGTATACCGAAGAGGCAGAGCGTGACTTTCGCCTCGCCTATCGACCAGAAGAAGCTATAGAGCATTCGAAGTTCATCCCAAAGATAGCACTAGCGCCGCTCAAGAGAGAAAAATTACCGCCAACTGTCGGAAAGTTTAACGGACTGACTGATCCCGATGATCACGTCAGAGTGTTTACTAGCGTGGGCTGCATGGGAGGTTGGAACATGCCCATGTGGTGTCATCTGTTTATCCAAACCTTAACGGGGGCCGCTCGCGCCTGGTTCGACAGCCTTCCTCCGGGAAAGATAAAATCATGGGTAGATTTCAGGACTCAGTTTTTGAGCCACTTCAGTCAACAAAGGCGTTACCAGCGCGACACAGCTGAAGTTGAAGATATCTGGCGAAGAGATAACGAGGGTTTGGAAGATTTCATTACGCGCTTTAACAAAGAATGTTTGGAGATCGGTGGCGTCAGTGAGCAACTCATGCGCTGCCACTTCAAGAAAGCCATCCGCTGCGATAGCCTAATTCGAACCATCACTGGGAAAGATGGAATGCCCAAGGAATGGGACAAGCTCATGGAAGCCGCGAAGATAGTCGCGCAAACGGAGGAATCACTCGCCGCAAACAAGAATTATCAGGCTGGAGATCAATTTTCCAAGGGAAACCAGTCGCGCGATTATTACGCCAGAGAGCATCACTCATCTCATCATTACTCCAGGGATTATTCGCGCGATTCTACCAGACACGATAAGAGGAAGAGACACTCTGACTGGAGTGCAAGGTCATATGAAGACAGAAGCAGGCGAGAGGGAGATGCTCGCTCGACAATCGACAGAGATCGTTATAGGAAGACAGACAGAGAAGGAAACCAGGAAAGGAAGTGGACACAACTAACCAAATCACCTCTCGAAGTACTCAATACAGAGAAGTTGGATCTTAAAGATCCACTACCAATGCGTAGCAAAAAAGGCCAGGACCTTAACCTGTTTTGTGAATTTCACAAGGACACATGCCACTTGACTAATGATTGCTTACAACTGCGCATAGAAATCGAGAAGGCTCTGAAGAGTGGCAAACTGGACCACCTCCTAAAAAGCGTGCGCAAAGACATCAAGAAGATCCAGAGGAATGGGTGATCGCTGGTCTCGCCACATCACCCATCAAGAATAAACACCGGGTAAATCACCGCGCTTGACGGCAGTCAGCGTTGTCAGGTGGTACACCGTGAAGAATCAAAATTCCACCGCACTTGACGGCAGTCGGGTGTTCCCAGGTGGTGTGCGCAAGAAAAGATTCACCTACGACAGATGAACGTACTTAGGACCCAAGACAACAGGAAAATGTAATGCATCACTACTGTAAAGAGGGCCCACGCGTCCATCAAGTTTGCCAATACAAACGTTCCTTATATATTGAATCCTTGCTATCTCCTACAATATTTTCCAGTTACAAATGCATGTTAAACTTCTGATTAGCACGAAAACACTCCAATAAATCACGCGCTCTTGAGTTACGCCTTCAAGGTCCTCCGCGAACGTAGCGCGAGACCGGGCCGCTACACACACAAGAGCCGCACTTGCATTTATTCGCACTAACTTAACCAAAGTTTCTAACAACAGTGCAATAATTGTAACAGGAAAGGATTAAACAAACATCTTATTTAATACAAGCGCAACCGTGCAACAGTTTTATAGACAACGAAGTGCTCTTTCCATTTAAAACTAGCGCGACCGCGCAAGAGCTTACATTCAAATCATAAACAAAATTACAAGGCACAAAGCCTAAAAAGTACTAGCCTATTCAAAGCTATCACCAGGATCATCTTCATGCTTATCACCTTTATCGCCATCGCCGCCAGGCTTACCATCATCACCATCGTTTCCACCATCATTGCCCGCCGCTTCATCTTCGTCAGAGAGTTCTACGTGCTCTGGTGGATCAAGAATGCCCTTCATACGTGCACACCAGTCATCATGTTCTAGAGCCTTCGAGACCAAATCCATCACAGGTAAGGCTAAATGATTATAAGAATTTTCAGCTCGAGCCAATTCGGCATCAGCTCCATCAGTTACCGAGCAATGACTGGCATCAAACTCTTGTCCAAACATTTCTGCGGCATGCTGCGCACACTCCATATAACCTCCGCGATGTCCAACGGCGCGAGAAGCATCAATGAGAGCAGCGACAGTCTGGTCCAGCTCGCCAGCATTCAGAATCGAGTTAGCCATCTGCATCGAAATAAGCATATAAGGAACTAACTTGGTAAGTAAAGCCAAAGTTTAAGATATACCAGAACTATTCCCCGGCCGCGCAGCCACTCGGCATCAGAGACAAGAGTATCCACGATACCCTGAGCTTCAGCATAATTAGTCTGCGCTACATTAAGAGCTGCAGTACTAACATCACGCGCCTCCTCAGCCCTCAGCTTCGCCTCTTCAGCTGAGGCAGCCTTAGACTTTTCAGCCTCCAGGTCGATCTCCAAGGATTCGCTTTTGTCAACCTGCTCTCGCAGCCGGCGTTTCAGCTCAGCGATCTAGACATCCTTGGCTCCAAGATCCTTATCCTTGCCCGACAATTGCAACTTCACATCAGCAAGCTCAACCTAAAAAGGATAAGACTTAGGATATTTTGCAAACAAAGCATAGAAGGGAAAGATATAAGTTGTACAAACCTCAAGCTGTTCCTTAGCAGCCTTAACAGTTTGCACACCCTCGACCTCCACCGTCAACTCCACAATCCTGGCTTCAAGGTTGACAATCTTGTTACGATCCAAGGCCGCGCGTTCATTATCCTTCGCGCATATACGCTTGAACTCAGCTTTCTCCTTAGCAAGCTGTTGTTCAGCAGCATGAAGCTTGTTTTTCAGGGCCTCGCGCCCCCAGTCTTCCGCCTTCTTATCAGCCTCAAGCTTGGCCCTCTCTTCATCAAGGGCAGTTTTCGACTTCTCAAATTCACTAATACGCTTCAACATCCGCTCGCGATACCTCTCCCAGTCCGACCGCTCCCTAACCATAGTTCGCCACTCCCGCACAATCTCCTGGTTAGTAGCGCGAGCATTCGCCTCCCCCGAGCAGGTAGGTACGGTACAGCGCCTCATGAGTCTTCGCCCTTTGCCGGTTAACCTCTCCTGGAGTGAAAGAGTTGAAGAACCAATCGCGGCAAGGGCCGAACTCTTGAAAAGTGTCCTTTTGCCTTAAACTCCAGGGAGCCTGATGGGGAGCATTACCACGTTCCTCTTCGGTATAACTCTTATAGTAGATGTCTTCGACGGTATCCTTCGCCCCGATAGCTTGTGGATTATAACCCCCAGCGCCACCAGAACTCGCACCACTAGAAACATACGGACCTGATCCCCCAGTGGAAGTCACCTTAGAACGATGGGGGATCTCAGTATGCGTAGAGGGGGTAGGTCTTTCAACCTCAGGTTCCTTCCTCTTCTCTTGATGAGGCTTTGTAGACCCCGCGACGCTCAAAACCTCCGGTCCCTGCGCTTTCTCTTGAATAGTGATAGCAGCGGCGCCGGTATACCTCAATGGATCATCAATGGGCTTTTCAACAGTTTTTTGCTTCTCCTTCTCCATGTCAGAGGCTTTCTTCCTATTTGCCTCCTCAGCCTGCCTATCTTCCTCGGCTTTCCTTTGCTTCTCTTCCTCCGTTTTCTTCTTCTTATCCTCATCAACCTTCCTCTGTTCTGCGGCAGCCTTCGCCTTATCACCCTCAGCAACGTGTTTGTCCTTGGCAGTCTCAGCACCAGCAGCCTTGGAAGATTTAACGATAATCTTTGGCCTCTTTGGCTCTGGCTCCGTAATCACAACACCCTTCTCAGGGGTCGTCTTCTTGCCCTCTGCAGAAGTCAAGGGATTAAGAAAAGAAAACAAGAAAGGAAGAGCTAAAAACAAACCTACCAGGAGAGAACCTATAAAGTGAGCGCAAGTTGCTCTGTTTACCAAGCACGAGAGCTCCTCCAGCCTTCGATGCCACTGACACACTAACAGTGGTTTCGCTTCTAACCCTTTTCCGGGTAATCAACTTCTCAGCAGCTTCTTCTTCCTCCTCTTCCCCTTCCCCATGCGCAATGGAGGACGGGGTAGCGCCGGCATCCGGGTTACGAGAACCCGCGCTCCCTGAACCGCCAGCTCCACTCTTCTTCTCGCCTGCGCGCGACAAGCCTTCAAATGAATCACTAATTATCACATAATCTTTCAAGACACTTTGACGAAGCCGAAGAATACCTTTTTCACCGGCACCAGCACCTGCGCGGCTACTCCCGCCCTTCTTGATTGTCACCTCAGGCTCGACCGTTTTCTTCTTCTTAAGGGGTTTCTTTTTTTTTCTCTTCAGGGTCGATGCCCAAGTCACGCAACACACCTGCAAAGACGTTAGACCACGAACTTAACTCCCCGTTCGAAGACCCTACAGACTCCTCGCTGGAAAGATAGACAACCTCTTTCCCAGCAGAAGTCACAGAGCGCAGAGGACGGGGTTTAGGTATGTGCGCACCTTCAGTTGCGGTAGGTGGCGCGGCAAATGCATCAGCAACCGGGTACATGAAGTTGCCCCTAATCTGCGCATACCAATACTCCTCTCCAGCTTGGAGCGGGCGCACGCCCATAGACCCACCAAAGGTAGAGAACGCAGCTTGATACAGGCGCGCCTCTACAAGTCAAATTGTATACATAAACAGTTGTGAAATGGGTATAAACAAAACAAACGAATTAACTAACCTTGATCCTCGAACTTTAAGACAGGGACGTCTTGGCTCTCAGGCGGCCATTAATCACTCATCCGCGCCGCAACAAGGACATTTTCCCCAAACACCCTGTTGGGGGTAGCAGTAAGCTCCCGATACCAAGCCTCAGTCTTGGGGATCGCCAAGTCTTCTTTCACAATAGCTTCATTCCAGGCGCGAAACGTCACGGGTATCGGAATTACCTCCTCTCGGATATAGAAAAACTTAGGTTTCCAGTCATGGAAACTCTTAGGAGGGTTTAAAAGTATCTTCTTCGCCGCGCCTCGACTGGCGAAGGAATAAAAACCCATATTCCTCTGAAGTTGGTAGAAAACCCGGAATCTATCGACAGTTGGCTCTATGCCATGAGCCCAACACAAGAACTCGAAGTATCGAACCCGGACCATTCCGGGTGGGCTCATTTGAGATATATGGAACCCATAATATTGAAGGACATGAGCCATGAAGCTAGTCGCCGGCAACCGGAAGTTGCCCTGATGGAAGAAGTCTTCGAATAAGGTGATGTACCCCGGCGGTGCATCAGCGGCCGTCTGGTTCTGGCCGGGGTACCGGGCATCCCACTCCGGTGGGAACCGGAAACTACGTGAAAGCTGCTCAAAAAGCCCTAAATCCCACCGGAGAACAGGCACAGGACCTTCTTCTCCGGGATTATCTTCATGTTGTTCCTCAGCCATCGATAGATAAGACAAAGGTCTTGAATGTTCTGGAATCAAGCCTGATAATCTGCGACGTTGTTCTTCAAGAACTTGAAGATCTGCTGCAACCGTGTTCTTCAAACCTTGAAGATTCAAAGAAGTTTGAGAGGAAGTAAAAGAATAGTAGAAGAGAAAAGTGATAAACCTCTCGTCTCTTCGAATATATATACCCATCGCATTTAATGCGATGGGTAACCGTGCCGAGGTCGCCGCAAGCAAAGCCAATCAGAAGACGCCACGTAAGGCGTATTTCCCGGAGTGACGGTTACCACGCGCGCGTGGGCCTCACTCTCTGACGAAAATACGATTCGTCAGGGACAAGTTGATGACAACCGTCAGAGGTCAACTCAAGCGTCACCAACCGCGACTTTTTCACCAACCTGTCAGAAATTCAAATTTCGAGGTTTTTCCCGCCCAAAGTCATTAGAAACTTCATATACAAGCTAACAACAAAGCCAGTAGCAAGCCTGGTAGCCGCGCCGTAGTAACCAACAACTTACACGCGCGCCGTCTACCAGAGCCAGAAGCATCCTTCTACTTTTATTTTCTTAAGTCCAGAGCTCCAACCACTTGCCTTGCGCATGGTGCAGCACTGGACTGGGGGGACTTGAAGGGGTATGGTCCCAAAAAGCCGCGCAACATCCTGCAACGTCGCGCGGGACCATACCCCTTACTCAGCAATTTTCTGGCTGCCAAACCTCGCGCGGGCTACAACACATTTCTGTAACGCGGCGCGAGGTCCACATAAGAGTAAACTCCAGTTAGCAACACTTAGCATTCTAAAAAGAACATCTGAAAGCCCTTGCCTCGCGCAAGGTAATAACGTGCTCAGCAAGAATCATGCGTAATTACGGCGCAAGGCTTTCCAGATAGTACACAAGGTACAAGTGGCAGAAATAAAGAGCCAATCAGGGTCCTTCTGTTCCTGCGCAATCGTGCTCCACGATCGTCTGACATGCAGGAGACAAAAAGTACTCAAGGACGCCTTGGTGGCACCAATCATAGGGCAGAGACAACTGCCCCACGATCTCCACTTACCTGCTGATGGCAGAAGGGCGACCAGGCCGACAACAGTGACACGTGGCTCCAATCACGTTGCGCCAACTCCATAAAGCTCATAGAAGCCACTAACTGTCGACACCAGTGAGACAAGGAGCATATCCTCCATGTTGTCGCCTTCCGGCCCAAGGCCCATCAGCCCACACCCTCTTACACCTCTCCGGCTATAAATAGAGACTCCACTTCACAGGTTAATTCATTCCATTCCCTCTACTCTCACTTAATACTTTATTCTCTTCCCAAACAGTCGCTTATTCTCACGCCGGAGCCCGGTTAAGAGGGAAACCCCCACATTCCCCTCTTAACGAGTAACGGTGTTTTGTTTTGCAGATACAACTACGGTCATTAAGGAGCTCAGGAAACCATAAAGAAGATTAACCATCATGGTAGAAACATAAACCAAACTGATTAGTCCCGTAATTAGTTCCGTGTTTCTTCACCTATAAAACCCATAGAGATGGCGTTGAAGGCATTATCAAGCCACTTTACGTCCATATAATGCACGTTGCTAGAATTAATATAAGATAATTAAATACATACTAAAACAATGAAAAAAAATAATAAAAAAAAGATGCTGCTTTCTTACCCATCAAACCAAATCCATAACCCTTTTTATAATAAAGTTTCAGATATGCTTATTATCATGATTATAAAATTGGATTGTGTTGGTTTAGGCTTAGTCATGTTGTATGGGCATGTCTTTTGAAATAATTGTCAAAGCAAATGATGAAGGGTAATTTTGGTATATGAAAACACTGGCAATTTGCATATATCATTATCATGTCTTCGTGCTCATAATTATCGGTTTATAGTGACTTACAAAATAGACTGCTTTGATGTAGAACAAAAAAAGGTCCCAAGTGTTATTGCCTCACTTCGTTGACTAACCAACAAGCCTTCCATCGACCTTAAGATTAAATTATAATCATCTTTACCATTTAATTAATATCACATTAATCAATATTTTAATTATTTTGTATGTTTTTCCACCAGGACTAGAAATTCATTTTGTTACATCTAAGTTAGATCCAATCCCAATTCAAAGCTTGATTTTTATGCGATTGACTAGGGCTTGATTGGCACCATTAATGCCCAAAACATGCCGTTTTTTTTTCTGGACAAAACCTGTTGATTCTAGTGGCATGAAGCAATTTTTGTTAACCGGGATTAACTTAAGACCAAATGAAATCTATACTATATAATAAAAGAAACCAATGGAGGGACACTTGTCATTATTCTAGGCCATTCTTAATTCTAGATAATTATTATTTAATTTAAATTATAATATTAATTAAATTAATATAAATCTTATCAACTCTAAATCATTGGCAAATATTATTGTTTTAATAAGAATAAATTATAATAATATTATTGTTAGTTGAAAGATATAAAATCAGTTAGCTTGAATCCTTGAATAGCAAAGTTCGATAGTTTTAAAACAACAAATAAAACGAAAGTTTTAAAACAACAAATAAAACGAAATAGTTAATAATTGGGTTCTAACTGTTACTTTATTTATTTATAATAATTATAATATATGAAACCAAATTTTGGACACGTGTCATTTATTAAAGGTATTCTCAAATCTATATTTATCTTATATTAACTAAATAAATAAATAATAAATTAATATTAAATCTTATCATATTTTAATAAAATATTATCCTCAAATCTAAATTGTTAATTTAATATATTTTTAAAACAAATTATCTACAATAATAAAAGAAACCAAGTTTTTAAAGATATAACTTTTTATCATTTGCTATGTAAAATTAGATTTATTCAACACGTATAATACAAGAGGTTTTTAAGGATATAATGTTTTTATTATTTGGTAGACTTTTCGACCCAACTATACGCGGGTTTTTAAAGATATGACGTTTTTAGTATTTAAGGATATAATGTTTTTATTATTTGGTAGATTTTTCGACCAAACTATACACGGGTTTTTTTAAAGATACGACGTTTTTAGTATTTAATATACAAATTTACATCTATTTAATATGTGTAATACACATGGTTTTTAAAGATATAACTCTTTTTTAGATTTATTCAACACGTGTAACATACGGGGTTTTTAAGCACGTAATTTTTTTTTATTATTTGGTAGATTTATTGAACCCGATTATACACGGTTTTTTTAAAGATACGGCGTTTTTAGTATTTAGTATACAAAATTACATTTATTTAATCTGTGTAATACACATGGTTTTTATAGATATAACTTTTTTTATTATTTGATATATAAAATTACATTTATTTAACCAATACAATATACGAGGTTCTTAAAAATATAACTTTTTGTTATTTAATATATAAAATTACATTTATTCAACCCGTGTAATACACGGGGTTCTAACCTAGTATGAATATATAATGATGTGAGTGTCAAGTATACACATGTTAATGACTTGTCTTATTTCATGTACTAACGAACCTGAGGTTCAAGGGTGTAGCGCCCTTGGTGGGAGTCTCGATGCCCGATCAAATAGTGACTAGTTTAGTGGTGATCATCATTGGTAGCTTATTATCGATCAGTGACAAGTACACATCTAGGGTAACCGAGTGTTAGCAACAATTGATTTTTAATGACAACTGCATCCATTGGTAACTTGGTTACCACTAATGGAGCTCTCTGCTAAAAGTTTTCTATTGGTTTAATTGTTGGCACTTATACTTTTCACTGAAAAGTTGTGATGATTTATCTCCTATATAAGGAAGGCCTTTGGCCTAATTTTTATATGTTGTTTCATAACAAACTAGATGCATATTCGACCTTGTTATTCTCTATTATGACTATGAGTTATTTTTTTTAATGTCAAATGTTACTTCTATATAAATTACACCAATAAATCAAAATTACACCCTTGCAGCCTTGTTTAAGTTTGAACCTAGACCTCTCCTCTAAAAGACATAAGCCTCTACCAAGTGGGCTAGCCCATATTAACTTTATGAATTATCTAACTCAAACTTTCATGAATACCAATGAAATATTTTAATCTACAAGTGATTTTTACACGATTCACAAGAGATATCTAGATTTACATTTACATTTACATTTGTAAATACCAACATTGGTATAACCATGCCCCTTAACTATGAACTAATATTGAGCCTTCTTGTGACGTAGTTGTGTCTACATACAACTTATACATGCAAAAAGGTAACTCTTAAACCAAGTTGCGTGAAAAAAAAAGAAGGGTAAATTACACTTTACGTTCTTTATGTTTGTATCGGATTGCAATGGATGTCCTTTAACTTCAACTAGCGGTAAGACCCGTGTGCAAACACGGGTCGTTTATTAGAAAACCATGCATACTATTTTTATTAACTTTAGATCCAAGCCAATTCTTGCAATAAGAATAAAAATTATACGGTACTTGTAATTCAAATAAAGTTAAAACCAATTTTTGCAAATAAAGTTGACCAATTCCATTGATTATTGCTTAAAGTCAAACCACTGTTTTCAAAAAGTCTGTTTGAGCAAAGTCAAACCACTGTTTGCAAAACTCTTATTCTTAGTGTTTCAAAAGTCTGTCTTGACCAAAGTTTGTTTGACCAAAGTCAAACCACTGTTTGCAAAAAAAGCAACCACTTTTTGTCCATAAAATAGTGTTTTAAGCCAACAGTGGTTTCAAACATCTGTTTTCATCCATCTGTTGACCAAAGTCAACAGATGCATCAACCACTGTATCAACAGATGTATCAGCAACAATGGTTTTCAACAGATGCATCAACCACTATATCAATTGATTTGGAGAATGAAACGGAATTACAGCAGCATGTGGCGGTGGTTTATCCACCCGATTACCGGCCAGAACTGAACATTGGTTATTACCGGTCATGCATAACACATATTAATAGAACATATAGATACATGTATAGATATTATACCAAAACGTGTTATCTATTATAGTTAAAAGATAACTATAAACATGCATCACCAGTTAATATACAAGATACATATGAGTATTTTCATTGTCCTATCCACAAAAAAAATGAGCACCCACCCATTGACAATGAAACCTGTTTATAGACATAACTACATATAGAACATGTCTAAGAAGCAAAATTAGTACCACCGACGATCCAAATGTACAACCACAAACAATCATGACATGAAACTAAGAGGACTTTATCTTTGTCACGAAATGCACAACTTTTTTTAACTTCAGCAATTGAGTAGACTTGTGAAACTCTAACGAAAGTTCATCACCAAAAGCAATATTGCAAGATCTCAGATAAGAAGACCATCCAACAATAGCGTAGTTGAATCCAGTATTGGTTTTTTGAGAGGTTGTAAACAGTTCCTGGACTTCACATTTGAGATTCTGGATCTTGATAGGCTTAGGATTATTAGTATGCAGATCCAACGCATAAGATACATCTGCTGGCAGATGCTAAAAAGCAGAAAATTGAATAGTGAATTTTATAAAATATTGATATATAACTGAAATTGTTGAAATAACGAAACAAAGTAACGACTGCAAAAGCTTACAAGCTTGTCTTCAGCATGTGTGGTGAAGTGTAAGACTGATTCTGAAGTGGATGATCCTAAACGAACATTTTGAACTTTACATGGTCTATCAACAGCTTGGTTATCCTCTACAGTTGTCTTGCCACGAAGTTTGTGCATCTTTTCAACCTAAGTAAATTAATTTAGAATATAACAACTCTAAATTCTTGAAATTTTATAACTTTCTTTATCAACACAAACTATCTTCTTAACTTAGCTTTGAAGTTTAAGACTCAATCATACAGAATAATATCAATATATTGAGACAATAATAAAATAGACAGTATAAAACTAATAAACGCTTACATTAGATACAACACTTGAAGAGGCAGAAATGTCAGGAACAGGAAAATCTTTAGACTGTAGTTGAGGATCGTTAACATCATCAGCTATTTTTACAGAATGATCTTCAGGCTACAACAAAATTTAAAAAAAAATCTTCTTATACTTATTATACAATAAAATATATGCGTAGGAAATTATAAATTTACAGCATTTTTAACATCTGACTCATCAATCAGATGCGCAATCTTTGAATCAAATAGCCCATCATCAGCAAACTATATTTATAAGAATGATCATATATAAGAAACCATATTTTAAATCATAATAATATATAAATATTACATGTGTATATATACATTAAAAATATCCTCAAAAGTCGTAAACTGTTTAGAATTACCAACCGAAGCTCCAGTATCCTTGTTGGGATTGAACCCTACCAAAGGAACAGATAATGTAAAGCCAAAACCTGGTCACAACAGTGGATTCACAATAAGCAGACGTTTACTCTAAGTTCTCCCCTTGACAGTGGTTATCTATCTGCTGATACACTCTAAGTACTGCTCTGAAGAACAACTGATGAACCAAACACTGATGAAACAGCTAAAGACTGCTAAAAGGCAAACACTGAGCTCTATCTACTGCTGACTCTTAAGTACTGCTGAAGACCCAAGCACTGCTCATTCAAAGACTGATCACCTTTTGAAGAAAGCACTGATGATCAAGTAATCAGTGCTTAGGCCACAACAGTGGAACGTGAACAGTGTTAGACTTGTTTTGTATTTTATTATCAATCAGTTGTTAGACATCAGTAGTTTGTATAGAACAGTGTTTGTAGGTTGTTAGGCTGTTAGATGTCACTATCATGGTGACGTCAGCTGAGGTACATCAGTAGTTTGGTTTGCCTATAAATATGACAGTACTCTGTACTGTTATATTTGATTCGTTTTGAGAGAGTTCTTCTCCTCCTCAATTCAATCCTTTCATCTTGTGCAACCAACTCTGGAGTATCAGGCTGAGGGGGAGTTTAGTCTGTAAGCTTGCATTGTAACCTTTTGCTTTTGATGTAATCTTTCGACTCTATGAAAAGCGATCGTTTATCAAACTATATTCTCCTTTGATTGTGTTTACAAAGTTTGTTATTCATTTCCGCTGCACTTAAAACTGTTCATATCTATTTGATTTGTTCAAATCTCACAAACAAACACAATCATGAGTGCCTTAGATCTAACAATTGGTATCAGAGCCTGGACAGTCAAATTCGATCTAACAATCAATTTGACATAACAGTTCGGCTCAAAATTCATTGATACTAAGGTTGGTTGTATTTAGTTGAAAAACAGAGTATCGAGTAAATCATGTTCGAAGTGGTTAATCAAAAACTCTGTAAATCAACCAAGATGTCATATGACACACAAATTTCACACAACAAGTGAATTCATGCACAAGTCACTCATAATTTTCAGATCTGAAAACATATCTGTTAAACTATGGGATTATTTCATGTTTTCAAAATTGATTTCAATTGCTGTTATGAAATTTGTGATGTCACCTTATTAAAATGCTAAAGTATGAACCTCAGATTAACAAAAACCTATGTTCATAAAACATTAGTGTTTTTGTTAACATAAAAAGAGGGGAATTAAAACTTTAGTCATTCAAATCTTATGTGTTGAAAACAGGTTGAGTTCCTCAAAAGGACAAAATCAACTATGTTAAAATACATTAAGAAAATTCACAAAAACTCAGAAGTGTGTCTATCTCAAAACTTTTGAAGTCAAAAGAAAAGAGTATAAACATAAAACACTTATGAGTCAAAGTTTAGGGTAATAATGGTTATTAAGCAACTATGCGCATTCATCTGTTCAGGAAAAGGTTTTGATTCCAGTGAATAAACTCCAAAGAGGACTAGACAAATGTTCAAAAATTTATCCATGTGTCCTCATGATTGCAAACAACTGACAAAGAAAATGGTATCAAACAGTGGTCAAAATGTATTCATAATGTTCCACAAACTGCTGTCAAACCACTGACCATTCTTCATAAATTTGAGAATGTTATGATTACGTTTTTCTTTTGAAAATATACCAGATCCTTTTCGATGCTGTTCTCAGAAAATCCTTTAACAATTTTTTCTTCAAAGGATTTTCTCGAATAACCAGGATATACTGTTCATTTTTTTTTTGAATAATATATTTGGAACTTTTGCTTGTTTTTGTTGGCAATAGTTTCAGTTCCTGTCAGGATGTAATACCTTATTTTTGTTGGTATTATTGTCCTCATAAATGGGTCAAAAGGAAATGGTACATATGTCAAAATTATGTCATACTCAGGTTTGCTCCTAAATTTTTATCAAAGGTTGATTGCTAACCGTGCTTGAATTACTAGGGTACTCATGTTTTAATTGAATATTAAACGAAAATGAGTTGCCTTAGTAAAAAGTTTTCATCATCTGGGGTACTAAACCACTGTCCTTCAAAATTGACATGTGGCAAAACCTTGAATGAAAATTCTCAGAACTGCTGCTGGAATGCTTGTCCTTCAGATCTGTACCATTTACCCTAACCACTGTTTTGTTCCAATGTCTGATCTCTAAACACTGTCCACTGCTGAAAGTTAACCACTGATCCCTCATTTTCTTGACAAGCATTGATGTTCAAAATCAGTGTCCTATCCACTGATAGTAAAAATCATCCACTGCCCACAATTTTTACCGTTGTAACCACTGATGCTTGACACGTCAGTGGCCCTTAAAACAACTGTTCTCCATCCTTCATCCATTTCATCAGTGTTTGACACGTGGTCAGTTTTTAGCCCTCAGATTATAATAACCGCTGCCACATCAGCGATCACTTTTTCCCTAAATAAAACCCTGCCCTAAACCCCCAAACAGGGTTTTACACTGTCGAATTGAATTCCAAAATTCTCTTCTCATAGCAGTTTCCAACCTTTCTTCTCAAAATCTTCAAAATCATTCTTCGTTCTTCTCTGCAAACATGACAAAATCAAAATCACCACCACCTTCAAAAGAGGTCGCTCAAACGGCCGAACCCATCGAAATACCATACAAACAATCTCACAACTATTTGGGTTTACTCACAAAACTCAAAGACAACCACACTTTCGACTCCATCATTGATACAATATCTGCATCAAAGTATAAAACTTTGTTGACAGTAAATGCTCCCATCTATCTGCAAACCCAGAGAGAGTTTTGGAAAAAGGCGACGCTTGAAACACAAGATGATGAAGTCATAGCCATTAACTCCTCGATACAGGGTAAAGCATTTCAAATAACCCCACAATCAATCTCAGAGGTCTTCAAACTCGATGATCTGAAAGGTAAAACTTCCTTTGACAAAAACGAGTTAAAAGCTGATTTTCTGAAAAGGGGATATGCAGAACAATCAAAGGTAGATACCTTACAAAAAGGTTATTTCCCGTCTGCACCCAGATTTTTATTTCACACACTCTTGATGTGTGTTTCAAATAAAACAACATCTTTTAACGAAATACCATTGAAGATTCAATGCCTGGGCTATGCTATTTTAAACAATAAAGATTACAACTACTCTCAGGAGATCTTCAATGACATAGTAAAGAATGTTGATAGCAAATCATTTCTTCTTTTTCCAAGATTTCTAAGCTATTACTTTAAACAAAAATTTGGAAAAGAGGATGAAAATTTGCCCAAACAAGGTGTCCATTTTCAAATAAAAAGTCTAACAATTGAAACATTTTCAAGAATGATGGCACCAATAAAATTAAAAGCAAAGGTGCCTGAGCAAACTTTAGAAACTACCACTAATCCTCAGGCAACTTCTGCTGAGCCCACTGCTCCAGGTGATCAAAGCAGCACAACCACTGCTTTGAAACCCACACCTGACATCACCAAAAAGACCAAAAGAAAAACTTCCAGAAAACCCACCAAACCCAAAACAAAGGCAACTCTGGAAGATGAGATCCCAGAGCAACTGCCTGTGACAACACAAAAGTCACCACAAACCACTGCTGCTACTTCCTCACAGCAGTTGGAAGAAAGATCTCAACCCATGCCTAAAACTCCTCCTGCATCCTCACAAAAGGATCAGGTTGTAAGCACAGGGACACCACAATATGAAGCTCTGAATCCACTCGGATCCATCTTCCTCAGTCCTGATCCCAAGGACATGTCTCTTTCAACCCCAATACCCTCACCAATCATAATGCCACAATCCATGCTACCCTTGTTGCATGCAGCTGCTATAGCTCAGACACAAACCAGTTCCTCTCTATCACCTATCACTGAGAGTATACCCCCACAAGAGACTGGGTCTGATGCTACTACTTCTGCTATCCCAGCAACAATTGAGGAGGTTACACCCCCTGAGTTACAAGTAACTCTCGGTGGTAGTTTAAGTGGAGCAGCAACTACAACTGATGGATCAACAGATCTTCAGTTGGACAGTTGTTTCATTAATAAGACTCCCTTGAAGGCAATTTCTTCCATGGCAACATCGGTAACCACCAGTGAGTTGATTCTAACCACCGGTACCATCAAAGGTTTATCGAGTGCTGAAGAAAGAAGTCCCCAGTACCAAGAACAAGGGGCATCAATGGGTGATTTCTGGGACTCAGTTCCTAAGTCACACATTGATACAACCACTACTGGTGGGGATTCAGATGATCCTACTAAAGTAGGTGATGATTCAAAATATCAGGAATTGACGGACAGAGTTGAAAAACTTGAAGATTCAGTTGCTGAAATAAAGAACATGGTGCAAGAGATTTTAAAAGCTCAAAAAGCACAAGCCACTGCTGTTCCTGCTCAAGCACCTGCACAACATGCATTTGCTGCAAATGAGCTTTGGAATATTTTTCAACCCATGCTTGAAAAACAGCAACATATGGCTGATAAAAAGCATGCTATTCAAGTACAAATGCTGACCAACATGGTGGAATCAAGGTTTAAAGACACTCAAGCAGATATCAAGGCTATAAAGTCTAGCATTCAAAGCGCCTCTGGCAAAGTTCCTTCTTCCATATCATTTCTTGTGAACCCCCCTTCAGATAATGCCAAAAAGGGGGAGAATATCAAGCTGTTGGAAAAAAATGAATAAAATGGGAATAGAACATGACCTTTGTATTGAGCCTGAAAAAGAAAAAGAAAAGGAAAAACAGGTCTCAAAACCTGTTAGTCAAACAACTGATACACCAGTAGTTACAAAAACTGCTGTCAGTAGCCAAACAGCTGCCATGTCATCAACACACACACCTTCAATACACACCTCTCTACCACACGCCACCATAACTACTGCTCTACCACCATCATCTACAATCACACCATCACCACTGCCTCCTGTCATAAAACAGAAGACAACAGATGTTACAACATCTGTTGTAATGAAAGCAGCGGTTGAAGCACCAGTTGTTTCAACAGTTGTTTGTCAGACACTCTCCATCATTCAAACCACTGATCCACCCAAAACATCATCTGCCCCTTCTTCATTAAAAAGGAGAAGGAATCTCATATCAGATGATGATTCACCACCACTATCACCATCATCAAAAACTACCTCACCACCGTCATCCCCTGCTCAAAAGCAGAAGACATCTGCTGACATATCAGCAGGTGTAATGACAACAGCAGTTGAAACACCAGTTGTTTCAACAGTTGTCAGTCAATCATCCACCACTGCTCTCACCTTTCCTACATCACAACCAAAGCTCTTCAACAGAAAAAGAAAGCCAATCTCTGCCGATGAGGGTATACATGATCCTAATGCTGCACAAAATCCACTGGAACTTGAAGCTATAAAAAATGAGATGAGGCAATTCTATACAGAAGAAGATCCTCCAAAAAGAAGATTCTCCTCACTCATAGGCTACATGCCACCAGATGATATGGATGATTACCTCAAAATCAAGGCAAGGCAAGCTAAACTAAGAGCTAAAGTTGAGAGTGAACGTGAACGTTTAAGCAAAGATGGCATTGCTAAAAGACTGGAGTTCTACTTCACAAAAGTAAAGCAGATAGAAGAGTTTGTACAAGACCTAAACAAAGAAAAGGCTGATCAAAAGAAAAAGTTAAGAAAACAATATCTAGCCTACATCATGAAAGAGAAGTTCTATCCTGCTAAAGAACAACAGTTCGAAGAATGGCCAATAGTCGCTCTAAAGCATGAGGCAGAAAGGATTGAGAAAATCAAGAATGATCCTACAAAGAAGAAGAATGCTCCAAACTGGAGAAAATACAAAAAGCGCATTGCTGACCTAACTGCTGAGTATAAAAGAAAGAAAAAGGAGCTGGTGGATGCAAAAATGGATACTGCTGAAGCCATATCAAAATGGTCAAAACAGCAGACTGATGAAGCCTATGAAAGGCTAAAGAAAAGAAAGATAACTGGTTCAAGCACCTCAAAGAAGCATGAACAAAGAATGAAGCTTGAACAGCAGATAGAAAACCTCAAAACACTGTTCCGGTCTACTTTTGTGACAAACCAAGAAGAAAAAGAACAGTTGACCAGTGAAGAGGTTAAAGAAAAGGAAGTTGAGTACTTCACAGAAGCCATCAAGAAAATGGGTCTAAAAGAAGAGAGCTCAGAAAAGCTTCAAAACCTTTTGAAGGTGTTAACCAAGCCTGCATCACTACATAGTTCAGCAGATATCCCAGACAGTGAGCTTGATCAACAACAAAGACAAGAGCTGATTGACAAAGAGGTTGCAGAAGATATAGCTGCAGCAAATGAAATCATAGAAGAAGCTTTCAAAAGAATGTCTGAAGTTCAGGATACTGCTTTACAATTTTTCTCAAGGCCAATATCCCAAAGCTCATCGCTAAATAAATCTCTCCCGAGAAATCCATTGGGTTCAAAAGTACTAAAGTGGATGTCTGACCAAAAGACCCACGTATTGACTATAGTCATATCCAATGGAGATGTGAAGTACATATCAAGGAAAGAAGCACTAGGCCTTAGTGTTCAAGATTTGCAGGATCTCCTTGAACTTACACTGTGCCGGGATGAAGATGATACAAGTTCCAAAGCATTTGAAGAAGAATTTAAAAGAAAAGCAAGGGAACTACTGATGAGTAATAAAGATCCAGAATAATGACAGGTTTTGGCATTATCTGTTCTAGGGGGAGATTGTTGGGATTGAACCCTACCAGAGGAACAGATAATGTAAAGCCAAAACCTGGTCACAACAGTGGATTCACAATAAGCAGACGTTTACTCTAAGTTCTCCCCTTGACAGTGGTTATCTATCTGCTGATACACTCTAAGTACTGCTCTGAAGAACAACTGATGAACCAAACACTGATGAAACAGCTAAAGACTGCTAAAAGGCAAACACTGAGCTCTATCTACTGCTGACTCTTAAGTACTGCTGAAGACCCACGCACTGCTCATTCAAAGACTGATCACCTTTTGAAGAAAGCACTGATGATCAAGTAATCAGTGCTTAGGCCACAACAGTGGAACGTGAACAGTGTTAGACTTGTTTTGTATTTTATTATCAATCAGTTGTTAGACATCAGTAGTTTGTATAGAACAGTGTTTGTAGGTTGTTAGGCTGTTAGATGTCACTATCATGGTGACGTCAGCTGAGGTACATCAGTAGTTTGGTTTGCCTATAAATATGACAGTACTCTGTACTGTTATATTTGATTCGTTTTGAGAGAGTTCTTCTCCTCAATTCAATCCTTTCATCTTGTGCAACCAACTCTGGAGTTTCAGGCTGAGGGGGAGTTTAGTCTGTAAGCTTGCATTGTAACCTTTTGCTTTTGATGTAATCTTTCGACTCTATGAAAAGCGATCGTTTATCAAACTATATTCTCCTTTGATTGTGTTTACAAACTTTGTTATTCATTTCCGTTGCACTTAAAACTGTTCATATCTATTTGATTTGTTAAAATCTCACAAACAAACACAATCATGAGAGCCTTAGATCTAACAATCCTCATCATCTAAAGCAACTTCCCCGGAATCCAGAACCTGTTTGTGTTTAGCCTACAAAATGAGATTTCAAAAGTTATTAGCATAATATAATAAAAGTTACTTATCACCATCATGTTATGAAACAATGTATTTTATCATCAAAATTTTATACCGCAGCCAATAAATCAAACCCATCATCTCCATAAACTGAATCATCCAAAACAACTACATCAGCTTTTTTGAAGGAAACCTCAGTTCCAGTCTCGGAATGGAAAATGGAAAGCTCAAACGTTTTAGATGCAATCATAGTGAAAACCAACCAAGATTCAACTGCTATCGGAACTTCTTCAATCAATTTTAACCATCCATTAGTAAAGCCGCATCCATCAATCCATCCTTTCATCATCACATTCCAAAACCTTTCGTCAACATAGATAGTTCCCATCCCATACTCGTATACCATAGAATTGTTTCCAAAATTTGTCAGCAATTAGCTATAGAAGAAGCAAAGGAATAATTAGTGCAGACTTACAAATTTGATATGAACTAATGAGCAACGGAAGTTACAACGGGTTAGTCAACAAAAGTTAAAATGAGAATTACTCAACAGGATTAGTCAACCGCAGTTACAGTATTTACACACAACCTAACCAACAGAGATTTCGTAACAACTGTCATCCATTATGTCCAGCAGAGGTTACAATGTGGACAAATCTTAAATATCAGATGTTAGTCAACCGAGGTTAAAAGACTTAGTCAACAGAAGTTAAAAAGGTTAGCCAACAGATGTTAAGATTATAAGGAAACAGACGTTAAAGGGGCAAACAGATGTTAGCAAGTTGTTGAGCTAGCAAAAAATGTTTACAGTAAGTAACAAAATAATATATCGATACTTACAGTCATGCCAAGTTCAGGTCTAATATTTGCTGAAATGTAAGAGTTCTCATAGACATTTTCTTTAAAACATGAGACAACGAATGACAAAATTCCAATAGCTTTTACCAATACAACATCTTTGGTTTTCAAACAACAATCTCTAACAAACTTTGTCCATCCATCCGTAAATATACAATGATCATCTCTCTTCCTTACTCGTACTAACCATGATTTGTCACCATCAAGTAACTCTACAATTCGACCGTACGAGACCTCCTTGCCCCACAACAGAGTCTCAAAATCAAGTGGTATATTCTGCGACAGTAGTTAACAAACATCTTACATCAAAAATTAATGTAGAATCCTAATAGTAGCAAGAAAGTTAAAAAACATACAAAAAATATAAAATCATCTTCATTAAGGAATTTTAAAAAGGATGGTGTTTGATTGGATTGATTCATATCTGCAATAAACAATTTAAACTTACAAGTTATAAAGATGAACAACATCCAACAAAAAATCATAGACAAACAACATTATAAAATAGACATCACTAACATCACTTAAATTAAATCAGCACTTAAAAAACAAAAGTACCAAATATTAACCGGACTATTTGTACAATCACACACTTAAGGTATTATAAAAACAAAGCATAAAACAAAAACCATCATCTCTCACTGTCACACCCCGACCACGTAGAACATACAAAACATGGCGGAAACGTCGGGGAGTGTTGTAACAGAATTAATTGTTCCAAATCCATGGCAATTGAAGTTTCGTTTTATTAATCAAACATGAAAGTTTACATTGTTTTAAACAAGAGCCAAAAAGTACATAACATAAATTAACTAGTTCTTGTCTCGTTTTAAGTCACTAAGGCACAGGTCCGCCTAAGTATGTCTTGATAAGTCCTATGCATCATCTCCTGAAAACACATGTGAAAATAGGTACGTCAGCATAAAAATGCCTGTGAGATACACAGGTTTTGTGAAAACAGAATTCATGACTTATGTTTGAGAAAATGTTTAGTCATGAACCTTGTAATTTGCTTTGTCTTGTAAATCATTTGAAAAACGATAAGATCAGATGATATGTATAAATAAGAGAATAATGTATGGTTAAATGAATAACCATGTAAAATGAGTTTGTATAAGATAAGTTGTTTGTAAATCAATGTCTTGTGAAAAGTATGTTATTTGTATAAAATGTTATATGTCTCAAATTGAAATGATTCAAATAACGCTACAATATGTGATACCATACAAACACTTATATATAGGAAGTACCAGCGGCGTATCCACCATGCTTGTATCATATTACACACGCCTCGTTACTTAAATCACTTACTCAAACCAAACCATCAAGATGAAATGTTTAACAATTGTAGAAATGTTTATGTATAGTCAAATGTCTATGGTCAAATGTAAATCATGTCAACAGATATAACTGGTTCACACGGTTCAATAGTTACAAACGGTTCATATAATCAAAGGGTTACGATGGTTCACATAGTCAAATGGTTACAACGGTTCAAAATGTAGTATAATGTGTTCATATGCTGGATGAGCATATGCAACGGAAATGCAATGTAAAACAATGTACTAAGTATGCACGTAATGGACATACATAGCATAAGTGTAATGTAAAACAATGTACTAAGTATGCACACAATGGGCGTACATAGCATGAAATGTATTGTAAAGTGATGTACTAATTATGCACACAATGGGCATACATAGCATAAAATGTATTGTAAAGTGATGTACTAAGTATGCACACAATCGGCATACATAGCATAAAATGTATTGTAAAGTGATGTACTAAGTATGCACACAATGGACATACCTAGCATAAAATGTATTGAAATCATGTACTATAAATGTACTAATAAAAGGGGGGTCTATGTACTCACTTGAGATTGCTTAGAAGTCCTAGGATAACCACCAAGCAATGCTAGAGATCCCGGAAATCAAACGGCACCTAATATAGGTAACTATGTTAATATACCAGACCTAAATCGGAGGATCGGATAGAATGAGGGCTTGTAAACCAAATGAGTATGGGAACTCATGTAATATGGTTTAACAAAGCCTACATACTAAATTGGAACCTAACCTAAGTGCTTTCGACCCATCGCGACCCATTAGGGTAGCTTATGCTACTTTAACGCGTCGTGCGCGCAAAAGCGCACTCGAGACGTCTAACTAGCCCTATGACAAGTGTTATATGCCTAAACATGTTACATAATCAGTTATGTGAAAAAAAGTTTAGGATACATATGCTTAATTACCAATTATACATGAAAAGGGTATTCTGGTAATTTACCTAAGGCATATAAACTACCTATCATACAACTACTCAAACGATGTGACCATAGGGTATAACCTCGGAAGGTTATTCCCTATATGCTATGGTCCTAAAGTATTTGGTCGGATCCTAACGATCGACCAAAATGGGTCGGGTTCGAAGGTATAAGCGATTTATTAGATCGCTTACCCTTACGACCCTAGACAAGCACAAAACTAAAAGTGACGAGCTAAACATGTTAAAACATGCTTAACTAAGTTTGAAAACAAGTTTGGTATCAAGTAGTTTGGTTACAAAATATGCACGAATGCGCATTTTGACCGAAACTACGGCTCGTCACTGAGCCTAGACAACGTGGAAATCAGTAGGCATAGTCACAAGGGACTATAACCATCGTGATTACTCTCACGTTGCGAAGTTCAAACGAACTTCGCATTGACCATAAACTGGTCAACGCAGAAAGTCAAACAAAGTTTGACTTTCGGACTCAGAAAGCAATAAAAGAACGAAGGAACACTTACAAAGGGTCCCCGAATGCTAATCTCGATCCAAGTAGCTCAGGTATGAAACAATGGTTTCAACTTAGAGCTTCTCAAATCAAGATTCTTGTGGGTTTTTCAAATGAAGGCAAGGGGGTATTTATAGTATTCGTAGAGCTGTTAAGATCGTTCCTCGTTAACCGTGCTTCAATCTCAACCCTCCACCTCAAAACCCTGGTTTTTGAAAACCATTAGAGCCCATGGTATTGCCCCAAAACCATGTGCAAGGTGGAATGGACCAGATTCAAAGTTTCTGCAAGTTTCTGCTGTCTGGGGACTGCTTGCGCACCGTAACACTCAGAGTGTTGAGGTGCGCAAGGACCTTGCAGACCAGAAACTTTGATTTTTGGCAGTTTTGGTCCCTGTTGTGTAATAAGCTCATTTCCGACACGTTTAAGGCCCGTTAACCCCATTTCAAAGCTCTAAAATGAAGTTAAAGTATAGGGAACTTAAAATGTGCTCAAAAATATCTCGGATGTCGGTTCGTTTGGCCATACGATTGCGTTGTTCGGTTAATTACGACGGAATGCGCATAAGCGCGAAAAATGATCCAAATGGCGTGACGAATGGATTTTTCTTATGCCAAACACTAAAATAAAATATTTTAGTGCTTACATAAATTTTTGGATGTCCGGATGTATTCAGAACGTAAGTTATGCGCGAAAGAGCAAACTTATGCACTTTTTGACGCTTTTAGTCCCTGAATGAACCAAAAGTTTATTTTAGCACACCGAACCCCTCAAAGCCTATTTCTAAGCTATGTAAAGGATATTTAGGGTGTGTTTATCTTATGGTCATGTTCCGGAATGTTCGTTACAGTTCAAATTGGCATACTTTCGCAGTTTGTCAAGTTTAGTCCCTGTAAGCGATTTAACTTGATTTTGCCATACCAAAGCCTTCAAAACTTATTTCTAAGTTATGTAAAGGTTATTTAAGGTATGTTAAGACTATTTCACTATTCTGGAGTGTTCGTTGCATTAAACTGGTTATATTTACGCATCAGTGCGCGTATAACCTTCCAGAAAGCGATTTAGAGCTTGAAATCGAACAAGAATTGATATGTGCAAAAGATACACATATTTATACAGACCCCAAGTATGAAATACAATCTTTCATTGGCTTGGCATTTGTTTGATGGTCGCAGTGACCCAGGTGTTACAGTCTCCCCTACTTTAGGAAATTTCGTCCCGAAATTTATTCGTAGGAGTTCATCTGTGACTTTGTGTCAAGTAACCACCAGATATACAAGGCATAATCCTGTCATTTCCTTAACGGACAATCTTCGGAAACGAAAATGAACAGACGGAGTCATTTTCCTCAAAGAGTATTCTTCAGAAACGGAAATGAAGGAATAAACAAACGGGGATTCATTTCCTCAACGGACAATCTTCAGAAACGTAAAATGAACTTACGGAGTCATTTTCAACGGGTGCTTCATCAGACATGGAAATGAAAAGGATAATCAAACGGATATTCATTTCCTCAACGGACAATCTTCAGAAACGAAATGAACAAACGGAGTCATTTTCAACGGGTGCTTCATCAGAAATGGAAATGAAAAGGATAATCAGACGGATATTCATTTCCTCAACGGACAATCTTCAGAAACGAAAATGAACTTACGGAGTCATTTTCAACGGTTGCTTCCTCAGAAATGGAAATGAAAAGGATAATCAGACGGATATTCATTTCCTCAACGGACAATCTTCAGAAACGAAAATGAACTTACGGAGTCATTTTCAACGGTTGCTTCCTCAGAAATGGAAATGAAAAGGATAATCAGACGGATATTCATTTCCTCAACGGACAATCTTCAGAAACGAAAATGAACAAACGGAGTCATTTTCAACGGGTGCTTCCTCAGAAATGGAAATGAAAAGGATAATCAAACGGATATTCATTTCCTCAACGGACAATCTTCAGAAACGAAAATGAACAAACGGAGTCATTTTCAACGGGTGCTTCCTCAGAAATGGAAATGAATAGAGTTAACTTCTAGGCACATGACAAAATTTGCTGTGGTTTCTGTGCACTGAATTCCATAATTATGTATGCATCCATAATTACGTAATTCCTTGCACAGTCCGCACAGTTTATCTTGTAATGTTTAGGGGAAGAAAATCAAACCTGTGATGAGGGTGACTAGACTACCATAGGGTCCTTTTAATTAGATCGACAAATGATCTTTTTAATTAGGCCACCAAGTAGTCCTTTCAGCTATATCATCACATGATGTTCCTAACCAGATTTTTGGATCAATCTGTTTAACTAGACCACTCAAGGGGTCTAATTATGGAGTAATACTTTATAACCCAAGGGACTTAACTACAACGTAGAAGTCCATTAAGGATTTTAGATAGTACCTTTGGGTATTCGTCTCGTGTTGTAACTTGCGCCTTGTACTTCGTTTCCTTAGAATAAACGGGTACTTAGGAATTTCGTGGAAACGCAAGAGATCATAAGATGGGAAAAAAATTTGGGGGTAGTTTGCTTTACAAGGGATACGATTCCTTGATTGTCGGTATTGTAAGAGATATGTTGTTTATACATGCAACCACATAAATACATTGCAATGTAAATAAAAGATTTATTTATAAACAATGATATCAACTGTTTCATAGACCATGACAACAAAAGAAAATAATACATAAGACGTGATTATTTCTAAACGATGTTGTCGGTCAGATGCTCATCCCTGTGCTGGATTTGCATTAGCAAGCTTTGGGCAATTTCTTCGGAAATGACCCATCTCGCCACAGTTGAAGCAAGAACCTGGTAGAAAACGACCTTGAGCAGGATTGTTGCCAGCTTGGTTTGGTGCAGCTGCAGCTGGGCAGACCCTTGCTGTATGGCCTATAAGTCCACAAGTTTGGCATTTGCGGCACTTTACATTGGCATGATGATGGAGGCTACATTGGTTGCACAAGGGTGCAGTTCCATTGTATGGCTTCCTAGCAGGGGGTTGAGCTGATTGGTTGGGGACGGCTTGATCATTGTGAGTAACCATGGCGAAGTTCTGAGAAGCCTTTCGCTTCTTTGACTTCTTAGGGGATCTAGTATGTTCATCCATGGTCTTTGATTCCTCGATTGGGTTCGATTCCTCGACCGGTTTCTTGTCACCTTTGCGGAAAAGTTTACCTTTCCTGATCTTTGATTTAGTCAAGGTTGCAGATAGCTCAATGGCCTGTCTAACTGTAGTAGGGTTGCTACCAGTCACAATGTCTTGTATTGAGTTAGGGAGGCCATCAATGTACTTTTCGATTGCCTTATCCAAAGGCGTGACCATGTTTGGGCATAACAGACTTAACTCCTCATAACGGTCCATGTAGGCTCGATGCTCACCGCTATCTTGCGTAAGATCGTCAAATTCCCTTTCCAAGGCCCTGATCTCGTGACGAGGACAGAATTCCCTCATCATAAGGGCCCTAAGTTCAGCCCATGTCTGTGCTAGAGCAACTTCTGCACCACGATCTCTCATAACCCCGTTCCACCACGTAAGGGCCCTCTTCTGAAATACACTCGAAGAAAACTCGACCTTGCGATTTTCAGGACACTGAACGTGACGGAAAGTATTCTCAATGCTCTCGAACCATTGAAGAAGCCCAGTTGCTCCCTCAGAACCACTAAACTTGAGCGGTTTAGCCGAGTTAAAATTCTTGAAATTGCATGGAGCATTGTTGTTGTTGATGGCTTGAATCATTTGAGCATAAAGATTTGGGAAGGCAGCAGCCATTTGCTGCGCGATGATTTCCGCCAGTTCGGCATTCGCCATCTGATTGTCGCATCGAGGAGGCATTCTAAAAGAGGAAACATGAAAGAAAACGAGTGAGAGATTTAGACGAAAAGAATGAGATGAAACAAATATGATGAAAGCAAGGATAGTGGTCATTTGTTTGTTACTACAAAGCAACAAGCGACCCCGGTGATTAATCAAAGTAAATAGGTCAAAAATAATGTATCGCAAAGACATGCTCGCCTATAAGTGGACACTCACCCCAAGAGTTCCCAGGTAAGAGTGACTGGTCCGATGATGTGGATTTGTACGAACACTCTAGCCTTAGACAGAAAACTCAGGGTACAGGCACCCACCCTTCCAGTTTGCACGTGTTCACATTATTTAGAACCCAAAACTTTGACGAGAGTTTTGAAAATTTGTTGGACCGGTTGCGACCCTAAATAGTCAGTAGAGATCGTTCATCTTCGCATATAAAGGCGGAATCAATGTATACGAAGTAACAATAGCTTTTCTCTTTAATTCCTTCTATATTGATGCTTTCTGGATTGATTTTGACAGAGTTTCGTTACAACAAGCATGGACAGGTTTCACTCCAAAGGTCTGACTAACTTTTTCTGCTTTTGCTCATGATGACTATATATAGTCAACCTGATTTCGCTCCAATGTCATGCCACATGAGCGAAACCCCCTGGGTAACCCTATGAGCGAAACCCTAACTACCCTATAAGCAAAACCTCAAACTAAATATGACATATGAACGAAACCTATACATTAAACCTAATTTTGACTTTCAAGCTCCTATTTTGACTTATCTTAACCTAAGACTCAATGTAAACGTAGTCAACAGACATTTCTTGCACCAACAGACTCCCCCTGGATGTTGACGAAGTCTTCAGCTCCGAGTCTTCAGTCTTGGTCTTTTCTCCAACTCTGTCTTCACATCTTAAGCATTCTATCTTCACAAGTTCACAATCTTGTCCTGTCTTCATCTTCAGACTTCCCTTTAACTGTTGATCCAGACTCCCCCTTTCACAGTCTCCCCCTCTTAATATGCTAGAATCTGAGGTCTTGATCTGGTTCAAGCTTTGACATTTAGCTTCCGTGGGAATGATGAAGTTCAAAACCTGTGTCTCAAACATCAAACATTACAAACTATCTTTTCAACAATAAATCACAAACTCAATCAGTTTTAGAAATCCACTCAAGTATTCAGGTCCAAGTTAATGACCCTGATCACTCGATTAATCTACCAAGTTCAATTTAATGACCTTGGTTGATCATTTGACGAATCAAACTGATTTTAAAAACAACAATTTACACATTTTCTGAAAATAACAAGTATCAAGTCAATGAACTTGTTTTTGACTTTTCAATAAATCAAATTTCATCAAGATAAGCTCTCCTCATTCTTCAGTCCAGAATCTCCTGCATCTGCTTCAATCATCTGAGAATCCAACAATCAACTCTCTACTTTGGTTTGTCAAAAATAAAGCTGAAATAAAAAATCTCTTTGAATTTTTTAAAATGTTCTAAACTAAGAAATGAAATACAGAAAACTTAAATTGCAGAAAGTAAACAAAGTAAACTATTTACAAACTTAATTTTTTGGCGAGCGTGTCAGGGAATCATATCAGCTACCAGACAAATTACAAGTACCGTTAAGCTTCATTTCATACTCAGACTTAAACAATTCACCTCGATTGTCGATATACTGATCCATCTTAAATTCTCACACACATTTCAAATTACTCAGGATACGATTTAGATGTTTTAAGAACTTAGCTCATTCATGTGTCCCACCTCTTGAATATACTCCCGTATCCAGAATCCCAATATTCAGTCTTACAGGTGAGTATACTACAATGATATATGTACATAAATTAGGTAATGCGAGGGCCGAGGGATCTCAGGTCGATACTTCCGTATGCGCAGAGAGATATCAGCTTCGACTTTACGGTATGTCTCCTTTAGAGGATCTTTTAGCTACAACAGCAGCGACTATCAATTTTATTGTTTCATCAGCATGCTGAGGGTTTATGCTCTGTTTCAAGCATTTGTGGAAAGTATTATCCAAGGACTAGGTCAGAACTTCCATTCAGCAGAAGTCCCGGAATAATACCCCAGACATCATTGAGTATAAAAACCTAGTATATCAGAATATGAGACCTTTCAAACGAGATTTCAGGGGTTACCTATATATCCAAGTAGTGTTCCCCACGAATTTCACAAGTTTGAAATTTTAGGTTTATATCCCGAATAAATCTACTAAATGTGCGAAAACCTATCGACACATCATTAGTGAGACTGTTTAACTCATTTAATCTTTACAATTCTTTAGCATACTGTAATTGTCTAGCCGATGTACTATCATTTTCCCTATATACACAAGCTCTTTTTCATATTTTATATTGTTTTTGTATTTTTGCATTTTTTACTGTTTTTTTATTTTCTGCAAATATATCTATATACATCTATCTACTCCCCCTAAATACCAAAACAAGTAAAAAAACGACAAACCATTGCAGATTGTTTTTCGTCTTCATCCGCAACAGTACTCTCATCAACGCCGATAATTCCATCCGACACCGAAAGAAGCTTCATACCATTCAGTTTTAACAAATATTTAAACCGATTTTTATCAAAAGCTTTGGTATGTAAATCAGCTTTCTGTTCGTCAGTGTGGATTTTCTCAATTCGTATCAACTTTTTCTCGAAACAATCGCGAATAAAGTGATGACGAATTTCTATGTGTTTAGTTTTAGCGTGATGTACTTGATTCTTTGTTATATTTATAGCTGCCTCATTATCAACAAAAGAGGTGTGTTAAGAAACTGCAAACCATAGTCGCGCATCTGTTGCTGTATCCACAGGATCTGAGAGCAGCAACAGCTAGCAGAAACGTACTCCACTTCACATGTAGATAGCGCCACAGACGTTTGTTTCTTACACTGCCAGGTAACCAATCTAGGTCCAAAGAACTCGCATCCTGCAGTTGTTGATTTGGAATTGACTTTGCAGCATCCGAAATCTGAATACCCTTCGAGCGTAAAATTGCCTTTCCTAGGATACCACAACCCCAATGAAGGAGTTCCTTTCAGGTAGCGCAATATCCTCTTCACAATGATCATATGCGAAGCTCTCGGGTTAGATTGATATCTTGCTGCGAGGCACGCTGGGTACATGATATCAGGATGTGAAGCAGTTAAGTACATCAATGAACCTATCATGGATCGGTAGAACGTTTCATCAGCCCTGTCTCCGGTGAGATCTGGGTGAATCCCATGATTTATTGCAAGTGGGGTAGCAGCTGGAGTAGAACTTGACATCCCAAATTTCTCTAGAATATCACGAATATACTTTGTCTTGGTGAATGAAAATTCCCTCAGGAAGTTGTTCAACTTGTAGACCCAAAAAGAATTTCATCTCCCCCATTGATGACATTTCGAACTTTTGCTTCATCACTGATTCAAAGTCTTTGCACAGACTCTCATTTGTTGACCCAAAAATTATATCGTCCACATAAATCTGTACTATCAGAATATGACCGTCGACCTCTTTAGTGAAGAGAGTGGCATCCACTTTTCCACGAATGAACTTGTTGGCTAGTAGGTGTTGAGACAAAGTCTCGTACCAAGCTCTCGGGGCCTGGTGTAAACCATACAGCGCTTTGTCCAATAAGTAGACCTTGTTTTTGTGGATTGGATCGGTGAAGCCCGGCGGCTGACTGACATAAACCTCCTCTTTGACCTTCCCATAAAGAAACGCTGATTTTACATCTAGCTGATATACTTTTAAATTCTTCCAAGACGCAAATGCAAGGAAAATTCTGATTGCCTCTAGTCGTGCCACAGGAGCATAGACTTCTGTAAAATCAATCCCCTCCTGTTGACTAAAGCCCTGAACAACGAGTCGAGCTTTGTTCCTTACAACAACTCCTCTGTCGTCTCTCTTACATTTAAATACCCATTTCGTATTGATTTTTCTATGACCATCCGGCAAATCCACTAACTTCCACACTCCCAACTTTTCAAACTGACTTAACTCTTCTTGCATCGCAATGACCCAAGAGTCTTCAGTAAGCGCCTCTTTGTAAGTTCGCGGTTCGATCTGCGAAATGAAACAACTTAGTGAAAATTCAGTTTGTAAAGGTGCTACTGTAGAATAAAAACATGTAAGGCCCTGGTCAATTTGACGTCTCGTGCAAACGCCTGCTTGCAATTCTCCTATGATCAACTCCTCTGGATGATATGAAAGAGTTCGCGGCATCACTTCGCTTGGAACATCTACATTGCCTTCCAGATTAGTAACATTCTGATCTGCATCTTGTTCACCAACATGGTTTGTTTGACTTGAAATCTGGATCTGCTCCCCCTCAGAATCTGAATCACCATGATCAAATACTGGCATGTTCTCAGCTTCTTGATCATCATTTTCTGCTGACTGATTACCAGGAGCAACTTCATCATCATGTTCACCGGCATTACTAGGACCTGCTTCATCATCATTTGAAGTTTCCCAAGGTCTTCTAGAATACTCAGCTGGAAACCTTTGCTGCGACTCATATTCACGCAAAATATCCAGCTCATCAAAGAAATCTTCATCTTCCTCTGATTCTTCTCTCATGTCAAACGAATCCCACAGTTTGTCATAATGATAACGCCATGAATCTCCAGGATTCTGCGGCGGCATAGTATAACCTTGACATTCAATATTTCCAGCTTCAATAATCCACTTCTCACTTGGAACGAAGACACGTCGCATCGGATTTGCATAACCAACAAATATTCCCTCAATGTACTTCGGACCAAACTTTCCATGAGGCTCTATAACAGTACAGGGTGACCCGAACGGTTCTAGATACTTCAAATTCGGTTTGCGGTTATTGATTAGCTCAAAGCATGTTTTGTTGAACTTCTTGACAGTGAGAACCCTGTTGAGCGTATAGCATGCGGCGGAAACAGCTTCAGCCCAAAAATTTATCGGTAACTTTGAATCTGCGAGCATAGTTCTAGCCGTCTCGATTAGTGTCCGGTTTTTGTGTTCTGCGACTCCATTCTGCTGCGGAGTGTACGGAGCACTAAACTCATGCAATATACCTCTTTCATCACAAAATTCTTCCATCTTACTGTTCTTGAATTCAGTACCATTATCACTTCGAATTCTTTTGATACGCCGTTGGTACAGATTCTCAATCTTTTTGAACAATGCCATCAAACTGTCAAACGTTTCGTCTTTCGTTTTCAAGAAAGAAACCCACGAAAATCTGGAATAATCATCAGTAACGACCAAACAGTAGTAATCTCCTGTAATACTTTTGACATTCACAGGACCAAATAAATCCATGTGAAGTCTTTCCAGAGGTCTCGAAACTGAATTGACTTGCTTTGTAGGGTGTGACTTTTTCTTCTGCTTGCCTTTAACACAGCTAATGCACTCCCCTTCCAGATGAAAACCTTTGACATGAACTCCAAGAACCAAATCATTGTGCACCAAGTGATTCATCTTCCTTAGGTGAATATGCCCCATCTTGCGGTGCCACAATCTCGATTCTTTCTCAGTTGCTCTGGACACAAAACAATGAGCCTGACACGTGGTTGTAGTAGCTACGCTCATGTCCAACACATACAGATCATTAACTCTTGGTGCCCTCATGATAATCCATTCCTCAGGTATTACAAATCCCGGTTTCAAGATCAAACATTCTTTATCAGTGAAGTGAGTAGTATACATCCTGTCACAGATCTGGGAGATACTCAGCAGATTGTTCTCCAACTCAGCAATGTAATTAACTCTTTCAAACGTCACAATCCCGTTGGATAACGTTCCTTCACCTATAATCCTTCCTCCTTGATTACCCGCAAAACCTACATAACCACCATTGAGATTTCTCACATCATACAGCAACGCAGTCTTCCCTGTCATATGTCTTGAAGCTCCACTATCCATGATCCATCTGGATACAAGTTTTGGAAGTTCATGCACATAACAAACTTTGACTTAAACTTTAATAAAGATGCCGATTCATGCTTCGCGATCAAGGAAGCTCCGACAATTCAAACTGTTTAGTCGAACATGGAGTCCACCCAGGCCTCATCAGCCTTAGGTGTAACCTTGACTCTCGCAATTTGAATTTTGAAGTTTTCAGCCTTAAGAGGTGGAAAATTTTCATCATAATCAAATTGAATTGAATCCTCAGAAGGTGAAATCTTTTTCTCAGTTTTTGGTTTCCAAACTTGTTGAGATAATGCAACCCGTTTATAAAATTTGTCATTTTTAGTTACCACTTTCTTTATGGATTCATTTTTCACTTTGGTGTTGTCATTTTTCACACTCTTTTTCTCAACAACCATTGGTGCTTTACCCTTTTCGTCAACTTTCTTCTTTTGAATCTTCACAGTTTCAGTCTTAGGCTTCACATTGGTACACTTTCGTGCAATGTGACCAACTTGATTACATCTGAAACATGTTCGAGTATCAACAACTCGACTTGTGCCTTCAGACTGAGACTGTGAAGCTCTTTTCTCAAAGAACTCTTCATTCGATTTTGAAAAAATCTCTTTCTCTTCATCAGCAAGTGAACTCGAACTGTTCACAAACTTTTTCTTTTCAGAAAACCTCTTGTTTGAAACATTTCTTTTCTGATAATTCCTACCACCCTGATAACCACCCGACCAGTTATTTCGATTGTTATTATAAAAACGTGATGAATTAACAGATTTCTTGTAGTATGATTTATCTTTCTCAAAACTCATTTTTCTCTTTGTTTGACTCAGATTGTTCACTTCTAAAAACTCAACTTCGACCAACTTGAAAACATTTGTCAATTTGTTCATATTAACATTCTCAATCGGAAACTCAGAATCCGAAAACAACTTATCTGAACCCAACATCTTGTACATGACAAGATTTGATTCTTCATTTAAGTTGTTCTTGGACTTTTGTTTCGGAATGTAGTTGTCCAAGAAACACCCATCTTCCTCAGTAGTGTCACTATCCGTTTTTAGCACATTTTCAACAACACCTTTTACAATATCATTTTGGACACTATCATCATTGGAAGATGTGAACGTGACATCAATTGAATCCGGAAGATTCATTTCACTTTCTTCTTCAATTTCAACCAACCCTGATTGCTTTTTCGTGTAATTATCCAAAATCGGCAGTGGAACTCTATGAAAACCCACCCCGGTTCCACCAGAATAAACATCTTCGCCAGCTTTGTTTTTCCCGATGGGTTTGGGAACAATGTGTTGCAAAACAAAACTTGCGGAGCTGTAACTATTAAGCTTCAACTGGATTCGCTCATTTTCAATTTCAGCCTCTTGAAATTTAAGTTTCAGTTTAGCGATTTCATCCAGTTGTTGGTTGATTGATTCTTCTTTTACTCTAAGCACTACTTTTAGTTGAACGTTTTCTTTATAAGTTTTACCATTTCGATCATCATTATCTTTCATTGTGCTTTTGAGTTTTTCAAACTTCTCAGAAATCTGACGGTTTTCAAGAATTAACTTTTCATTTTCCTTTTTAACTCTTTCATGATCAATTTTATCATTTTCAATTTGGTTAGTTAATTCTTTTATCCGTTCAGTTGAAGCTTAACTCTTTTGTCAGGATCAAGAATTTGATTCTCAACACTTCTGACTTTTGCTGTCAGATCTTCAACTTTCTTACCGTTGAGATACGTGACTGTATTAAAAAATTTGCCCTCTTTGATGCAATTTTTGCAATCAACATTTCCATCAATTTTCTTACCTGACACATTTGTTGACAAGTTTGAACTGACCTGGCTTTTTGACTTAGACACAGAGTTAGAGTCTACCTCAAGTGCCTTAGCAGCCAGCACTTTGTCAGCCATTTTTCCGAGGTTTTCAGCAGTTAACTCCTGCGTTGTGTCAATAACCCCAGTGTCAACTTTCTTTGACTTCTCTATCTCTTCTTTCTCCTTCTTCTCTTTCTCTTCTTTCTCTTTCTCGTCTCCAGTTCCCCACCATTTATTCTGCCAATAATCATCCTCATCTTTGAACTCCTTGATTATGGCTTCCAGATCAAGAGTTTTGTCATCAACAGCAATATTTCCATATGGATCAAGATAACACTCCCTGTCCGGATCCCATCTTCTCGCTCTCTTCGCTTCCAGATAGATACCAGATATTCTAATTATTCTGTTTTCAGCCAACATTTTTCTGTATTTATACTTCTGTTCTTCAGTTCTGTTGTCTTTCCATGGAACAGGTTCGTTCTTTGCCATGAAAGCGTAACTAACCGCATCTTCCTCCGGTAGAACCTCTTCACTCCAGTCGTAACCCTCATCATCATAAATCACCGCAAGAGCTCTAGATTTCTCTTTGTTGTCTTCAACCTGCTTCAATCTAGGCGGCTCGGATTTATTCTGATGATATATTGCCTTTTTGTAGTAATCCTCTCTGAAAGGGTTCTCCGACTCATCAGCATATGCATTTCTGCATTCTCGTTTGAAGTGACCTTTCTGCTTACACTTGAAGCACGTCACCTTGGACTTGTCAAACCCCAGCTTGGTAGATGGACCACCAATTGTCTTTCCTCCCGTGATTTCCATAAAACGTTGTGCTCGACGAACAACACTTGCCATACACCAACGAATGTCGATCAGCTCCATTTCCTCCGGATCAATCTGATCATAATCTTCTTTCGTCAGGTTGGCGTTGCCTATCTTCCCTGCTACAAACCCTTCATACGATTCCAACACAGATGCTAGGAAGATCATCTACTGTTTAGCCGACTCTTCATCAAAATTTTGAGCATTCTTTAAGTCTATTGCGATGTTACATTGAAAACGATTCTTTGCATCAGAATGACTTGCAGATGATGAAGATCCACTGTGATTTCCACTGCTTTGAATGCTTTGACTTTCTTTGCTAGTTGTGGACACATTCTCAGCAGAAAACGCAGTCTTGGGAGAAGTTGCTTTTGGCATCATGCTTTTTGGATAATACAAATCCAAATTCTGCTGGTAGGATGAGTGATTGACTTTGAATGTCTTCTTTAGTTCCAACTCGTGACTCTCAAGTTTCTCAATCAGCACATCAACAGTCAACTCTTCAGGCTTGATAGTGTTCTTCAGCATCAGCGCATAATATCTCCAATCCATCTCGTCTGGCAATGAATCGAACAACTTGTCTACTAGCTCATCGTTAGAATACGTAATTTCATGTCTAGCTAGCTCCAGTTTCAAATGCCCAAACCTCTCAATCATCTTTGATACTGACTCATTCTTTAAACAACCAAATAAATCAAATTCTTTCCTAAGAAGTTTCTTTTTACTTTTCACGATTTCAGCACTTCCTGGACATTTAGTTTCTAGCTTTTTCCAGAGATCTTTTGCATTTGAATAATCAATCAATGAGATTATGTCCTCCCGGACGGACTGAAATAATAACGCAACACATTTTTGCTCAGCCACAAATGATTCAATCTCCTCAGCTGATGTTAAAGTTTCACCATTTTTGTTTCCATGTTCATAGCCGTTTTTCAGACTCTTCCAGCTAGGAAATGCAAATGCCATCAACCAGTCTTCAAACTTTCTTGACCACCGACTATATTCCTCGATAGCCATTAGCTTTGGAGGTTTATTGAAGGTTCCAAAGGCACTTTCAGATTCCCAAGCTTCCGTTAACTTTTTCTTCGTATTCGGCGGATTCTCATTCGTATTGCTTGACGAAGTATCATCATTTCCAGAATTTCCAGTAAATGCATACATATCGCTGAACGGGTTCATGAAAATGTCATCCATCTTGAATGTACCTGAAAAATCAGCAAACACTTAGAAAAATTTTCGAATTTTTGGAAAACAGTAACTAATAAGCGAAATCAGTTGTGATGACACAAAAGCGAAATCAGAACTGACGTACACTCGAGCGAAATTAGCAACTTGTCCTTATGAGCGAAATTATGATGTATCTAAAAGCGAAATCTGAAACTTTATGTCCTTATGAGCGAAATTAGGCAACTAGAATGTATCTAAGAGCGAAATCAAGCACTTATAAGCGAAACCTCTTCGATGTCCGTAAAAGCGAAATCAGGTTTTTAGACAATTTTTACCATTTTTAAGCCGTATTTTAACCTGATTCTTTCTAGGGTTTGTTATTACTATGTTTTACACGTTATATTCGAAATTCAGGCCATTTCAACCGTAGGAACCAGTTCAAATCGAAAAAGTATGAGAGAAAGTGAGTAGAAGTAAGAGAATCTGGTAGAATCAAGCTGTAGTAGTATGAACTCCTCGTCCTGAGCTCTGATACCACTTGTTGGACCGGTTGCGACCCTAAATAGTCAGTAGAGATCGTTCATCTTCGCATATAAAGGCGGAATCAATGTATACGAAGTAATAACAGCTTTTCCTCTTTAATTCCTTCTATATTTATGCTTTCTGGATTGATTTTGACAGAGTTTCGTTACAACAAGCATGGACAGGTTTCACTCCAAAGGTCTGACGAACTTTTTCTGATTTCGCTCATGATGACTATATATAGTCAACCTGATTTCGCTCCAATGTCATGCCACATGAGCGAAACCCCCTGGGAAACCCTATGAGCGAAACCCTAACTACCCTATAAGCAAAACCTCAAACTAAATATGACATATGAACGAAACCTATACATTAAACCTAATTTTGACTTTCAAGCTCCTATTTTGACTTATCTTAACCTAAGACTCAATGTAAACGTAGTCAACAGACATTTCTTGCACCAACAAAGGGGTTCAAAACCTTGTAATCAATCATCCTAGAACAGATGATTAGTTTTCAAAGCGGTTTTGAAATTTATATTCTTGTTGTGGTCGTCGCCTAAGGATAGGTGACGGTATTGTTTTATGACTAAACGCCAGTAAACTCGCGTTAGGGTCCTAGGAAGGTTATAGACTAGGTCAAAGCATTACTAATAACCTAATTCCCTATAACCATGGGCTCTGATACCAACTTTTCTGTCACACCCCGACCACGTAGAACATACAAAACGTGGTGGAAACGTCGGGGAGTGTTGTAACAGAATTAATTGTTCCAAATCCATGGCAATTGAAGTTTCGTTTTATTAATCAAACATGAAAGTTTACATTGTTTTAAACAAGAGCCAAAAAGTACATAACATAAATTAACTAGTTCTTGTCTCGTTTTAAGTCACTAAGGCACAGGTCCGCCTAAGTATGTCTTGATAAGTCCTATGCATCATCTCCTGAAAACACATGTGAAAATAGGTACGTCAGCATAAAAATGCCTGTGAGATACATAGGTTTTGTGAAAACAGAATTCATGACTTATGTTTGAGAAAATGTTTAGTCATGAACCTTGTAATTTGCTTTGTCTTGTAAATCATTTGAAAAACGATAAGATCAGATGATATGTATAAATAAGAGAATAATGTATGGTTAAATGAATAACCATGTAAAATGAGTTTGTATAAGATAAGTTGTTTGTAAATCAATGTCTTGTGAAAAGTATGTTATTTGTATAAAATGTTATATGTCTCAAATTGAAATGATTCAAATAACGCTACAATATGTGATACCATACAAACACTTATATATAGGAAGTACCAGCGGCGTATCCACCATGCTTGTATCATATTACACACGCCTCGTTACTTAAATCACTTACTCAAACCAAACCATCAAGATGAAATGTTTAACAATTGTAGAAATGTTTATGTATAGTCAAATGTCTATGGTCAAATGTAAATCATGTCAACAGATACAACTGGTTCACACGGTTCAATAGTTACAAACGGTTCATATAATCAAAGGGTTACGATGGTTCACATAGTCAAATGGTTACAACGGTTCAAAATGTAGTATAATGTGTTCATATGCTGGATGAGCATATGCAACGGAAATGCAATGTAAAACAATGTACTAAGTATGCACGTAATGGACATACATAGCATAAGTGTAATGTAAAACAATGTACTAAGTATGCACACAATGGGCGTACATAGCATGAAATGTATTGTAAAGTGATGTACTAAGTATGCACACAATGGGCATACATAGCATAAAATGTATTGTAAAGTGATGTACTAAGTATGCACACAATGGGCATACATAGTGTAGAGGTATGGTATTCGCCACCCGTGCACGCCGAACATGCACGCCGGACATGCTCTGCCTCGTAGCGCATGGCACGAGCGCCTCCTGCCTGACATACTCCGCCTCGTGGCACACTATCCTCCCGCCGGGCATGCCCCAATGCACGGGCGCGTTCCGTCACTAGACTGTGCAACATACACGTTTATCCGCTGGAAGGCTGAATGTGGCATGAGTCTAAACTTATACTTGTGTCCACAAAGTTTGTTTTTGGAAGTTGCACAACCCACAGTAATCGCATTCGTTTTTGGAGTCTAAACTTATACTTGTGGACACTACAACTTCCATAATCACACTTTAAAGCTCAAAACATTTGTTTGCATGCTTGTGGTACCGTACAAAACCACGGATGCTAGTGTTTTACTTAGTAGTGCTACTGATGGATTTTTAGCTTCAATGAAAGCATCGAATTATCTCAAATGAAAAAACCTGTGCTACATCAAAAATGCTTCCAACTCACTTTTGGGGACCACAAGTCCATTTTCCAAAGATGAAAAGAAGCTAAAACTTTTTGGTCTGCAACATTTGTTGAAGTTCACGTTTCAAACTCGCTTTTGGGGACCACACGTCCATTTTTCAAATATGCACCACATCTTATAATAGTGCCCCTTGCAAACATTTCAAACATACTTGTAATCCCCTAGTATTTATCTAATTGAGACATACTCAGTTTTGCATTCAGGTGCATTTAGTGTGTATGACTTGTGCATATGCTATTAGCTACCATGGAATATTTTAAGATGGCACTGATAGAATTATTTAAGAATATTTAAGAACCACTGGCACAAAAGGGTCTCAAAAATTTATTTATTTGAATTACCATAGATAAATTCCAACACAAGCAAAGGTCATAATTTTTCTTGCCATGACGTTGACGTTTTCGGACAAAATATTAACATTTGAAGTTTTCAAATAAAATATGTCGCAAAAAAAAAACATAGAAATGAGATTTCAATGCTACTATACAGACCTGAGTTGTCTTTGTTTTAGCAATCACAGGACACACGTGTCGCATTTAATGTATGAGCAAATAGTTGTATCATTGCTTATTATTATTCTAGTTTAATGCTACTAACATCTATTTAGCAGCAATAAACCGATATCCGCATGGTGCAAATTGCTTCACATATTACGGAGTAGGGATGTATAGAACGAGCACCTACTAAGGACAGCGTTCCGGTACAATGTTTCCCATATATCAGACTCCTTATTACGACTTACCTTGTCAACTTATTTACAGGATCGGCGATACATTCAATCGGGAAAACGTGACGAGTGATCCCCACGCACACCAATGAAAGCCTAAAAAGCTGCCCTACATACGAGCGAGCACACATGCGTTTTGCACGCATGCTCCTCTACTGGCGAGCACGTAAGTCGCGTTACGCGCATGCTCCTTTACATACGAGCGAGCACACATGCGTTTTGCACGCATGCTCCTCTACTGGCGAGCACGTAAGTCGCGTTACGCGCATGCTCCTTCACATACGAGCGAGCACACATGCGTTTTGCACGCATGCTCCTCTACTTGCGTGCACGTAAGTCGCGTTACGCGCATGCTCTTCTACATAATGAGCGAGCACACATGCGTTTTGCACGCATGCTCCTCTATCTATGAGCACGTAAGTCGCCATACGCCCCTGCTTCTTCTACATAACAAGCGAGCACACATGCGTTTTGCACGCATGCTCCTCTATCTATGAGCACGTAAGTCGCCATACGCGCCTGCTCCTTCTACATAACGAGCGAGCACACATGCGTTTTGCACGCATGCTCCTCTATCTATGAGCACGTAAGTTGCCATACGCGCCTGCTCCTTCTACATAACGAGCGAGCACACATGCGTTTTGCACGCATGCTCCTCTATCTATGAGCACGTAAGTCGCCATACGCGCCTGCTCCTTCTACATAACGAGCGAGCACACATGCGTTTTGCACGCATGCTCCTCTATTTTATGAGCACGTAAGTCGCCACACGCGCATGCTCCCTTTACATACGAGCATCTCAGTCTCCGTGCGAGCCTACTGCTCCTTCTACATACGAGCGAACACACATGCGTTTTGCACGCATACTCCTCTATGTATGAGCACGTAAGTCGCGCACGCGCCCATGCTCCTATACTTATGAGCATTCAAATCACTCACGCGCATGCTTAGTTACATACAAACACATTTACAAAATGCAAACTGCACTACAAATGCACGCACCACTTTGGGTATACGCAAAAACACATTGGCTAAAACAAATTTCATTTACACCTACAGTCTTCAAGGCTAGGGTTTCCACCTTATTACCCTGACGCAACTTTATGCCAATTCTCATTCGCGATAACCTATACAAAGTGGATTAACACGTGCAAATATTGTAGACAGCAGTTTCCAAAGATTCAAGCACTACTTAAACGTATTCCTCAAGGCTAAAGACACGCACACCATGCGCTAACCAACATAGTCATACCAAAGGTCGAATATTTTATAGTGACTCACGCCATTTTGGCTCAGTTCCATACGCCATTTTGGCTCAGTTCCATACGCCATCCCATGCGCCATGAGTCCGGTTGGCTCAACTTTACAAGTTGCCAATACGCCATGCGCCATGCGTCCGGTTGGCTCAGCTTTACAAGTTGCCAATGTGTCATGTGCGGCGCGCCCAGTAGGCTCAACTTTGCAAAATCACCAACACACCACGCTACCATTACGATCAACTATACAAAATCAAACATGTGTCCCAACAACCACTACCCTTATAAGTCCAGAATCCCTCCTAGACGATCAACTCAACTAGAAGGCACACTGGACTGGGGGGACTTGAAGAGGTATGGTCCCAATTCCCTGCTCACATGGCAAGGACCACACCACTTTTTCATCCTACATGGCACCTACATCAGCAAGAGAATCCAGAAGCTTCTAGAAGCTTCTGGAAGACGTCAAGGTGACACCAAAGATGCTCCTCCCTCTCTCACCCTCCGGCTATAAAGAGGACCCTTCACTATCCAGGTTGATTCATCCTATTCCCCACACTCAACAGCCAAAAAACACTCACCCAATTCCAAAGACCATGCGCAGGACATATACGCATACGTGCAACCTTGGCAGCTCATGAGAACGAGCCAGTACAAAAGGCAGCAACCAGCCTTTGCCTAGCCAATTACCACGATGAACTATCGTGCACATTTCACCACCCCATTATCTTTACAAAAGGCACGCATGCTCCTCTATCTATGAGCACGTAAGTTGCCATACGCGCCTGCTCCTTCTACATAACGAGCGAGCACACATGCGTTTTGCACGCATGCTCCTCTATCTATGAGCACGTAAGTCGCCATACGCGCCTGCTCCTTCTACATAACGAGCGAGCACACATGCGTTTTGCACGCATGCTCCTCTATTTTATGAGCACGTAAGTCGCCACACGCGCATGCTCCCTTTACATACGAGCATCTCAGTCTCCGTGCGAGCCTACTGCTCCTTCTACATACGAGCGAACACACATGCGTTTTGCACGCATACTCCTCTATGTATGAGCACGTAAGTCGCGCACGCGCCCATGCTCCTATACTTATGAGCATTCAAATCACTCACGCGCATGCTTAGTTACATACAAACACATTTACAAAATGCAAACTGCACTACAAATGCACGCACCACTTTGGGTATACGCAAAAACACATTGGCTAAAACAAATTTCATTTACACCTACAGTCTTCAAGGCTAGGGTTTCCACCTTATTACCCTGACGCAACTTTATGCCAATTCTCATTCGCGATAACCTATACAAAGTGGATTAACACGTGCAAATATTGTAGACAGCAGTTTCCAAAGATTCAAGCACTACTTAAACGTATTCCTCAAGGCTAAAGACACGCACACCATGCGCTAACCAACATAGTCATACCAAAGGTCGAATATTTTATAGTGACTCACGCCATTTTGGCTCAGTTCCATACGCCATTTTGGCTCAGTTCCATACGCCATCCCATGCGCCATGAGTCCGGTTGGCTCAACTTTACAAGTTGCCAATACGCCATGCGCCATGCGTCCGGTTGGCTCAGCTTTACAAGTTGCCAATGTGTCATGTGCGGCGCGCCCAGTAGGCTCAACTTTGCAAAATCACCAACACACCACGCTACCATTACGATCAACTATACAAAATCAAACATGTGTCCCAACAACCACTACCCTTATAAGTCCAGAATCCCTCCTAGACGATCAACTCAACTAGAAGGCACACTGGACTGGGGGGACTTGAAGAGGTATGGTCCCAATTCCCTGCTCACATGGCAAGGACCACACCACTTTTTCATCCTACATGGCACCTACATCAGCAAGAGAATCCAGAAGCTTCTAGAAGCTTCTGGAAGACGTCAAGGTGACACCAAAGATGCTCCTCCCTCTCTCACCCTCCGGCTATAAAGAGGACCCTTCACTATCCAGGTTGATTCATCCTATTCCCCACACTCAACAGCCAAAAAACACTCACCCAATTCCAAAGACCATGCGCAGGACATATACGCATACGTGCAACCTTGGCAGCTCATGAGAACGAGCCAGTACAAAAGGCAGCAACCAGCCTTTGCCTAGCCAATTACCACGATGAACTATCGTGCACATTTCACCACCCCATTATCTTTACTCACAACGAAAGACAGACGCAATAAACATGGCCAGCAAAGCTCTTGCGCCTCGGCGACAGGTAAACATTAGAATTAATAATCCTCACTTCCCAGCACTCCTAATAAGTCTAGTGCTCCTCCTAGTGCTTGCACTCGTGAGCAACACTAGACTGGGGGACTTGTAGAGGTATGGTATTGGACCCGACCCGAGCGGTCAGACTTTCCCGTTACTTATTGCTTTTATATTAATTATTTATTATTGTGCTGACTAACCCAACCGCGAGGCCCAACGCGTTGTAGTATATACTACATTGGGCTAGGGACTTGTAGAGATAACCCCTAACTGGGCCTGGCCCATTGAGGTTAGGGGAGGCCTATGTCCCCTATATAAGGAGGTGTTCACCTCATTATTAGGGTTAGACAAGATGGAGCCGCCACACTTTTGTAGCTGGAAAAAGAGGATTCTTCCTCTACCGGCCATCTCTACGGCTCCACTTTTGTTTTCTCTTATGCAGATCTGGAGACGGGAGGAGGAAAAAGGTGTGATTACCCAACCTCAGAGAAAGCGGATCAAACCCCCTCTTCAGGTGAATCCGTGTTTCAACACATAGCATAAAATGTATTGTAAAGTGATGTACTAAGTATGCACACAATGGACATACCTAGCATAAAATGTATTGAAATCAGGTACTATAAATGTATTAATAAACATAGTAAGTATATGATGTGAAAACAGGAAAGCATGAAAGTAACAAGTAGGCACATGTGTTTCACCCCAAAACAGTTTGAAAACAGTAAAAGAGGGGTCTATGTACTCACTTGAGATTGCTTAGAAGTCCTAGGATAACCACCAAGCAATGCTAGAGATCCCGGAAATCAAACGACACCTAATATAGGTAACTATGTTAATATACCGGACCTAAATCGGAGGATCGGATAGAATGAGGGCTTGTAAACCAAATGAGTATGGGAACTCATGTAATATGGTTTAACAAAGCCTACATACTAAATCGGAACCTAACCTAAGTGCTTTCGACCCATCGCGACCCATTAAGGTAGCTTATGCTACTTTAACGCGTCATGCGCGCAAAAGCGCACTCGAGACGTCTAACTAGCCCTATGACAAGTGTTATATGCCTAAACATGTTACATAATCAGTTATGTGAAAAAAAGTTTAGGTTACATATGCTTAATTACCAATTATACATGAAAAGGGTATTCTGGTAATTTACCTAAGGCATATAAACTACCTATCATACAACTACTCAAACGATGTGACCATAGGGTATAACCTCAGAAGGTTATTCCCTATATGCTATGGTCCTAAAGTATTTGGTCGGATCCTAACGATCGACCAAAATGGGTCGGGTTTGAAGGTATAGGCGATTTATTAGATCGCTTACCCTTACGACCCTAGACAAGCACAAAACTAAAAGTGACGAGCTAAACATGTTAAAACATGCTTAACTAAGTTTGAAAACAAGTTTGGTATCAAAACAAACGGTTTTGATACCTAAGAGTAGTTTGGTTACAAAATACGCACGAATGCGCATTTTGACCGAAACTACGGCTCGTCACTGAGCCTAGACAACGTGGAAATCAGTAGGCATAGTCACAAGGGACTATAACCATCGTGATTACGCTCACGTTGCGAAGTTCAAACGAACTTCGCATTGACCATAAACTGGTCAACGCAGAAAGTCAAACAAAGTTTGACTTTCGGACTCGGAAAGCAATAAAAGAACGAAGGAACACTTACAAAGGGTCCCTGAATGCTAATCTCTATCCAAGTAGCTCAGGTATGAAACAATGGTTTCAACTTAGAGCTTCTCAAATCAAGATTCTTGTGGGTTTTTCAAATGAAGGCAAGGGGGTATTTATAGGATTCGTAGAGCCGTTAAGATCGTTCCTCGTTAACCGTGCTTCAATCTCAACCCTCCACCTCAAAACCCTGGTTTTTGAAAACCATTAGAGCCCATGGTATTGCCCCAAAACCATGTGCAAGGTGGAATGGACCAGATTCAAAGTTTCTGCAAGTTTCTGCTGTCTGGGGACTGCTTGCGCACCGTAACACTCAGAGTGTTGAGGTGCGCAAGGACCTTGCAGACCAGAAACTTTGATTTTTGGCAGTTTTGGTCCCTGTTGTGTAATAAGCTCATTTCCGACACGTTTAAGGCCCGTTAACCCCATTTCAAAGCTCTAAAATGAAGTTAAAGTATATGGAACTTAAAATGTGCTCAAAAATATCTCGGATGTCGGTTCGTTTGGCCATACGATTGCGTTGTTCGGTTAATTACGATGGAATGCGCATAAGCGGGAAAAATGATCCAAATGGCGTGACGAATGGATTTTTCTTATGCCAAACACTAAAATAAAATATTTTAGTGCTTACATAAATTTTTGGATGTCCGGATGTATTCAGAACGTAAGTTATGCGCGAAAGAGCAAACTTATGCACTTTTTGACGCTTTTAGTCCCTGAATGAACCAAAAGTTTATTTTAGCACACCGAACCCCTCAAAGCCTATTTCTAAGCTATGTAAAGGATATTTAGGGTGTGTTTATCTTATGGTAATGTTCTGGAATGTTCGTTACAGTTCAAATTGGCATACTTTCGCAGTTTGTCAAGTTTAGTCCCTGTGAGCGATTTAACTTGATTTTGCCATACCAAAGCCTTCAAAACTTATTTCTAAGTTATGTAAAGGTTATTTAAGGTATGTTAAGCCTATTTCACTATTTCGGAGTGTTCGTTGCATTAAACTGGTTATATTTACGCATCAGTGCGCGTATAACCTTCCAGAAAGCGATTTAGAGCTTGAAATCGAACAAGAATTGATATGTGCAAAAGATACACATATTTATACAGATCCCAACTATGAAATACAATATTTCATTGGCTTGGCATTTGTTTGATGGTCGCAGTGACCCAGGTGTTACACTCACACCAGTTAAACAAATGAGCATCAACTAAAAATTATATGGATGATTTATCAATCGTAATGTAGAAGACAACATCACGAATATGCATGCACAAATTGTGACGGGGAATGCTATGAGTAACTTCCTTTAAGTTAATGCAGTACTTAATCGATAAAAAAACACCGGATTACAGCAACTATTATTTGCTTCAACAAAGAATATGAAACGCCGTCAGTGACAAATACATACTCATAACATCAAATAATGATTAATCTAATATTTATAATACAAACAATAAATTCAAAGAAACAATACTTGGTTTTATAGCGTGTAATCTATATTATGCAATAGAACCTTGCCGATTTTGATAAGAAAGTTATTTGAGAAAACTTCCGAATATGTTTTCTGGAGCTTATATTCAATAATGGAGATGAAAAGTATATTAAATGGAGTTAATACAGATGTTACATTTACACTGGTTGGTTGAAATTAAGTTTTGTAAAATTTATACTTTACCCCTTTTTCTTTAAAATGATACACTTTTTACACGGCAGCAACCACTGCTTAAATATAAATTTAATGTTAAATAAGAAAAACTTATCTATTACTTCATATATTTATATAATTAAAAATAGTTTTTAAATCCCGATATTAAAGATTATTATAAGTTAAATAAATAAACAATTACAAGTTAATAGATAAATATCTTACTTTCAACAATCCCAATACAATCTTACCTCTTCTTCTCCGGCGAAAAAACTGTACAGTTTCTTCTTCTTCTTCAGACTTGACGATCAGAAGTTTAAAGTTTTAGATCAGATATTTTTTTTTTGTTCTCTTGTGTATTTTACAAGTATGCTTTGACATGTTCCTTTCAGTTTCCTCATTTCAAATTATATAAACATCAAAATCATAATCTACTGATGTTAAAATAGATAAACTTGTATGAACTTGTTTTCTTTATTTTATAATAAAATTTATATCAACTTATTTAGTTACATTTTGATTCATTCTATCTAAATAAGAATCTGAAATATTATTGTTTCATAAAAATTTGGTTGTATATTTTACGAATGGTTTCAGAATTATTGTATGAACTGCCATGTAGTATTGATAAATTTGTTCTATCAATATTAATTTTGATAAAATATTCTGCAATCAGTTTATAGTACTCATATGTTTGATTTATAAGTGAATATAGCCTTGGCTGCTAAAAAAAAACTGAAGTTTGAAGTTGACACAAACATGGATATTTGAAAACTTTAATGTCATATAATACTTTTTTTATTACTAGTGGGGAACTCGTGCGTTGCTGCGGAGTCAACAATACGTGGCGGGAACACAAGTCGGACATTAAAACGACCAAAAAAAATATATTCGTGACTAAACTTTTATTATTGTATTTGTTTTATATTTACTAATGTTTTCGAGTTAATAGCTTCGGTGTGATCTATCCATGTCAAAAGAATTACATATCTCGATTAAATAATAATGTAATAAATAAGAACATAAGTCTGTAACTTTGTTACACACAATTTGAAAGGTAAGAAAAAGTAAAATACCAAAACAAACGTCTAACGATAGAAGCTAAATTTAAAGAGTTCTTTGTAAAGACATGAACATAAACACGACTCTAAGAACAACCAATACTTCTAATATCACGTGACTCGGGCATGTTTGGTTGATAATGTTTGGTTGATAATGTTTAGTTGATAGGCAAACATATTCTCTTCATTCTTACATAATACTGTCTTCATTTTTAACTGCCATGCCCTCTTTTAGTTGTCAAACCATTAATATTTCTATTCACATTTAAAAGGGGTCATCTCATTTTGCTCTTTTATGATGCCTTCTAACAATCAACCATCTTTACAAAGACTAAAAAACTTACAAGCAAATGTCTTCTTTTGCGACACTTGGCAATGTACCCAATATGCTCTCATGTGGGTTTTTTTACCTCAAACTGTTTTAGACCTTGATAACAGGCAAGATAGTTATATTTTATCTGATTATTGTGATTTTAAGTTGCAATATTCCGTTTTTGGGTTTGAATGAAGTGATTATGATTATGACAGGGGTCAAATATTCAGCTCCATACCAATTGTAAAAAAAGCTTATATAAGGGAACATGCAAAAACCTATTTACCGCTTTTCATCTATGTTTCCAGTGTTGAGATTTCAAATACAAAAACGTATGTGAATATTTTAAATTATAATTTTTCTTTACTTGATAGGCAAATAATTTAAAAACTAATTATTGTAGGTAATAAAAACAAAATTGTTATGTTTTAAATGTATACTTTTATCACATAAGCAAATTTCCTTTTAGTTTCATCAACGTCCGCCGCCACGCGCGGGCTAACACCAACTCGTTGGAACACATAATGAAACTTTGGTGGTTCTTAATATTAGACCTGGCAAATGGATCGGGTCGGGTCATGGGTCAAAACGGGTCTAGGTAAGAACGGGTCCGGGTCGGAACGGGTTTCGGGTCAGGTTTTGCTTTACTTTAATTTAAATAAACAATAGACAAAACAATTTATGAAAATAAACAGCAAATTAACTTTGAAGCAGGATCTTTAAATCCTCCAAAGGGTAACTAGTATAAATAGGTTGAGTGTTGGTTCATTTGAAACGGACATGTATGTGAGTGTGAGTCGAGGTGCTACCAAAATTTTATCAGAATCATTGTAAAAGACTCAGGAAAGCATTAATAGAAAAGAATTGAAAGGAACAAGCTATTGTGACTTTGTTTACTTTGATTCCGCCTCTGTAAACAAAGATGAATTGCCTTAACTGACTGTTTAGGGTCACGAACACGATCTAACAAGTGGTATCAGAGCAGGAGCTCGATTGCACTGATCTATCACACATTTCCGCGCAGAAAATCATCAGATTCAGATCCGGATTTCATCTATTTCTTCATCTTTTTCATTTTTATCACGTTTTTCACTGAAAATCATCAAATTGAACGGGTTTTTACGGTCCAAAATTCATGATTTTTTGATATGATGTGCGAAAACACCTGATCTATAACCCTACCAAGTTTCAGATCCTAATTCCTAGCCGTTTAGGAGAAATCTGAGTTTTTAGGTGCGATTTCGTGATTAACAACCTGATTCCGCTCGAACCAAAAGTCTTTAATTCCGCTCCAGATTAGTATCTTTGGCCTAATTCCGCTCGTAAGTTCCTGATTCCGCTCCAGAATACTTCTGATTCAGCTCCAAAATACTTGTTGATTCCGCTCCAAAAGTTTCAAAAGTTGATTTCGCTCCAAAATTGTTGCTGATTTCGCTCCAAGTTAACAAAACTGTTGATTCCGCTCCAAGTTAACAAAGCTGTTGATTCCGCTCCAAGTTAACAAAGTTGCTGATTCCGTTCCAAGTTAACAAAACTGTTAATTCCGCTCGAATATTATCTCGCCTGATTTTGCTTGAACGTGAACATAACAAATGAAAAGTGTTATCGTGAATCAAAATTGTCAGACCCATGTGCTTTGAATGTTAGCGGCCTAATCAAAGTTCAAAATACATATCACATTTAAAGTGTTGTCGGCCACGTTTAAAAATCGGCTCAATCAGATTTCGAGTAGTGTTTGTTGCATGTGATTACTTGAATTGATATAATCAATTACTATAGTGTCATGTGATTTGAATTAAGAGATTGCATGTGATCTAATAATTAGACTTCATTGAAAATTGGATAAGTGCATGTGAGAATAAACAATTAAATGTGTGGTGACATCTGACAATTGCATGTGATAATCATTGGCATTTGAATGAGTTAGCGTGAACAACAGTTTCGACCCATGTGATTCAAATATAGAGGCCCAATAGATTCTTTTTTTTTAACAGCAAAATCACTTTATATATATATATATATAAAGAGCCAGCAAGCGGCTGGAACCAAACAACAAACCCACAAAAAACCGAAACAAAATGAACAACAACACAGGATTACATAATGCCTATTATATCAAAGTTCTTCCAGTCCTCCCATTTTATCGATCTAAGCTTCGCACAATTATTAATCTAAACGAAGGAATCCTCTTTGATCTGGTCCACCATCCTACCGATCGGAATAAAATTGCCCTAAAAAAGCTTCTCATTTCTGGCCCTCCAAATGCTCCAAACTGTCGCCATAGCTATCATATAAATAGTCTTTTTCCACTTTTTATCACCCGGATTTTGAATTAAATACTCAATAAGATCTCGAAGGGTACTACAATCCAAGAATTTAATTCGGACCCAGACCAAAATATTCCACCACACACATTTAGCCCATAAGCAATTTATGAAGATATGATCTGTGCTTTCATCTAATAAACCGCACCTGGGACATAAACTATCTCCAATTGCAACGCCCCAATGTATGAGCCCAACCTTAGAGGCGATTTTACCCAACATAGCCCTCCATAGCAGATAGTTCGCTTTCGGTATGGCCCAATTATTCCACCCGAAAACAGCCCCAGAATAGTCATCCTGCAACGCAGACTTGTCGATTTCCTCCCTGACCTGTCTAACCGAGAACGAGCCACCCGGGTCAGACCGCCACCTCCAGCCGGACCCGCCATTTACAATGCTGCCTTTAATATTAATCCCAATCTTAGAGAGAGGCTGCTCTATCGAACCGATGTCCTTCCAGACCCCTGGGATTGACTTTTTTCAAAGGAATAATGCCCGAACTACTCTGAGTCTGCACATAACCACCATGAACAGCCGTAATTATATGTGCCCAAAGCTGGTTCGGGTGTGCCTTAAACCTCCACCACCATTTAGAGAGCATGGCCTGATTAAAGCTTTGTATACTTCCCATTCCCATACCTCCACCCTTTCTAGATTTGAGAATAAAATCCCATTTGATCCATCTCATCTTGTGACCTGCACTTGTCTTACCCCATATGAAATCCCTCCTAATTTTCTCAAGTTTTTTAACAATACTTTTCGGAGCATGAAATAAGGAGAGGAAATAAGAAGGCAAGCTTCCGAGAACCGACTTGGCTAAGGTCATCCTACCCGCGAAGGAGAGATATCTCGCTTTCCATTTAGAAAGTTTAGCTTCAAATTTTTAATTATCAGTTTCCACTGGATCACTCTTTTCATATTGGCTCCAATAGGTATCCCCAGATAAGAAAACGGGAACGTGCCAGCTTCACAATGGATCACCTTAGCGACCCGAATCACCTCGCTATCTTGAACTCCAACCCCATAAACTTTGCTCTTCTGTCTATTTATTTTAAGGCCGGTGACTAAATCGATCCATCTCAGAATCCGATTCAAAGCTACCAAATTTTCTTCCGTCCACTCTCCTATAAATAACACGTCGTCCGCATAACATAGGTGCGTTATATTTGGGCCCCCATTTGGAAGTTGGCACCCTTTGAAAATGCCCAAATCTCTAGCTTTGTTGATGAATAAGCTGATAACTTCCATGACAATAAAAAACAAGAAAGGAGCTAAGGGGTCCCCCTATCTAAGACCGCGCTTGTATTTGAATTCTATCGTGGGAGAACCATTGACGAGAACCGACCCCATACCCGATTCAAGACAGCCTTTAACCCATCCAATCCACCGCTCAGGAAAGTCCATCTTAGACAACATACGAATAAGAAACTTCCAATTCACGGAGTCGTACGCCTTTTCGAAGTCGACTTTGAGAATAAGCAACTTTGATTTAGATTTTTTGGCCCAAGCTACCGTTTCACTGACGATGAGGGGATTGTCTAGAATATTACGGCCTCCGACAAAAGCCGACTGTTGTCTAGAATATTACGGCCCAATAGATTCTTAATAACAATTGGTGTTTGTTGGCGTGCTAGTATTGTTGTCAGCCCACCATACCATCGGCCCAATCAGTAGATCTTGTGATTCGAGAAGTTAAAATAAATAGCATCAGTAGATATTGTCGGCACAATTAATTGAATTGATAAAACATACTAATCGGTTCAATTAGTCGAGCTAAGGTGTTAAGGCCCATGTGACTTCAGTTTTCGGCCCAATCACTGATTTTGTGTGTTATAGATTGTCGGCAAATTGTCTTTGATAATATCAAACTGCATGTGAAATCATTAATGCATTGCATGTGTATATTTTGAAAATCACATTTATTTGTTGAGATCCAAAAGTTTTTGTCGTGTAGTGTTATCAATCGAGTGGTAGGTTGATTGAATTTCCACCCTATTCAAAGTCATCACAATCCAATTCAAGGCATTTTGTTTGTTCGAGTTTAAAGTGCAACAAATCGAGTGGCAATCCGAACGGATTACCACCCGATCCTAATCATTTCATTTGTTGTTGTGATTCAGGTCAAAGCGTCGGATACTCGTCCAAGCGGATCCCCACCCCTTCCATTGTTACATATTCATTTTGTTGACTTTTGTTGACTCACTCAATCGGATACTTGTTTGATTCAATTGATTGTTAGTGATTGAACTGATTTTGTTGTTTGTTTGTTTCAGGTGATTCAAGAAGATAGTATCATGGCTGAAATCAAAGAGAAAACTCGAGAAGAGATTTTGAAAGAGAAAAATCCAAGAGAAAGATTCATTGTTGGATGCAGAATGGAGAAAATGCAGGAAGAATATGAGAATGTTGTTGCGAACAAAAGATGGAATAAGAAACAAGAATGTTATGTCAACAAACAAGGTGAACCGGTTGTTCCCAGAAGAGACATAGTTCATGATTATGTTCTTCTTGTTATTCCTCGGTCCGGCGAATATTACTCAAATGTTGCAAAAGACAAAACCTATGTAAAAAGGCTGGATAAAATCATCAGGGATGCTATGACAATCAAATTGAGAAAGAGGAATGAAGAAAGAATGAAGAAGAATATTGAGAATATGGTTGATGAATTGAAGAAGGTCGCTGAGGAAGTCAAGATTGAAAAAGTGAAAGATGAAATTCAGAAAGTTGAGGATGTGAAGATGTCTGAAGAACAGAAGGTGGTTGAGAAAGAGAAGGTTGTTGAAAAAGAAGCTGTTACTGAAGAACAGCAAGTTGAAGAAGCCAAGAAGGAGAAGGAAAGTTCGATAGAAGTGAAGGTTGAAAGTTCAACAGATGTTAGTGGTGATGTTGTTGAAGAGAAGCAGCAGAAAGAAGCTGATCAGATAGAAACAGAAGCAAACACCAAGGTGTCAATCACTGAGGTAAATTCTGACACTGAAACTCAAATCAAAATCGTTGAACAGTGCAAGAAATGCATGGAAACGTGCAGTGCTTGTATTGAAAAAGACGAAAGGTTCAGAACAAGAGATCTTGAGTTCACTAAAATCGAAGAAGTTTTCAAAAGCAAGTGCAAAGAAATATTTGAAAATGAAAAGGTTTTAAAAGAAAACAATGAAACGCTTTCAAAAAAATGTAAAAAGATAGAAAAAGAAAATGAAGTTTTGAAAGAAAATGTTTCTAAAATGACAGAAGAATGTTCACAAAAAGAAACTATTTGCCAAGAAATGAAAAAGGAATATGATTCAATAAAATTGGCTTATCACATTACAAAAGAATCATATGAAAAAGTAAAAAATGAAATGAAACTTGCTCAATCAAATGAACTAAAACGAATGTATGAAATAAAACAACAAGTTGTGAATTCTTATATTGAAGATGTTGCTAAACTTAAGGGTAAGATTGCTGATTTAGAATAGGATAACAACAAATTAAAAAGTTATCACGCGTCGTCATATGTGCTTGAACGTATTTTCAACATAAAACCGGATGGGAAAGATTCTGAGCAAAACACGAAAGGTATTGGCTCAGAGTTTCATCAAGTTCCACCATCGGAAAAGTTTGTGTTTTATGATGAGGAAAAGGTCGAAAAAGCTTTCAACATGATAGACCAATTTCCAGACAACATTGATATAACCTATTCCAAATCTGATGATTCTCATGATTCAGAGGTGGTAGGTAAAGTCGTTGAAAGTGTGTTGAAAGAAGAGTCGGTTGATACAGGTAAATCTGAATCACAGGATGAAGATGAAGGAAATCTTCATGATAGTTATCAGAAAAACACAAAATCCGAGAAAAGTTTGAATGATGATTCAAAAGGATTGGTTTATACCATGATTGGATCGGACAAATTGTTCTTAGATGTTGTATTCCCGATTCAGAATGTGATTTCAGAAAAGGTTGATAAAGTTTTCAAAATGGTTGAGATTGAGAAGTCTGATATTTCAAAATTTGCTGGTAAGAGTCATAAAGGTTCGTATAACAAACCTGGTTACAAGAAGAAAAACATGAAGGCTGGGTTGGGTTATAAGAAGAAACAGAATTGGATGAAAAATGAAGTGCCAACTTATCAGGCAAAAATGAGTTTTGTTCAAGGAAATAGTTTAGCAGAAGAAAAAGAACTCAAATTGAGACAGTCTAATGATGAGTTCTTTGCTAAAAAGAAAAAGCAACAAACACAGGTCAAAGATGTGTCCATGAGAACATGTTTTAAATGTGATCAAAAAGGACATCTTGCTCACAAGTGTCCAAATCTGAAACCTGTGGATGTTGACAAAAAGAAGATTGATGCTGAGAAACAAAAATCTGAGTGAGACAAAGGTCAACCAGATTTGACTCAAAACAAACTTGGAGGTACAACACAAACAAGTTTGCTTTGAATCAAAACTGGAAATCAAACCCGAACAGGTTTAATTCTAGACAGACCTGGAATTCTCACACTCCCAGAGTCCGAACAACTCAAAGTTGGAAAACAACTGTTGATATGACAAAACCTCAAGAGTTTTGGAAACCAAAAGTTGTTGCTCAAAAACAAAATGTTCAAAAGGAGTCACATTTTTACAAACGTGGTACTCCTAAAGGTCAAAAATGGAGTGCAAAGAAACAGGTGATTTTTGAAAAAGATGAAAAAGTTGAAGTAAAAGTTGAAAAGATTTTTGTGAAAAATGACAAAGAGTTTCCAGTATTGAATGAAAATTATTGTGTTGAAATGCCTAAGGTCAAACAGACCTGGGCAAAATTGTTCAAGTAATCAAGTAGTCTGAATGTGCAGGTGCTCAACAAATCTGAAGATTGTGAGAATGGAAGTTGGAGCAGCCTGGCACAACGAGAAGAAGAGGCTGCTGGATCCTGTGTTGGTTGAAACAGGAAGTTTATTTTCATTATGTACATAAATAAACAATATTTTCAAAATCCTAAAAATTGAAAAATTAAAAATAAAAAAATATGTTTTAGTTTGTTAAAAACTTGAAAAACCAAAATTATGTTTGTTTTTAATTTTTGTCAAAAATAGAAAATCAAAAATATGTGTTGACTGAATACGCCGAAACCCTCACGGCTGAACAAACATGATTAATTTCACAAGATTGAAAAACGGTTTTCAAACTGTCGAAAATCAATGGGTTGTAAATCATGGGGGTAATTGTTGATACTTTATATTAGATTTTCTGCAAAACAGAACACTTTTAGCAGAAAATGGATGGCGAGACAAAGCTATCAGTATTGGTTGTCAAATTTTCTTTAAATGATTTTGCATTTTAGGGGGAGAAAAATTGTCAGAAAATACAAAAACATTTGAAAATTTGAAAAAGCCAAAAACATGATAAAATTCAAAAATTGAGTTTTTGCGTAAAAAGAGGAAATGATAGTACATCAGTAGACAGTTACAGCATGCTAAAGAAATGTAATGATTAAATAGCGTTAAACAGTCTCACTGATGATATGCCGATAGGTTTTTATACATTTAGTAAACTTTTTCGGGATATAAACCTAAATTCAAACTTGCTTATTTCGTGGGGAACACTACTTGGATATATAGGTAACCCCTGAAATCTTGTTTGAAAGGTCCCTCTTTCTGAGATACTAGGTTTTTATGCTTAGTGATATCTGGGGTATTATCCCGGGACTTCTGATTTTGCGGAAGCAATGGCCTAGTCCCCGGAGAATACTTTCTGCATTGCTTGAAAATAGCTTCACCCTCAGCAAATTGATGAAACAATAAAATTGATAGTCATTGCTGTTGTAATACAAAAGATCCTCTAAAGGGGACACACCAAAAGTCGAGCCGTCATCTCTCTGCTGAACGGAAGTTCTGACCTGAGCTCTCACGGTTTCGTACTATAATTTATTCCCCTTACAGATATCATCTAGGTATACTCACCTGTAAGACTGAATATTAGGATCTGGATACGGGAGTATATTCAAGAGGTGGGACACATGAATGAGTTTAAGTTCTTAAAACACCTAATTCGTATCCTGAATCAGTTGAACTTTGTGTGAAAATTTAAGTGGATCAGTATATCGACAATCTAGGTGAATTGTTTAATTCTTAATGTGTAACTAAGCTCAACGGTACTTGTGACTTCTCAGAAACTGATATGATCCTCTAACGCAAACTCAAACAAAAATATTGTCTGTAAATATGTTTGTATATATTTCTTTATTGCTTTATATTTTCAGAAAAATACAAAAAGATTTTTGGTTCTGCTTTATTTTTGGCAACTGATGTCTGAGTGCCGAGTTTCAAAATCTAAGTAAGCTGATTGTGTTTCTTAAAAAAAAAACAAGTTCATTAATTTGAAACTTGAAATTTTTAAACAAAAATAAAAAACAGTTTGTGATATCTCCAAGGTCATTAGCTTGGACTTGGATGATTAACTGTGGGGGATTTGGATGCTTATCTTGTTATAGAGCTAGTTTTCGATTCAATTCGATGAAACTGCCAAATTTATGAGAATTGTTAATTTAGGAAATTGAATTGCCAGATTATGAGTTCTGAAAATTTAAAATGTTGTTACTTATGAGTGTATGAGTGATTGCAGGTAAAAGTCCAGACTACGATCCCAGAAGCTGAGTCTAAGGGGGAGTCTGAAGAAAAGCTCAAAGCAAGGGGGAGTTTGTAAACCGAAAAGCAAGGTGACGATTCCTAAAAGCACGGAAGCTTGACGAAAGGGGGAGCCTGAAGAAAGAGAGAGCCAGAGATAGATCCTGGTACAACATTGAAGATTAAAGGTTGAAGATAAAGATTGAAAGGAGCTTTACAATGACAAAATTTGGAGAAAGACAAAGACTAAAGACTCGACGTCGAAGACTTCGTCAACATCCAAGGGGGAGTCTGTTGGTGCACTGAATGTTTGCTGACTACGTCTTATAGAGTCTTATGTCTAGATAGGTTAAATGAGTGTAAAATAGTGATTAAGTTAGGTTTTGGTCATGGTTTAGAAAGTCAGTCCATTTGAGAATGACCTGTCCGTTTGAGGATGACCTGTCCGTTTGAAGAAGCTTGTCCGTTTGAAGAAGACTGTCTGTTTGAACAGGGTTCCGTTTGAAGATGTATGTGTCAAGTTCAAACGGAAGGGTAACTAGTATAAATAGGTTGAGTGTTGGTTCATTTGAAACGGACATGTATGTGAGTGTGAGTCGAGGTGCTGCCAAAATTTTATCAGAATCATTGTAAAAGACTCAGGAAAGCATTAATAGAAAAGAATTGAAAGGAACAAGCTGTTGTGACTTTGTTTACTTTGATTCCGCCTCTGTAAACAAAGATGAATTGCCTTAACTGACTGTTTAGGGTCACGGACACGATCCAACAATTGTTTTATAGGGAAAATGCTACTAACGTTTTGTTGAAATATATCTTACGTCTTTTGCCATGAGTCCTTCAAGGTTAACATCCATTCGAGGATTAATGGTAGCAAGTTTCATCGACAAAAACTGTAGAAATTAAAGTTCAATGCTTTCAAAAAATAGAAATGAAAGAGATATTATTTTCAGTCATCATAGTATCATACCTCGACCTGTCGTTTTAGTGACTGTACATAGCTAATGATTTCATCCAGCATAACCGCTTTGTCGGTGACCTTAAAAGTCCAAACACATTCAACATTAAGTGATATTAGAACTTCTTATATACAAAATAGAATTCGATCGACTTTAACGAAATACTCTGAAAACTTGATTGCTGTTGGATAAAAACACTCATGATTTTAATACACTTTGGATATAGAAAACAAACTAAAGAAAACAAGATTGGAATATTTTTGGATCTGGAGTAGGGTCAAAAGGTCTAAGAAGCAAGAACTAAAGCAAAGTGTTATTCCAAATCACGTGATTAGATGCTCCAAATATTTCAGATAAAAACGTGGTGATAATTAACAAGAGTTCACATTAAATCATTAAATGATAATTTCGGAATTTGGGGGCAGCTCATGATCAAATCCCTTAAATTTAAAAAAAAAACTCATTTGAGTGATCATCTATTTTCAGGTGTAGTTGCACCAAGTATAGTATTAAAACCTAGCCCAAATAAGTTTGATAAATCATTTACTTCATTTTTTGAAAACAGAGCATAAGGCCAACTATGATGCTTCAGTTTATCCTTGTGCAATCTTCAACAGGTGAAGTTTATAAAACCAGGTGCTTACAAGATATGTCTAAGACTTTGAATATTTATAAAGCCAGAAAGTTTATACAAAAAGGAATTTAAATGTTTTTCTGTAACAAGCCAAACTTTATAAATCTATTATAAAAACCAGTTAAAACAATAACTGAACGAAATCTTTTTATAGAAGTAATTAACAAATGTGGAATTTTTAGCGTTCTCCTAAATCGTTATCAGCAATTCAGCCCATGATTTTCATCATAACTTGCCAGACCTAAGAGTGAACAACCCTAACAATATGACCCATTTTAGTTTTCTTCAAGATGAAATAATCCACTCTTTTTCTTTTCATTTTTGCCAATGAGACAAATTGAAAACAATACTTAGCACATTACAGCCTACAATATTTTGCTAAAGTCCAAATGACCATATATGTAAATGTGAGTCAAGATTGATTGTCTGGTACCCATAGGTGTACCCACAAGTACACTATACACATAAGACAGCCCCCTAGAGTTAAGGTGAAACGAACCCCCAAGCATCGTGCAGGTGTTAGTGACCTTAAGTTAGGTTGTAGAGTCTACAAAAGAAACACGACTCACACAGTTATATATTTTACAATCATATTTGACACACTGATATTTTTTTATAAAATGGACAATGGATGATTCAGGTCCAACTGACCCGACCTATTACATACTAATTGTTTAAAAGATTACATTTGACATACTAATTATTTTAAAGAAAATGGACAAAAGGAGTTAAGGTAAACCTGGCCCGACCGTTGCATACCTTTTTTAGACCATGTCAACTCTTGTCTACACCATCTAAAGATCACCAAACTTATGAATGCTGCAAACATATAAACAGACTAAACCGGTCAATATCGTATGTTATGTCATTGATTTTGACTTTTATGGTCAAATTAAACTTAACTTCCATAAAAAAATCATTAACACACCTGCAAAAATTCGGGTTTTAATGGAAGTAAGATTCCAAAAGGTTGTGGCTGCTGATGCTGAAACTATTTTCTTGTGAGAACAACCACTCCATGCTTCCATTATCCAAGTTTTCAGGTGAAAGCATTCACCTGATTCATATAAACTTATAATATAAAAAAGTGTATTTACATAGCTTCTAGATTAAATTAATTACAATTTTTCCATCTTACCTTTCTTGCATATTTGGTTTGAGTACAGTTTTGGGCCCGTAAAGCCGATAAAGAATCCTAAAAGGCGAGAACACAAAATGTAAGGTTTTAGTCTTTCACACCATTGATAAAAGCGTGTCGAAATTTATCTTACCAATTGCACGACGCCTCTTGAATGTTGCAATATGACCATATTCGGATCCAAGAAGAAACAATGGTGCAACCTAAAAGCATACACCATCTTCCTTAACATCTTATAGCAATGCATTAAGGGTTGTGGATATGGATTTACTTTAAGGGTCGTGGATGGTTGGCCCGAAAACAACTTTCGGGCTTTTGAGATTGCAAAATTTACTGCAGGAAGTATAACTCTAGCAGCTCTTAGAATATCCTCTTCTTTAAGCTTTAGTTCTCTCTTGCTTTCAATCCTATTACTGCAAGTTTGTGACTCAAAAGGTTACTAAAGAACAGATTATTGTCCATCAATTTAAAAGATTTTGATAGTAAACTATCTTTCTGACCTTTGCGCAATCGTGTTGGAGATGAACGAAACACACAAACAGAGAAGACCCAATTGAGATACCAAAGCAAGCATATTGAAAACAAAGATAAAACACTTTAGTTCGGGTTTATTGTAACATCTTCATTGTATTCCTATATAAAGTTGATCAATAATGTACAATATATTATGCGGTTTTCATTATTCTGTACCCTTGATAAAACTGAAATTTTGTAAGAACCAAAAGAGGCGTAAGAGGATGAATTACCTGAAGCTAACACCGGTTGTGAAACAGGATGACAGGATACAAAGTGACCCAAACCCGAATAAAAGTGTTGATTTTGCCACATCATTCCACATGATCAGATCATTAACCAAGCATCTATTAGATCTCCCTCCCTCAGTCAACATACCTGCACCATCATCACAAAAAAAAAGGAAAAGATAATAAGAAAAGGTCTGAAAGAGAAGACATTAGGGCCAATTTCCCTGCAATTTTAGTGTCTTAGCACCAATTCCCTTACACTACTCCTTACCCTACTTCCCAAATTACACCCACCTGTTTAAAAATAACCCTAATCCATGAAAAAACAATCAATTATAAATCAATTTTGCATAAAAATAAATCCACTAAAAACAATTTGCTCAAAAATTACACTTGCAGACACACATACATATAACCAGATTGAATCTGGCCAGCCAGATTAAGGAAGTTAAGAGCCCTAACCCCAATTGTAGAACAATTTCAGATCAATTATCATAAGCAATATTAATTTGGAAATAGCGATAAAAAATAGCAACCTACTGACATGCAATCAGAGCACCCACAATCCCGGCAGAGGCAGGTGGTGGTGGCTCGTTGGTTCGCACCGGGAGCAAAGTAGAGAGGCTATGTAGTGTGTATGGGATTGGAGAGGTTAGGGGAATATGAAGTGAAGCGGGCGTCTCTTTACTTTCCGTTGGAGAGGCTTAAATGATGACATTCAATTATTCAATTATGGTGGTGGTAAAAGACGAGCAGAGTTGGGATATTTTTGAGTGATGAAGAGAGTAAGGGTAGAGATGGAACAAAATGGTAAAAATATAGGTCCTTAAACTTAACTCTTTATCTCCCATCTTAAAATTTTAAAGGAAATTACTTATTTGTACATGGGAGATGCTTTATATAGATGTATAGATACAAGAATATAAATTTCATCTTACATTGTGTTAGATTCATATTGTTGGTTGTAGGGACCATATAGAAGTACACAACATATAAGTTTTGTCCTACAGAGTGTTGGATATTTTTTTATACCTTAAATAGAATGTTTTTCAAATACAATTGATTTTATGTTCTAGTATTTAATTGTTATTGTATTTTTACTTTCAGATGGAGTTTATGATAATTATTAATGTCTCTGAATTGACAGACCTAAATGAGGGATTGGTAAGCTATATTCTTAGAACAAATTAGCTCAAATCACAATTGTATGCTAAAAACTGTATTTATAAAATTAAAGATATATTAAATTTGTGTATTTTATATACATAGGTACTTCCAAGGATAATGAGTAACCAATTACCAAGAAAGTGTGAAGTAATAAAATTGGTTGATTATACGGGATTTAAGTATAAGATTGCAGTACAGAGCATCGGTCATAAAAGTAAGAGGATAAACGGGCCAGAATGGACTCGGTTTGTTGAAACTTACAGAAATAAAAACATAGAAAAGTTGTGTTTAAAAAAATTGAAGGAAGTAAAATTTGAGATAAATGTTTTGAACAATGAGGGATTGGAGATTAGAAACGATGGCTCGAACAGAGATTATGTTCATGGTTGCTTGATACAGACTGAAGAAGAAACATACTGCAAGCAGGTTAAAAATTGCTACGTTATTTTTATATATTGCCAGTGTATCTTTTGGGCTGTTGGAAAAACTTCTAATTTATATTTTGTATCCTATATAAAATCTAATATGACATTTCTGAAATGTATGAAAATTATAGCATTTACCACACGATTTGCTAAAGCTGTTGTCGGAGAGGAGATTAAAAATTGATAACTTGGTTGCAAAAGTACATGGACCAAAGCAGAGTAGTAAAGTTGATGTGCATTATGTTTTCTTTCCTGAAAACAAAAAGGGATTGGCTGCTGGTTTTATAGGACCAGGATGGACAACTTTTTGCTTTTAAAATGACATTGAGGAAAGCTGCCAACTGTTGTTTCAATGGATGGGAAGTACTCCTGAAGATGACTTTAACTTCACTGTGAAGATTTTTAACAAAGACGGGATTGGACTTCATGGGGAGACTAAACATCACTGCAGCCGTAGCAATCATCAACAGCGCAAAAAGCGTCCACATTATAAAAAACAGTTTGAATACCATGTTATAGGGACACACAACTTGGTATTTACATATCTACTTTTAATATGGTTGATTTTACTTATAATGTTGTATCTATCTGTTATACTTAAAGTATATGCTGTTTTGAATGAATAACTAAAGAAAGAATTTTCCTTTACAGGCAAAACCGAGGAACTTTGTTCGAGAACACCAGCTAAATGACTACCGTAGAGCTGTGCTGTCATTTGGTCATGTGAAGTTTTTGGTACAGCTGGTTGTTAGGAGAGATCCTAGAAGACCTGACGACAACAACCATCTAGTGATGTATACAAACTGGCAGCGTATCATGGATGAAACGGGAATATCTGTGGAGAAAAAGCTGCGGTTTGAGATAGTCGAAGAAAAAAGTGTAACAGGAGATAAAATACACTTTGAAGTTTGTTGACATAATCTTTGAACATCTTTTCAGCAATTAATGATTTATGTTTTAGTTGACATGTTTGATGGACAACTTTCTTGTTCGAAAACTAACATAAGAATGAAGTTATGTAGTGTTTGTATATAAAGCTATATACTTTCAAAACTTTGTGGTTTTATCTTTTTATATTTTCAAGTAAACATTACTATATTTTGCATCTAAACATTACTATTTTCCATTACATTTCCCGGTTGCTCAACAAAAAGAAATATAAGACTCAAAATTAATAAAATAGTATACAACTTGTAATTACAAATAACAGTGTTTTAAAAATCTGCTTCTACCAAAGGGACAAACTAAACATCTGTTTCGCTAAACTTTGAAAACCAAAACGTCTGTTGAAGATAACCACTGTTGAAAGAAAGTCTGTTAAACCAAACAACCTCAGCTAATGAGCCAAACAAACTCTGCTGATGAACCAAAAGGTCTGTTAACACAAAGACTGCTGAAGCAAAGGTCTGCTAACGAGAACCTCTGCTGATGAACCCAAATGTATGATGAACCTAAGTTCTGCTGTGGACCAACAGATAATCAACAGCTCATAAGGTCTGTTAAGATCTTTAACAATTGATAATCAACAGCTCATAAGGTCTGTTAAAGCAAAGTCTATCAACAGATGCTAATATAACTCAGATCCTAACAGTTCTTAGGGGTTAACAGATGTTAGCACGCTATAACAGTGCTTAGCCTCTAACAGATGTTAATGTATCTCAAACCCTAACAGTTTTCCCACTAACAAATTGATTAAATTTTCATTCATTAATCTAACAATAATATACAACCCTACTACTTGTCCAATCCATAAATATCACCAAAAATGTATATAATTTATAATAACAATATTATATAACAAACAAAAGGTTAAATTTACTTGATATTCAAAGCGTAGACATTACATACCATATTCATCATTGTAGCACTTACAAACCAAACTTTTAACCACAGTTTGTTAAAACAACAGTTAACAGACATAAATAAAAACCACAAGGATTCTTCAAAAATAAGTGGTTTCTACTTATCTCTCATAAGAATTGTTTTTTCATAAGCATCTAATTATTAGCCTTAGACAGCTTCTTCCGGATTCTTCTCACATTAGTGGATAGCTCACCAACGTTGACAACATCAGCATCTTGATTCATCCGCTTTCCATTGGGACTTGAACCGGAATCCTTTTCAACTTCAACGGCTGAAGAGTCGGCCGTAACAGAGACAACATCCTTGTAACAGATCACAAAACAACTATTGATCTCATTTAATAAAATAATGAACTCTTTTTAAACATACTTTAAAAATAAATACTCACCCTTGAAGTTCATTCAGCAGACACCTGGGAAGATTCTGAAAGGTTAACATCTTTAACGTCAGCTACCTCTTGAGTAACCTAAAGGATCATAATATATGATATCATAAAAAAAAGTGCAGAATCCAGTATTTAAAACTCAAAAGAAAAATAAATAGATTGAAAAAGTAATTTTATATGCTACCTCATCAGTATTTTCATCACCATTACCATGTCCACCAAGTAACTCAGCAATTATTACTGGATCATCACATGTTTTTTGCACAGTATAAACACGATAGTCATTTTTAAGATTGAACTCTGAAACATGAATCTTAAAAGCAGCCTTCTTATCAACCAATCTAAATATCTCATGAGGGAAACATCCAATATCATTAGCCTTAACCTGCCTCTCTCTTATGTCACTCGCCGCTAATCCAAGAAGCTTCTGAACATCTCTATCAAACATAACAAAAGAAACACTACCACTCTCATCCTGCACCCGGCCTTGCACCTTGACCTGAAATATACACAAATGACTAAGTAAACTGCAAAACTATATTCAAATATCAGTCTTAGAATGTTACTTATATACATATAACGTTAAATAATCATCATTGCTTACTTTGTGGTGATCGATGTACATTCACTATGACATTTGGGACAAACCAAAGAAGTCACAGGCAATCGAACAATATCATCTGAAACATTTTCAACATCCTGCAACTATTCACTTTTACCCATCACCTTCTTGAAACACTTACGACAGGCAGCATAAAACCAACCATACTCTTCTTGCACAATCTTAATTGTCGCAACCACAACACAAGACATTTCCTGTAAAAAACAATATATGAACTTGTAATCTCTAGTTTGACAAACATGCAGGTGAGAAACCAAACTATATAAAAAGATGTGAAACCTTTTCTATCTCACTAATCTCATCAACATGTTTCTTCACACCATCAGTTACAAATTCTTTATGCAATGGAAAAACACTCTGAGACGATAGTATTGTTTGAGAAGTAGAACTACTCCCTTGTCCAAACTTCAGTATAAGACTTTTGAATACCACAAATGATTAGAATTAGTATACAAATAACATGAAACCAAGTATTTGACTTGAAATCTATATACAATAGAAACTACATTGACAAATTACCTCCTTCTTAGCTGATTAACTTCATCAATTTCTTTATTCGGAAAAATATGTGTTGCAAACTTATCACTTTAAACAGTATATTCACCTACATGCAAAAGTATATAGATCTTTAATGTGTACCTATGTTTATATTGCCAGAAATAAACAGTATAATTATGATTTGCAGAAAGTAACAAAAATACCTTTCTATTCCTTACACTTTCCATGTTGTATAACAGCCATCACATGCTCATAAGGTGGGATTTTAGAAATGAAGTCTTGAATCTGCAGAGCATAATCATTCCACACAGTACACCGCAAAACCTTACCCCTACATGAAAAGAATATTCATATGACGATATACTAAAGACTAATTTATGACCATTTCTTTAAAAATCTCTAATATCAAAACCAAATTATGACATTGAATGAATAAATTGTTGACCTCATTTATTACCATGATTCAGCATTAGATACAAACACTATAGATCTCATTTATTACCATTACCATGATCCCACATTAAATACCAACATTCTTCATCTTATTTATTAACATCATTAAATACAAACAATGATCAGTACATGACTGCACATGTAAACAACTTACTCCAAGTCTTCAATATCGAAATTGATCTTCTTAGTCTCCTTTGGAGGTCGATCAAAGACTTCAAGATCTCCACCACAAATGACAGATCCAGCAACATCTATATGATCACATTATACAAGAATATAAGTAAAACTCTCTAATATTTATACAAGCAAGACATGATTACAAAAATATACACTACCAACACTCAAAGCATTTAACGCCTGTCCTTGAAGAATATCTTCATAAGCTCTGAAGTTGAAACCATACTCAACACCTTGCCAATCTCTCACAGGAGTAACAGTTGTGCATCTATAAAAGATGATTTTATAAGGATGCACTACTACTTTATATAAATCTTTATTCTCACAAACATCAAATTCGACAGAATCACAACAGCATCTTCTTGAAGCTGTCCATCAAAAACAGGTATCAGATGTCACACCCCAACCGATGGCGGAATCATCGGGGCGCGGCACTGAGCGAAACAGATTGTTCAAAGAAATTCCATAACGACTAAATTACCGAATAGTTTAAATATTATGTCCCATACCATAACCCATAGGATAATCTAGTTATTACAGACGAGATATTCTTCAGACAAATAAACATGTTCCGACAACTCAGATTTTCAAATAAAATAAATTGTCTTTGTTTCTAGACTCTTTCCTAGCCTCGATTTCACAGCAATCCAAGCATTCTAACATTTTAAGCACCTGCCACATACGTTAAAGTAAAAGTCAATACACATAGTGTAAAGGTGAGCATACAAGTTTGATAGATATAATAGAGTTCGAAATCGTTTACGCATAACCAGCACGTACACAGTGTGAAATGAAGCACGTAAGTTATCGACATGATCCTATCAATACCAATGACTGCGGGTTGACTGCGCAAGGCAGTTCGTAATACACACTCACCACTGTGAGCCATGTAATTAATTGTCCTTAACAACCCCAGAGTGAACAGGTGTTGAGTCCAAACTATAGTACTATTGTTGCTAAGGCAGGTAGACAGCAATCCATGTGTAAACATAATAAATAAGCAATCATTGAGTCACGTATACATGCAGTAGCGGTTAGCGTTAAAAGTATTGCGTAGTGTGTTCGATTTGATTTAAAATAAGTAACGTATGTAACACCCAAAAGTGCATAAAGCAAAAAGGGTTCGAGTATACTCACAGCGATGATGGATTGAAGGGATCGCTTAGAGCGGAATTAGCCTGATCAGAACGATAGCACAAAAGATAAGCGGTGCGTAAAATGGTGCGATGAGTCAATGGATCAGACGGCAATCCGATCAGGTGGCCACTCGATGGGATTGTCACCTTGTTTGGGATGGATGTGTTTGTGTATGATGGCTTGCCTTTTGAAGTTTTCGTTGTAGCATTTTAAAAATAGAGAAGCATCTCTACCTTTCAGGTCGGTCGATCGAACAGCCATTTGATCGGATAGCAATCCGATTGGCGAGGCTACTCAGTTTTGAGAACAAGTTCACAGCAGGACGGTCACTCGATCGGATGGCTATCCGATCGGGTGGCAATCCGTACATATTGAACATGTTGAAAATTGATCAAGTTCCAAACGTCACACGATCGGATGGTCACTCGATCGGGTGGCAATCCGTTTCAACGTTCAGATCTTGAATAGTTTGAAATAGTTTAAGTGTGGGACCCAAGTGTGACAACTCGAGTTTCCAAGATTCTATCTTCGCATTTAGTGCACGTTAATTTTTTTTATTTAGTTGTTTGTTAATACGACTCGTTGTTTCACAACGCTTACTTTTGTAATACGTTGTATCGTATTTCGACTGATATGTTATACTTGGAAATCCATAATGTTTATTATGTGTGATTGTATGTTAATAAGGTTTGTATTAATTAACATGTCAATTAATGATGGAACTTACTGAGAACAATTATTCATGAAATCACCCAAGTGGTGAAAACACTTTAATGTGTTTTCGTCCACTATGACCAACGAAATCACAATGGGCTTGGCCCAGTGGAGTATTTTAGATATTTTATAGAACAAACTTCTCAGAGAAGTTTCACATTTTCTAAACCATATCTTGTCAAAATTGTTTCTCTCTCTATCTCTGGAAAACCCACAAAGAGTTCCTCATTTGAAGCACACCTCTGTCTAAATCTTTGGTTAGTAATTTCATGATTCAATAGTTCTTGTTGCATATCGTATGATTTGGATGTTTAATCATGATGTATGTGTATATTGATATATGTGATTATGTGATTGATCATTGTGTGATTGTTAGATAATTATCATCTATGAACCTTCTATATATTTGATATTTTGATCAACAGTGGGTGTTTGTTAATAAATGATAAACTGATTAAATCGAGATCTGGTATCATAGGATGTTGGCAAGTTATATATTACATATCAATGATTGATTTAAATAACTTGTAAATGTTTAATCATGTATCTGTTATGAGTTTATAGAGTTTCTGGGTTTTTAAATAAGTTACAGTAAGTTTGGTGAAGATGATAAATAGTCACGAAATCACCCACCACAAAAGATAGTGGACGAAATCACTTAAAGTGATTTCGGCCCAAACAGTTCCAAGCCCAAAAGGTTTTCGGCCCATGTTTGGTTTTCGGCATTAAGGGGATTTCGGCCAAGGGAAGTGTTTTCGGCCCAGTAAGGGTTTTCGGCACTATTTGGTTTTCGAACATATAAGGGATTTCGGCACTATGTGTTTTCGGCCCAACTGTTATCTGTTACCTGTAAACTGGTTAATTTTATTAAGTTGTTAACTTATTTAATTACATATAATAACTCTGTTAGTTATGTAACCATATTTAGCCTACTAACTGAGCTAAGTTCATTAACTCAGTTAACTCTACTCACTATGTTGAATTCATTTAGGACACTCTGTTAAGTAGTTAACTTTATTAACTGCTGTTAATTAACTAGCACTGGTAGTTTATTATTCCTGTTATATGTGTTTATTCTGGAAGCTTGTTATCTTTGCTTAATACATTAACCTGGTTAAGTCTGTTAACCCCCATCAAGCATGTTAATTGATTTACCAAGTTAGTTATTACCAAGAACTCAGTATATGGGGTATGACTGTATGAACATGAACCAACTGATATGTGTTATGTGATGAGAAATGCATGAACACACTATGTGACATAAATGACATGTGAAATATTACGAACGTAAACTGACTGAACATACGTGCACTATAGGACTTGACTGATTTACTGTGAGCATATAACTTAGCATACCGAGCAAACAAGGTGAGTTCACACTTCTACCAAGGCATGGGATTCCCAGGGCTTGGGAATGGGATTTAAGGAATAAGGTTGAATAGATTCATGCGGACATTATTACTAGACTACCATACCATCGTCCTCGGTTGTGCAGGACCCATACGTAAAACCTACGTATACTTATGCTATTCGCTATCCTCGGTTGTGAAGGATACTCACGTAAAACCTACGTGAACCTATATTTACTACTGCCTCGGTTGTGTCAGGCACTTACGTAAAACCTACGTAAACCCCCGCGTACCCCTATCCTCGGTTGGGAAGGATACTTACGTAAAACCTACGTAAACCCCCGCGTACCCCTATCCTCGGTTGGGAAGGATACTTACGTAAAACCTACGTAACACTTGTACGTATTACTGTTCTCGGTTGTGAAGAACACATATGGTTACAAATAGTCTAGTGGTTATACAACACGGGAAGCCCCCACCAATAGAACTTACTACCGGCCCAGTAGAGCCACATGTTACAAACAAACTTACTATTACGCATTACTTTCTGTGAACTCGCTCAACTTTTTGTTGACTCTCTGTTACATGCCTTGCAGGACCTTAGGTACTTTTGGATCTTGCACGGGAGGCACGGTCGTTGTGGATATGGATCGTGAATGTGTTGTTAAACATTATGACTTTTTGTACTTAAACTGATGTTGGGTTTTACATTAATGCTTCCGCTACACACTTGTTTATATTTGGTTTTGGAAACACCTATCGTATTGATGAATGACTTTTACTTTATACTTATGTTCAATATGATTGGTGGCTTGATCCTGGTCATGTCACGCCTCCAAGCGGTAGTACTCCGCGTGTGGATTTTGGGGGTGTGACACCAAGTGCAACCCGATCGGATGGCCGGTCTATCGGGTGGCAATCCGATCGGACTGCAATCCGTCCCGACTTATCCGTTCGTCTTGACACTTGACTCGTTTGAAGTTTTGCATCATTGAACGAGATAGTTTGATAACATGTTTGAATAACAGAACCCTCAACCCAGCCTAAGCGACCCGACTGAATAGGAATCACCCTAGTCCGACCAGTTCACTGTTCGAGTCGGTAGTTCATGTTCAAACCTGAAGTCAATACCTCTTGGATAGAATTTGGATCTGGAACCGATACATCACCAAGATTGGGTAGAAGATCAGAACTAGGTCTGATTCCATCGGTTGGAGTGCATTGAGTGTAAAAGAGTTGAAAGAAAGTTAGAAAACCATCTTTCAATCCTTTTCACCATGAATATGTTCAGATCCATGAAAGATCTTTGTTTATTCTTGTGGAAATCGTTCAGATCTAAGTCGTTCTTGGTGGATTGAAGCCAAGACATGAAGTTCATAAGAACACCATGATGACATCATCCTAGAACACCTCAAATCCAGTGATTTCACGGTTAAAAGTTAAGATTCAAAAGATAGAATGGTGTAGGAGCGCGTGTAGATCAAGAAAGTACAAGATTTAGGTTGAAAACTTACAAGATTTGAGATAAATCGGAAGAAATGCGGGCTGAAGCTAGTTGGCCGAACAAAGGAGCTGTCACCATCAAAGAGGTGACAAATGGGGGTATTTATAGGCTTTCCATAAAAGGAAAGTGGGAAAGGTGGCTGGTCGATCGAGTGGCAGCCCGATCGAGTGGCAGCTCGATCGGGTGGCAGCTCGATCGGCTGGCCACTCGATTGGAGTGATTGGCGCGACGAGTTTTGCAGTTTTGATTCGAGTACAAGGCGTTCCGATGCGATTCGAGAGAGCGATGCGATAGTATTACTCATCAAATTACTTTTAATCCCAACTACTATATCTAACATACAATCATCATAATTAACTTGCGTTTAGCGTTTCGATTCGATTGCGATGCGATAGGTTGCGATTTCGATTAACACCTCAACATAACATAACATGCACAAATAACACATAAATAGCACACACACGTAAACAATAACCAGAACACATAATTCGAGTTGCGAATGCGATAAGCGATGAGCGATAAATCGATTAAACATGCGATTAATAGCGATTAAATCTCGATTATTAACAAGTACACCACATAATACAACTAACGCGATAACATAAATAGACTATCTACGAGTCAAAGAAGTCAAAACAGGAGTTGAGCAAGGAGTGACAGATCGCAATTAGCAATCTTGTCTTCCCTTGACTTCAATCTTGACTTTGACTTTGACTTTCGAAACACGGGGTGTTACATCAGATGACTCTTAATACCTGCTTGAATCTTAGCACCCTGAAGAACATTTAAAGAAAGTATCTTCTTAGCATACACCACTACATTCTATATAAAAACGGAATAGCAGAGATACAAATTACCTTTTCATCAATGAAGATGAGATCCATCTTGTAACCCTGATTCCATTTTCGAATAATTCTCGCTTTCATGTTCCACATATCTTTCCCAGGATTCAAATCGTTAACAAAACTAAGATTGTTACTGTCAACTGATATTGACATGCTTCTAATTCGGAATTCGGATTGTGATTAAATTTGAAATTTCAAAATTTCAAAATCAGAGAAAATGAAGGCGTGATGAAATATGAATAGGGAAATGAGAAGAAAACGTGTCACACCCCTTTCTGCGGCGGAAGCACGAGGTGTGATCATGAAAGGTTCTCATTGCATACGAAAGGTAAACATGCTATATGCTCGTAAAAACATCAAATACCATAATTTGAAAACATAAGTTTAGCGTTTACATCGCTAAGTCGCATAAAACATTGTCTTGAAAAGTTTACAACTTTATTTAAAGATAAACATAAGCGACATCCATGAGCATGGTTAAGACCGCGCGCACATCCACTTCTAGTTACCTGAAATACATGTGAGTTTTGGAAAAACGTCAACATAATGTTGGTGTGAATTCATGCAGTGATTGTTTTGAATGTTTTAAATACTTGAATGGAAACATAGTATGTAACTTGTAGAATGTATGAATGTAACTTGTAAAACGCATCTATAACTGAGTACTATGAATGTTTGAATGTATTGATAACACATATCTGTAATCTCCTTATTATGAATGTTTGACTGTGTGAGATCGCTAGTGGTTTGCAAGGCCACTAACATATGTCACAACATAGGAAGCCACCAAACCTAGGCATTTTTGTCGACTTTGACTGAGACACAGAAGCACTCATTGGTAGAAGTAGGCCAAGAGTGGGGTTGCCTGAAACCCATTAGATCTAACCTTTTGTTCCGCGGTCTGAATGTATACGTTGATTAATGGTGCTTATGGTACCCTATTCGAGACATGATCTAGAATGTTTCACTTGAATGTTTTTGTACTCCATCATACCATATGTAAACAATGTAACGTTTGTAACATGTATTTCACCCCCGAAGTTATAAAACCAAAAACAGTTAAAGAAAAGGGGGAGCATGAACTCACAACTTTGCGTTCCTGTGCGTCGTAAACTTCACCGGATTTGCTTAATTAACGTCGTAACCTATACGCGTTTTCTTAACGTTAGTCACTAGACTTGCGTCGCACAAGTACAGTCACTCTCTTTTGTATATATTCTTGTGTTAAAAATATTCTATATTTTTAACTACGTATCTTACTTATATTATTTTCTCTAAAATTAATATAAGTATCTCGTGTTTTGCACTTTGCACCCGAATTATGTATCTTGTATGTTGTATGTGTATATTTATGTTTATACTTCTCATGAGTATTTAGTGTATTTTTTTTTGAAGTCTTAATACACTAGCACGTATAACACCTACTATATACACTTAGCACACAAGTTGGTGATCAAATAATGTATATTTTTCTCTCAAAAATATATGTACTTAATATCCATTTTTATTTTTGAAGAAATCCTCATTTCTAATCACCAAAAATTAGGGAAATCTTGGTAATACTTTAAATACATTTTTAGGGAATAAGTTTCCCAAAAACTTATATTTTTCTAAGTGTCAAAATTTATAAAAATTTTGACAGAGTTTCCCCTAAAAATGGAGGTTTCCCATGTTTTCAAAACATGTGTTTATTTTCTTTTAAATCGTCAACAATCATCAACAACAATTATCAACAATAATCATCAACAACAATCACTAATTTCTCCATTTCATGAACTTGAATATTTACAAAAATGTGTAGTAATTTACTAGCACATTTAGTAAGTCTTGTTATCTTTAAAAATAAGTTTAATTTCTTAAAAACTTTATTTTTAAAGAATATGAAGTTTCACAACTTCTAGTCGGTTTTTACGAAAATTATTTCTTTGTTAAAACTTTTGTTACACAAGTGTCCACACACTTGTTTGTTCATAAAAACACCTCTACTTCATGAAAGATCCGGTTTTAAAACATGGTTTTGTCTTACAGTTGGTCTTTCGAAAATACCACTTGTAGATCTTTAGATCTACTAGTTTAGAACTCCATTTCATAAGATAAATTGTTTTTACACAAGTTCATGTTTAATAGTAGTAGTGTTCATCATCTAGTCCTTTTTATACTTTAACATACACTAGCTCATGTTCTAAGAACATAACCTAGCCGGGTTAGATGACGATCCGAACTACTACTAGCATTAAACAACACAAAATAATCATCACAAAACAAGTTTAACAAGTTTTACACAATTATCCATCTATTAACCATCATATTCATCACTTTAATAGACTTTTAGTTGGTGATTTAGTATGTTCATGATTTTCAACCGACGAATCTCTTATTAACCACTCCAGACAAGATCAAGAAGGTGTTTAGAGTCACTTACTACTAGCTCGAGGCTAGGGAAGAAGCTAGGCGAAAAACGGGTGGTTAATAGCAACGTAGTGAGGTTCTTGACAATCCGCAAGCACCGGGCTTCCTCGTATGATACCTTTCACACTTGAGTACACTTGGAATAGCTTGATCAAAATCGAAAAATGGGTGTGGTGTGCTTGTGATTCTCGGCCGAAAGGAGCAAGGAGAGAGAGGAGTTTGGTTTTTGTTTAAGTGTGGTGAAGGTTATGATGGACATATGATTATACTTGTAGGCCATTTCTTTCTAATTAACCAATGGGTATTATGTTGTCAAGATATCAAGCAAAGGGGATTAAAATAATCAATGTTGTAAGTGTTTGTCCCCTTTACTAACCAAGTTCGGTTATGGGGGTGGGGTAACCGGTTCGATTTCAACTGGATGCTTAAGATATAGTTATGTTAAGTTAGGAGCTTAAATAGTTTTTTTTTTGTGTGTTATAAGTTATAACGGGTGTTAGGGTATTCGGGGACCCTAACTGCCTTAGAAAAAGAAAAACAATGTCAATGACAATATTTTTATGTTCCAGGTAGGGCCCGGTTGTTCGGTTTGATACTGATCCGTTAAAGTGCTAAATTACACTTTTTAGTGTCTTTTAAGTACCCTTCTTGTACCCTTTCAATTCCAACACTTAGGGAGGTATTCTGGATAATAAAACGAAATTTATGCATAATATTTATATGTCTAAATGCTGATTAGAGCTGAATTGTATAAAATTCTGTACTTAAAGTGCGTTTCGGGTGCTTTTTAGTGCTTATTTTTGCTTTCGCAATGTCTAAAAATTAAACCCTTACATGTACTCTTGGGTTTTAATGTACTTTTGTCGTCGGACCTACACCTAGGCCTCAATTATAATGTCTGACTGCTTTCTGCAGTTCTGTTGACACAGTGTGTCTTACCGGTGAGTTTACTAGTATTTCTGACGCAACGCTCTCGTTTATGTATAAAGCAATATTTTGTAGTATACAACGTGCATGAATTCACTTGTTTAATCATGTGTTCAGACATTGCTGACAATTAAGCACATAATTGCAGTCATTAAATAGTAATTAAAGTGTACGGAAATTACCGGTTTGGTGCCAGTTGTCACAAAACGCTTATATAAGAAGGATGATTGACAGGAGTTTCTGAGTGACATGCATTAATTGCTAATTACTTATTCCCATGCATTTTTTAATTTGAATTTCCCGGTAATTAGCCTTAAACATCTGCTGATCTAAAAGCATTACGGAGGATAACAACAACTGCTGCTAGGTATTAAAGTAAAGTCAAATATAAATGAACAGATGTTTACCCGGGCAGATGTTTAGACAGAATTTTAAATGATTTTATATATTAGGCTTTATGATGTAATAATGACATAAGAAAATCCTTGTTGGACAGCCTCTCCAGCTGACACATCAACTTTTCTTATGTCACTCAGATTTCTCGTTTTATAGAGAGTATAGATAATTACAGTCATAGTCCTTTAAATGTAAAACTCATTACACTTTACGTCCTTTATCACTAACCAAATTAAAATTTTCAGTTAAGTCTAGTCATATGAGGGTATTCTGGTCATTTCACACATTTATATAAAATGTTGCTTGATAAACAAAACAAAACAAAATGATACATACACAACTCATTTCCTCTTCCTTAAACTCTCTCTAAATTAAAACAACCATCATCCTCCTCTAACAACCACCACCACCACCGTCTTTGAAAACCATCATATGTATTCTTTAGTTCAACCACCACCATAGTCGCCATCCGCCACATGCACAACCCCGACAACCATCACAATTCACCACCTAAAGCCTCTAACTACCACCATCTATCTATCTCTCTAGTTTTCAGCCCCTCCGATTGCGATGGTGTGGCCGAACTTTGGATTTGGAATAAACCACTCACGACCTTACAAAACCTTCAGATCTGAAACCCTAGAACATAACAAAACCCCTCACAGCATGGAGGTTCTTCGCAGATCTGAAACACAATGGCGGTGGTTAGGGTTTCGGGTTTAAAGGCAGCAACGGTAGTGGAGTGTATATGTGTGACAGGCATGTGGCAAGGGATATGGTTTATGTTGTCACGGTGGTTCGGTCGGCCGATTAGCGGTGGGTAGGGGTAATGGCAGGGGTATTGTAGACTGAGAGAGTATAAGAGTGGAGGGGTTTTGTCGTCGTTCCGTAACAACGCAACAAAGGTGGAATTGTAAAGGGGTTTACAAATAAATGAATGTGATTGTAATTATTGAAGTTAAAAAACATACATTGCAATCTAATACAAAAATAAAGAACGGAAAAACATAATTAAAAAAAAGGAATTTACAAAGATGGAAACGGCAAAGAAATTTTATATGACTAGAAGATTTATTAAAGAGTAAACTGCCATTTTGGTCCCTGTGGTTTGGGCACTTTTGTCACTTTAGTCCAAATCTCAAACTTTTTACATCTGGGTCCCTGTGGTTTCGTTTTTGTTGCCATTTTTGTCCAAAACTCAAATCAGGTCAGATTTAAAAAAAAATCCCTTGTTATTTTATCCTTTTCTGAAGGGCATTTTGGTCATTTTGTCTGCCCCAAAGAATCAGGCTTCGATTTAGAGTAAATTGTCCACAAAGAATCAGGCTTGTCTCTCTCTGTTCTCTCTCTCTCTCTGAGCTGTAAATTGTCCACCGCCATAAATCCCTCTCTCTCCTCTCTCTCTCTCTCTCTCTCTACAGCTCAGACCTTATACTTTATAAATCCCTCTCTCTCTCTCTCTCTCTCTACAGCCACAAAATCTGAGCTTTAGAGTAAATTGTCCACAAAATCAGCCTGTCTCTCTCTTCCTGATTGCTCTTCATCTGCTTCAGTTTTCTCCACAAAGAATCAGGCTTCGATTGCTCTTCATCTGCCTCAATCTTGCCGATCTTCACCTCTCTCTACAGCTCAGTCTTCACCGATCTTCAATCATCCACCACAACCACCGGTGCCTCTAATCTTGCCGATCTTCACCTCCACCTTCACACTTAGCAAATCGGAGAGAGAGAGAGGGAGTTAGGGAGAGAGGGAGTTAGTGAGAGAGAGAGAGAGAGAGAGAGAGACGATGATGATACGATGTTGATGATGATCTTAACGTTTTTCTGACCGCCACTTTCTCCGCCAACCGCCGCCGCCCCACCTGCCACCACTATCGGAACACCACTGTTCTCTACGAACTTCTAAGTACTTGACCCCTAAACCCTCTGTTTCTCTATCTCGATCGACTTCTCACCGGAGAAACTAAACTCTCTGTTTCTCTCGCTCGATCGACTTCCGGTTGTGTGCAGGATCTAATCCGGGGGAGAACAGTTGCAATATCATTGGGAGGGGCTGCAGGTGTTGGGTTTATAATTGTGATCTTGTTGATTGCTAGATTTTGTTGATTTGGTGAAGAGTTAAATGCCATTTTAGTCCCTGTGGTTTGGGCCATTTTGCCAGTTTAGTCCAAAGGTTTCATTTTTAACCTGTGGGTCCAAAAAGGTTTCACAGTTGCCATTTTAGTCCACTGGGTTAACTTCATCCATTTTTTCTGTTAACGAGAAGGCCAATTCGGTCATTTTATATGGTTGAATTGCCCTTTTAGTTAATAGAATTACATACAAAATGACCGAATTGGCCTTCTTGTTAACAGAAAAGATGGATGAAGTTAACCAAGTGGACTAAAATGGCAACTGTGAAACTTTTTTGGACCCACAGGTTAAAAATGAAACCTTTGGACTAAACTGGCAAAATGGCCCAAACCACAAGGACTAAAGTGGCATTTAACTCTTTGGTGAATGTGTGCTGGATTTAAACAAATGCGATTTTTGTGGGTTAGGGTTTTCTTTGGGGGGAGATGATCTGTAAAAATGAAGGAAGATGATGAGTGTTAAATAAGGGTATTTAAAGGAAATTTAAAAAATGACCAAAATGCCCCTGCACTAGAGGACAAAATAATCAGCTTTTAACCGTCAAAATAAAGGGTTTTTGGATTTTGGACTAAAATGGCAACAAAATGCAAACCACAGGGACTCAGATGTAAAAAGTTTGAGCTCGGACTAAAGTGATAAAAGTGCCCAAACCACAGGGACCAAAATGACAGTTTACTCTTTATTAAAACTAAAGTGAAGGGACTGAAAGTGCAGATTAGCAAATAGTGAAGGGACCATCTTCTTTAATCTGTCATGTCAGCTGTTCGATTCGATTTTGGGTTCAAATTTCTCGTCTCATATATCGGTTCCACACCTCCACATCAACTGCGTGAGTGACGGTGACTTTGTGTGTGTGTGAGAGAGAGAATCGGAGATCCTGTGGACGAAGAGAGAAAGATGGCAAGAAGACCGGACGAAGAGTACGATTACCTGTTCAAAGTCGTCTTGATTGGCGATTCAGGCGTTGGTAAATCCAATCTTCTCTCCAGATTCACCAGAAATGAGTTCTGTTTGGAATCTAAATCCACTATCGGCGTCGAATTCGCTACTCGTACTCTTCAAGTACTCTCTCTCTCTCTCTCTCTATATATATATATATATATATATATATATATATATATATATATATATATATATATATATATATATATATATATATATACCTTTATCATTCTCCTCATTTGTTTATATTGTTGTTGGATCTCTATCTGAAAACCTGTAGTTATGCTGTTTAAACTTGTATATATACGTAATTTGATCGCATCCGTATGGAAATGTGTTGTTAGATCCAGAATTATGTGAGATTGATGTTGCAGTTGCTTTTAATCGATCTGTTTTGGCGTAAATCTGTTGATAATTTGATTCTCCGTGATCTGTGTTTCAAAAGTTTGATGCAGATTTAAATGTAGTCATTTAGAACGGAGTGATTCAATTGCAATGTTTAGGTTAAATAATTTGTTTTATGTGAATATGTGATTACTGATTAGTGAAAACTGGACTGAATAGTATTAATTGTTACATTTGATATAGTTGATGATTGTATAAGCTGGTAGTTGTTTTTCACCTTTTTTATGTTCGTTTTGGCCTACTGATGGCGGAATTTACTAAAACGTTGTAGATCGTGTTTGTTGATTGCGTTTTATGTATCTGTTCTGTTTAGTTGCAGCTAGTAAGTCGTAAGATAGAATCATAGTTTTCGTGTAAATCTACAAGTGATTTCTTACAGCTTGCTAGCCATTGTCTCTTTTGGTGTGTGTTTTTTGATAAATTTGCCTGTCTCTTTTGGTGTGTTTTTTGATAAACTTGCCTTTTAAAAAATGTAAATCTACAAGTGTAGTGATGTCTCACTGTGAGTAGAATAGCATGGACCACTGGAATGATAGAGGTTATTTCAGGTTTCTAAGCCATGTGATGTGAGTTGTTGTTAGCACATTTAATCAATGTAAACTGTTGAGTTGTTAAAAGTGTATGCACATGCATAGTACACAACCATCTATTACCCAAAACAAGTTATAAATGTTTCCATTATTACATCTCTCATCTCTGTGTACTATTTCTATTTCTATTGAATCTTGATAAGTAGTTCTTAAAATATTATTTAACTTTTCAGCTGTCCAACCATATGTGGCTTATGTGCATATTGGTCGGTGCTAAGAGCTACAAAGTTTGTGACCAATTGACAACAGTAGTTTAAGCTGCATTTGCATTATTAAAACCTTTGTTATCTCGATACTATCACTCTAATATCACTATCATGAATTTACAATTTTCATCTTCAGGTTGAAGGAAGGACGATAAAGGCTCAGATATGGGACACAGCAGGACAAGAGCGATACAGAGCAATCACGAGTGCATATTACAGGGGTGCCCTTGGAGCACTTCTAGTCTATGACGTCACAAAACCGACAACCTTTGAAAACATAAGCAGGTGGTTGAAGGAATTAAGGGACCATGCAGATGCCAACATTGTGATCATGCTTATAGGTAACAAAACCGATCTCAAACATCTTAGGGCCGTTGCTGTAGAAGATGCACAAAGTTTTGCAGAGAGAGAAGGTCTCTCTTTCATTGAGACGTCTGCTTTAGAAGCTGTAAATGTTGAGAAGTCGTTTCAAACGATTCTTGGTGAGATATATCGAATTATTAGCAAGAAATCGATATCTGCAGGTGAGACTGGACCGGCTAGCGTTAAACAGGGTGAGACACTTGTTGTTGGATCACAAGATGCTAATGCAAAGAAGGCTTGTTGTTCGTCGTCCTAACCGCTTTGGTTAAAAACTTGTTTGAATTCTCTCGTGTTAAATTCTGTTTTTTTGGGTTCTCGTGTGGTTAAATCGCAAGGTGGCTATGGATTGTAGTTGATTTTGGTTTTATTATTGATTTCCTACTATATGGTTTTTTTTTTCATTCATGCTCAATCTTTCTGCGTGGTTCATCTTTGAGGGCTGCAGTTTGTCCAGATGAATATTTATTTCTTACATTTGCACTTCATTTTTTTTTGTAGAAATTAGGACTATCATCCATGTTGAATCAAAACGACAAACACAACCACAACTCGTATATATTCGTGTCAAACAAATCAACTCTAACCGCACCCAATTATCTAAAGTTCTAAGTGAGTCAAACACTTGTATTTTAAATGAGGTTTAAATGTTTCATAAACGGGTTGGTGGGTTGTAATAAACAGGTTGGAGAGGTGGCCTGGTTGGCGAGTTGGTCCTATAGACAGATTGTAGCCCAAAACGGTTATTAGACAAATCAACAAGAATACAACCTATAATGTCCATGTATCGTTTCAAATATGTCAATTTTCCACCTCTAATATAAACAGGAGTATTTGCCCAGGAGAAAACTAGATCAAAAACGTTTCAAGTCATGCTCATTTTGCCACCTTTCATTGTAATTTGATGCAGAAAAGAAATTTCAAATATCTTTTTACCAGTAGTTGAAATCAGATGATACAAAGAAGTCCATGAAGCTAATTAAAAGCCAACAACATTTTACAAACATTTTTACTAGTCCTGCGGACCTTAACAGTATTAACCACAACAATTGCTCTTCTGCTCAATCGGCTGCCCTTTGATTTGAACTGTGCTCTTGTCGCCCGTTGGCTGGTTACCCATTCTACAATTTCAAACAACCAAAACAAAAAATTTTAGAAAAAATCGCACTCAAATTATTGTTAAAAAGACACGTAGCTGTCTTACTTTTTCTTTATCTCTGCAGCCATTGTCAAGAAAGCCTGTTCCACGTTTACGGAGTCTTTTGCACTGGTCTCGAGGAAAGGGATCCCGAGCTCATCTGCAAATGCCTGCAGGTCGACGAGGGTTAAACGGTAATTTTTACCAAAGGGTTGACTGAAACGTTACGACATTCTTGTGGCATACCTTAGCTGTTTGTGTGTCAACAACCTTGTTCTCAACTAGATCACATTTATTTCCAACAAGAAGCTTGCAGACTGATTCATTTGCATATCTGTCGATTTCACTCAGCCATTGCTTCACATTGTTGAAGCTCTCCATCTCAGTCACATCATACACGATCTGATACAGAAACTATAGTAAGCTATTCGATACAGATACTTTTTTTAGATAACAAAATTTATTCTTTTATTGAAACAATTACTCATAAATATTTGAATAGATCACTTCCGAGTCAGAAAAGTCGAATAATAAACAAAAGTTAAGAGAAACCGATAAATGTCAGCTTTTCAGTTTTTCTCAAGGCTTGATTAATTGATAAGTTGATTTTAAATATTTGACATAAAAATTCAATTTTAAATCACATGGAATCTGTCCACGGCTTTCAATATGAATGTCTTCAACAGAGAAAATAAATGCAATCAATTGGTGTGTACTTTATAACACATCAAGCATTTACCTAGAAGTCATATAACACAAATATAACATGTAGTTTTTTCGGTGATTAGCACATTGTATATAATGTTTAACTGTGTTGATGAAAATAGATTCTTTAAATTTCCTAATAAATCGGACAACGAAAGACTGTAATTCATACATGATCTAATATAGGAATTTGAGTTATGATACTAAGGTATGATACAAATAATTTTCTAAATGACCAAATTCAGTATTTGCTTGATATGATTACTCAAAAACGATTGAAAATACTACGAATGTCCTAGTCGGGAAAGTCATAATAAATGTTAACAGAGACCGAAAAATGACGGCTTTTCAGTTTTTTAAGGCTTATTTTAGTGATGAATTGCTTTTGAATTTGGGACATAAAATTTCAATGGTATATCACATGGGTCTGCACACAGCTCTCAATATGAATGTCCTTGGCAGAGAAAATAAATGCAATTTACTAGAGTTCACTTTATAACAACACATCAAGCATCTACCTAGTAATCATATCGATACATGCCGATGCATATAACCATCAATGTAGGTAATGTGGTATATATTCATGACAATTAAGTTCTGTAATAAATAGAAATTTTAACCAAAAACAGATATGTAGTTTTTCGGTAATTATTAATTAGCACATTGTATATAATGTTTACATGTGTTGATGCACATAAATTTTCTTTAAACTTTATACTAAAATGGACAAAGTAATACTGTAATTCTTACAATTATTCCATGTGCTCCTCTGTAGTAACTGCTTGTTATAGTCCGAAACCGCTCCTGGCCAGCAGTATCCCACTGCCGAAGACAAAAACTTTACGTAAAAACTACGAGATATAAAAGTTTTTCCATCCATTCAAACAACTCTAGTCATAGTAGTCAAAGGGCGCGCGCCTAGCCGAAGCGAGGCTACACACCTCGGTTAAACACAAAGCGGCTTGTAGCAACAATGAAATCAATCCGCAAAGTCATTTTTATCAAAAAAACATTTTGAATCAACACAAGAGTGATAAAACAACTCTAAATAATCTTCTGCATAAACTATCAAATAAAAAAGTTTTATGTGTACTCACTATCTGCAGCTTGATGGTCTTCCTATCCTGCTCCACAGTCCTAATTTTCTGCATCATCATAATACACATTAGCAAGACCTAAACTACAACAGCCACATATACAAGAAAGAAAAAAACTCACAAAGTCAACTCCAATTGTGCTTATGTAACTATCCACATAAGAATCATCCTGAAAGTAAAAAAAAAATGCAGTCAGATACAAATCAAATAAACCCTAATTATGATAAATTTATGTAAAGTTAAACCCCCTCTATCATACCCAATCTATTATATTAACATTTAAAATATAATAACATCCTAGTGGAATAAAATCAGTAGAATGAATATGCTGTATACTTAGAAATTTAATCCAAAGCAAAAAAAAAAAAAAAAAAAAAAATCATTCTTCTGCTGGTAAAAATGAAAGCAAAAAGTATACAGAAGTTGAAAGCATGAATATGGACAGAAATTTTAGAAAGAAACACAGAGTTAAAGCGGTCGATGGAGAGATAATGATTAATGAAGTATGGAATAATTACAGCAAATCGGAGAAGAAGGCATGATTTTCCGACGGAGGAGTCACCGATGAGTAAAAGTTTGAAGAGATAATCGCTGCAAAAGAGGAAATTAAATTTAGAGTTGAGTGAATAAGAAATCGGAGAAAGAAAGAGGAACTGACTATTCGTTGCTCATTGTGACGGTGTCGGTGGATGATTGGTTTCTTTCTTTCTACGTCATTAATTCAAAGGAAGATAGAAGATAGATGGGTGAGTCAAAAAGATGGAGACGATTATTAATCTTTGAGCCGTTTTATATTATATTTCCCATTATGCCCCTTTCCTTTTAGGGTATACGAGGTGTTCGCGGCAAGGGGAGTCGCCAACCCCTTTGCCGATCGGCAACACCGCCACCAAGGATGTTTGCCGCGTGGGGAAATGCCAAATCGGGGAGACTTTGCCAATAGGGAAAAGAAGAGGGAGAGGGTAAGTGGGGGGACCCACACTTATATCAACTAATCACATGTTTTTTTTAAATTAGTTTGTCTAATCTCATTTTAGACATGTATCCCTTATGTTTTTTGGGCATTAAACAACAATGAGAGGGGAATTATATGACACATCATGATTGGGTGGGGGAGGGGGGATTTGCCTAACCCAACACTCACAAAATCCACAAGTAATTTGCCCTCTTAAATCTACTCATAAAATTCAGTTAATATTTATTTTATGAGATTTAAACCCTCGTTACTTTGATGGCACTACATTGAACTAGATTATTCGGATCTATTAAAGATGTTTAATATGAATTTGGAGTTTCAATTTACTTTGAATTTGAAATTCAGAAAATGGTTGACATACATGGATGGTACCATGTTTATTTTATGGTGTACATATACTAGTGTTTGCCTATATATAGTGAGAAATTGTGAGGTGAAGAACTAGCATAGAACCTTTTATCTAGAGATGAAAACATGTATATATAAACATATTCTTTTACTTCCTTTAATGGTATATATAGGAAGTTTTCAATATTTGACAAATAAAAAATTAGAGTTAAAAGTACAATTTTAGTCTCTGGGTTTTACACCCAATCACATGTTCAGTGCTCATTTAAAAAGAGCGAACACTCCAGTCTCTTTGGTTGTCGATTGCTCGTAATTAAATCCCTCCCACTGACAGCCGTTAGTTGACCGTCAAATAACTTAGCCGTAGGGAGGGCAGAATGCTCATTTCCCTTAAATCTAAAAAACCTTTTAATCCCCCTAACTTACATGATAAGCCACAATCCAATCCTTCCTCCCTAAAACCCTCCCCCGCTCAACAACCCTACCAGCGACACCTCCTTCCGATGACACACAGCTTCGATCATCATCAAGATGAGACAATACAATTACATTTTAGACTCAAGAAACACATGTTTTTGTCACGTTTTGTCCATGTTACAGCCAATACAAGTCGGCTGTAAATTCTGATCAGAAGCTGTTTGAATTCAGCTTTCAATTAAAGCATGTTCTTGACATCATAACACTAATTTTTAGCAATCAAAACCCTAAAAACATCTCATACATGAATTTAACATCAACAAAATCTGAATTTACTTGAGCTAGGCATGATTTCAATATATACTTGTCTAGGGTTTACTCCTAAACACTACAATGTTCCTATTTCATCTACATATCATTCATGCATCCACATATTTTGAATTCCCTAAATTCATGAGAATTTCAAGTAGAGAGTTTTTTTTTTATCAAATTTCACATACCTTATGATCTCCTTGCAATGGGGATCACTAGTCTATGCTCAGATTTCGTTTTGGACTTGATTTGGACCTTCAATTTGGAAGATTTGGCAAGAACTAGGGTTGTGGGGGAGCTTGGGTCGCCCCCTGTGTTTGATCGATTGTGCTGGAAATCGATCAAACACAGGGGGCGACCCAAGCTCCCCCACAACCCTAGTTCTTGCCAAATCTTCCAAATTGAAGGTCCAAATCAAGTCCAAAACGAAATCTGAGCATAGACTAGTGATCCCCATTGCAAGGAGATCATAAGGTATGTGAAATTTGATAAAAAAAACTCTCTACTTGAAATTCTCATGAATTTAGGGAATTCAAAATCTGTGGATGCATGAATGATATGTAGATGAAATAGGAACATTGTAGCGTTTAGGAGTAAACCCTAGACAAGTATATATTGAAATCATGCCTAGCTCAAGTAAATTCAGATTTTGTTGATGCTAAATTCATGTATGAGATGTTTTTAGGGTTTTGATTGCTAAAAATTAGTGTTATGATGTCAAGAACATGCTTTAATTGAAAGCTGAATTCAAACAGCTCCTGATCAGAATTTATAGCCGACTTGTATTGGCTGTAACATGGACAAAACGTGACAAAAACATGTGTTTCTTGAGTCTAAAATGAAATTCCAGGAAATATCTTTAAAACCCCACTGGAATCGCATTTTTTCGACGAAAATTGAGCGTTTTATGAATTTTTCCGTATCGAAGGTTCAAGTTGCGTTTTCTGGCAGAATTTGCAGCCCTTTACGAATGTCATAACTCAATTTAGGAATTTAGTTATGATCTCAAATTTTTACTGTAGATAGTTTTAAGCGATTAAAAGAATCGCCAATTGGAATTTCGTCAATCGGATAAACGAGGAATTTTAGATGAATTTTTCCATAAGCTGCAGTCAGAAGTGACGAATCTGATTGCAGCTTAGTAAATGAATTTTTACGAATTTTTGGTAAAGAGTTAGATCTTGAAATTTTAACATAAGGCCTAAACCTCCGAGAGGTACGCCACATAAAAAAATCACAATTTTTGAAGACTTGTAAACAGGTTAAACAAGTCACCAAAAACAGCCTATTTTTCAGTGATGTGAAATGCCTGAATGAAATCATGGTCTACTTGGTTGTGTGTAAAATTTGATTTCATTAAGAGTTCGGATGAAATATGCCTAAGTGAGTTCAATGAACCAAATGTGCATTTGAATATGTTGATAAGTCAATTGACTTTTAAAAAGTCAAACCGACCAATGATTAGATCGAATGATAATTTTGATATGGTCGAATGATAAATTCGACATAAAACCCGTAGGATGGAATAGTCGTAAACGATTATGCCTAATCTAACCGTCTTACGAATTGTGATGATGATAGTTTGACTCTAGACAAGCTAGATGAAGACTTGGGAAAGAAGCGGGTCAAACGGATCGAGTACGCAGAAAAAGGACATAACCGGATGCAAGGTAAGTAAAACATACACCTTTTCATAGGATACGAGTTTATTTTACAAACTATAATGTGCCTAATGTAATATCCGAAATAAAGGTTCCGACACGATTGATACGAGTCGGAACAAACATGAATGATGAAAACCATGGTTTATGATATAAGGGGCGAAACGGGGATTTAGTCTTAGAATGACTAAGAATTTATGAATTCTCATTAAGATTACCTTATAGTGTAATCTAATAATGAGAATAGAAGCTAAGAGAAAAGGATCTAGTAGTAGAAATCCGAAATGGGTCGGATGGGTGAAATGGGAAATTAAAACCATGTCTTCATTCTAATTAATGTAAATGTTGGATTTAAAGTCCAAACGGGTCAAATGGTGATGATAACACTATTTGACAATATCGACTATGTGAATGTCAAGTAGTATGTAACAGGAGTGAATAGCAATTGGGTAAATGCTACGCCATGGAGTATTGGTTAACTAATGTGCAATAAGTCGACTCGAGCCAGGTACGTAAAGTTATGTTGAAGTTAAAAGTGCCCTTTTGGTCAATAATTGGTGAGAGTCTCTAGTCGTAAAATAAGAAATTAGAATTGACCAAAAAGCCCTTAACGGGCGAGCTGGGTAAACGACCATTAGAGGTTGTTTAGAAACTTGTTATTTGATTTTGAAACCCTTGGATACATATAAGAAGTGTGGACAAAAACATTCGCGGACGAATGCCTAAAAATGATTTATTTGCGTAAAATGATTAGTTGAAGGGTAAAATTTGGATTTTTGGTTCCTTACGTAAAATCCACCACGAAAGTAATTGTGGTGGAAGATAATTAGTTAACTAGTATGGAAATGCGTGATGCGAAAGGGAAATGGCGAGTGGGATGCTTAATGCTTAAGACTCCACTAAACGGGTAAAAATAAAATTAAAAAGTTGAATGTGGAATAAGTGATTTGTAAGATATACATAAAACGGTGAAAGTAAATGCGTACGCGAATCCCGTAATGGGAGTGGAAACGCTATTGCTTGATAAGCCCGGGATGGGTAGAGAATGTAGCAACGACTCTTGATAATACTCTTGAAATGTGACTTAAAATGGGTCGAATAATAGGAAAAAGGAAATTATAGACTAATTGCCTATAAACCAGTTTTCAATATGAACAATGACCGTATTTTAATTACGGACGCGTAGGAAAAAGAATCGAGTAAAACGGACTTGTATAGCAAAAGTTATGCAGGTTTTAAGTTATTATATGTTAATTTTCGTAGCTGGGCAAGTGCAGCAACTATAAAACAAACCTGCTGTGAAAAACAGGCCGTCGCGCTACACGATGGCAAATTAACATTATGGTCGCGCGACGCGACCATTGTCGCGGGCCGCGAAGGATGTATTGAGAACGGTCGTGGGGCGCGACCGACTACTATTTCAGAAATTTTGTTTCTTTTCTATTGTTGGGCCTTAGAACTTGATCATACATGATTAAATGTGTCAAAACTAACAATTTATGTGGTTTTGGCATTAGGTGAACGCTCCCAAAATGACCGGATGAAGATCAAGCGACTTACAAGAACCGAACACATCAGAATGAAGCTTCCGCACGGCGTTTCGTTGTCATTTTTAAACGACGAGCTTATATATTTTATGTTGTAAAAGTTTTAAATTACTCGTATTTTCTAAGGATTCTTAATCGTAATTACATGTTTATTTTCGTTATATATATACGAAAACCTTTAAAATATTGGAATTACTAGATGAGTGTTACAAAACTTGAGACGCCCATTTTTTTTCACATTCGAAAGTACAAATAATGACATATTATTTTTAACGAAAATTGGGCATGACCTGTTCGTACCATATGCAATTCCCTGTTTTTAACAATCATCATTCAATATTAATTCTACGACATGTTTCAAAAGACATAAAAGTTATAACCATACAAGTGTTTTGACCCATTTACAAAAGACGACTTTGACCGGAAGCGCATAAGAGGGCAGTGTAGTGTGTTCGGTCCGAGCTCGCATCAACAAGAGTGGCACTTACCTATCATACATAACACAAACATTCATTAGCATAAATTCTCAAAACATTTTTTTTATCAAGTCTTCTATATACTTATTCTTATTCGACCCGTTAGCGAAACTTAACATTCATTTCTCATTTAACCAACATTCTTATTAAAATCATTCTTCCCATTCTAGCATAAATTCCTTTATGCTCACTTTTTGAAACATTCAACATGTAAGCTTTTTGACTCACCCGTATATGATCTTTACATACCATACACTTTCTACACATTTTCACCATTTTGTTCCGTTTTCTACTAGTTCTTACTTAAACATTACAACATCATACTTTCCAACATTTCGACCCACTTGAAGTGGGTTAAAAACACATCCATTAACTTCGCATTTCCTTATCCATTTCCAATTCTCGACTTAATACAATTCTTCCATGATCAATAGTAATAATTCAACACTAAGATTCAAATATCAAGATTTACATTCATAAATTTACATATAAAGAGAGTGAAGTTCATATGAACTTACCGTGATCTTGTGTTCCTAATGCCTTCGATTGACTCGTTCCTTCTTCTTTCTTTGCTCCTATACATCACAACTTCATACACTTAGCTTTCATTACTTTCATAATTCTTTATCGTACGTTATGGTGTCTACTAATCACATACGTCATTATCATAAACATGTTACATCGACTTATCAAATATTCATGTAAAACCATAACTAAACCAACTTAAGCATTTCATCGAACACGTTGTGTGCGTATTGCTAGTTTAGCATAATGTACAAGCATCTTAAGCACAATTTCCATAGTTTACTCATTGATTAAGATAAATATCCCTAATTTCACAATTTACCATTCTAACTATGAACACATAGTTCTAAATCAATTACTCATAACAATTTCATCAACATATTGCTTCAATCATCAACATCAATCTAATTAGCATGTAGAACTTCACAAATTTTTAACCATCTTTTAACATACAAGTGGGTTTTACCCTAATTCATCATCATGGAGAAAATTCAAGCATAATTTCAACTCCTACATGTTCATATCATCTTGCATTCATGTTTGATTCCATAAAAATTACAAATTTCACATAACCCAATTAATCAAACATCACCAAATCATGAAATTAGACTTACTTGATGTCAAGAACACTTAAGGGATCATAATTCCTAACTCATGCACTGAAAATTTAGCCTTTTCTTCCTTTAATTTGCAGGATTTTTAAGAAGTAGGGTTTCCCCCTTGGCTTCCCTTCTTGATCGATCGTACATAGCCAGGAACAAAACACTGGCTCTTTTTTTTATCAAGTTTCATTTCAAATTTACACATTTAGTCCCTTTCTTTTTAAAAACATGTCATATCCTTTCTTTTCATATTAACTAGGTTACCTTTTCTTTGGTTAACTTAGTTACTTACATATATTTTAGTCTTATCATCATTTTCTTACGGTACCGATTAATAGTTACCGTTTTCTGTTATTTAGCATCACGAATAAAATATTATTTTATAGCATACGAAATTTTGGGGTGTTACAAATACGCTATTATTCTAATCACATTCCACGTTATTGGTACGACATTGTCTTAATTTGTATTTGAAATTTTATTTCATGATTAGATTCGTGTATCGTTGTATATTAGTTGAAATATGGTTTGTTTTTCTTGGAGTTCTAGTAGGAATCAGGGTCCAGGTCACAAGGCGGAACATTAGGATCTAGTACCGGGTTCTGATGAGGGCCGGTAGGGGGGTTTCGGGTTGAGCACTGTGTTGCGCATCGCCTGTGAAGGCTTCAGGCTCCTTTCCTATACATATATGATGCATAGCTAATAGCTTAACTATAACTGTTGTTTTTGGTTTGTTTGGTCTAGTCATTTTCGAGTTTAGTCGTCAATGATCAGTGTTAGTTACAACAGTTTAACTGGGTTACTTGGGTTGGTCAACTTTTGGGTTTTAGTCGTTGATGATCAAGGGTAACCCATGTGGTTTATATGTATGAATGTTGTATGACTTATGCTATTTATGAATGACAATGAATGACAAATTTAAGAATGATGTTTGATCAGGGTAATCCCCTAGATAACATGTTTGTGCATTTAAGTTAATACATGTATTTGAGAATGATGTTTGAGCTTGATTGTAAGTTTTGGTTTGGAAATTTGTTTGTTTAGATAACATGTTTATGTTGGATGAACTAGTATTGACAGTTTCTGGTTTTAGTCATTTGAATGAACATGTATTAGTTTTAGTCATTTGAATGAACATGTTTAGTTTTAGATAACCTTTTTGTTCATTTAAGTGATATTTGAATGAACTAGTATTTGAAAGTAGATACATGTATTGGTTTTACTCATTTGAATACATGTTTGACTAAACAAAGGTCTTTGATGTTTAAACATGAGGTAACAAAATAGATGTAACGCTCTGCTTCTTTATACTTTCCATAATTAGAAAGCGTTGTTTATATTCTTGTAATCGTCCTTTCGTTGTAATTATTGTAAAATCCGAGACTTAGATCATAAATAAAATTCGTATTTTCTTTAAATTCATGTTATACATACTTCATACATGTTCATACGTTAGGATTAATTATGCAATCGATACATTATTCGTAATTCTTGAAAATATGTGTTATACATGCAAATTCGTGATATACGTGAATCATACGTCATTTGGATGCACACGATACCTATTTACGATATACTTATGCTAAATCATTCTTGTTTTTATGTTATAAACACTTAACATCCCTTTTACTATGTTTATGTTTCATAAAACACCCTCAAAAGACATTAAACCTTCAATAATAACCATCAGGGACCTAGATTTCCAACATTTAAAACTTTTTTCCCCAGCCAATCTAGCTCGCCACCCGCGACCCGGCAACCCATGTGGCTCGCGGCCCGCCAGCCACCCAGATCCGCAGCAAACGCGATCAGCCTCCTTGATTGGGTGGTTTTGAGCTAGTTACTTGTGTTTCTTGCATTAAATGGACACCTAACTCAACCCTAATCATTCCCTATAAAACCTAACCCTTCTCCACACATTTTCCACTTTGCAAACTCATCTCTTTCACTCTCAAACACTCAAAATCTCAGCTGGAAATCAGTAGCAAATCAGATTTGTTTCAGTTACAAAAGTGAGCATAACTTCACTATTCTTCCATCTTTTTCTTTGATTATTTCTTCTTAGCACTTGGAACAACCTTAGGTATGTTTCCACAGTTTTTCCACGGAAAACCAAGGCTGGAACATCAACCAAATAGGGTTAAAAGTGCAAGAAAGTTTCTGTTTTGTATAAACACTTGATTAAACATACTTTAACTTATGATTTCTCAACACTTTCCTATGTCCTTATGCCACTAATCAAGACCATGATTATGTGAGCTTAAAAAAAAGGTTGTGACATGTAAATCCAGAGGTTTAATCCTCAAAAAGTTTATGTTTTAAAAGGGTTTTAACCCACAAGTGATGAACAAGTCTTGAACTTGTGAAAGTGTGATTATTTGGATAGCTTGGGCTATCCTACTTACAAATCCACACATCACTTGATGTTCCTGGTGTGTGTCGGGTGTATTATATTTTTCTTTATATTTTAAGCCCTTTTTAACACGCTAGTCAAGTTTTAAATTTATAAAACACGATATTCTACTAACACTAAACACACATATGGGCAAGTACACCCATCGTGAGCGTAGTATAGCGTTGGTAAGATACCGAGGTCGTCCAAGGACACAAGAGCTTTTAATACCGGTTTATCCTCAACGTCTAATCAAATCAAAAGTTTTAGAAAAGATTTTAAACATAGAAATAAAAACTAAAAATGCTGAAAATAAAAATAAAATAAAAACATATAGACATGATGAATCACTTGGATCCGACTCGCCTTTAGTGTAACCTTTGATGATTTCCGCACTTTTGCACTTTTTAAGAGATTATCTTAGTTTTAGTATGAGGCCCCTCTTTTGAAGGTGAAGTTACCCCCAACCCAGTAGTTTGAGTCAGCAAGGATACAATCCTAAAGGGTAGGAATATTGGAAGATAATTAATTAAGTTATTAATGCGTAATGTGGTAGGCCCATCTTTTGAAGGTGACGTTACCCTCGGCTAAGTGGTTTGAGTCAGCAGGGATACAATCCCAAGTAGTCGGGTTAATGTATTAATAGTAGTTTACATATGAGGGGATCAAGCCATTCGCACCCCCACCATCCAATACCAGTGGGTATTGAAGGAGGTCCTAGTAAGCTTGACCCAGGTCCTTGCAGGATCTATACACTTAACAAGGCAAGAACCTTACCAAACCATTCCCTTAAACCCCGACCAGGTAGCCAACATATCTCTATATAGACCGTAGAGATATGAACGGTGTAAATCTTTTATTTTATATAGATAGTAAAATAACGCCAAGACACCACGGGAAAATGATAAGGAAGTTTCATCTTCAACATAAGAAATTAGTTATTAAAGTCATTAATACAAAACCAAAGAAAAAGTGTGAAAAGATTAAAAATCATAAGTATTACACTAAATGCTTGTCTTCACCAAGTGATGTAAGAGACTTAGGCAAACATGACCTTTGATTGTCAAGAACTCTTACTATCAATCTTGGATCCCGAGTCTACTACACACACTCTAGATGGATGATGGATGATGGTGGTGGATGTGGGTGTTGTGATTGTGGTGGAGTGTGGGTGAAGTGGTAGAGAGGTGGTTTGCCAAGGGATGCTTTTAAAGTGAGCCAAGCACCCCTATTTATAGCCTGCACAGAAGCCCGGACAAGGCCCTGTGTCCATTAGGCATGGCCCGTGTCCATCCTTATTCTCTTTCTTCATTAATTGCAATTTGTCTGCATTAGCTCCACACGCCCCCGTGTTCACTGGGTACGACCCCGTGTGCAGAAGCGAATCTGTACTATCAAGATTTGCAAGATTTTGCGAATCTTAGCGTTGACCACGGCTCGTGTTGAGCTGGGCACGCCCCCATGCTGGGAATAGAAGCTTCTAAGACTTTGTCTTTTCTGCAGGTGCCTGGCCACGCCCCCGTGTCCACTGAGCACGGGGCCGTGGTCAGCCTTCTGTTCCTTTGTTTTTGCTTGGGAAGATGCTGTCGAGGGGTCGGGCATGCCACGTTTATTCCTTTTCTTGTATTTATGTTAGATTTGGCTGCATATTTGTTCCTTTTGTTCAATTACACTCATTTAGTCCAGAAAATACAAAAGGAAGACAAAATCACACTTTTTCCAACATTAGTACTAAAAAAGGGTTAGTTTTATGCCTCATTTGATGTAATTTATATGTTGCATTTTACACAAATCAAATACCCCCACACTTGAATCTTTGCTTGTCCTCAAGCAAAACTCTTTATAATGTGGCTTACACACCCAAATGGAATGGGTAGAAGAGAAGTTTTGGGCTTGTCTTGAGTGTCGGGAATCCAAGATCTTTATTGGGTTTTATTTTTATGCTATTTACAATCCTATTCGTTATGATTTATTTAGAACGTTTCATAAGAAAAATTACTTATTTGGGCATAACATGCCTCTTTAAAACTCCATTTATATGCAAGTTCACATACCTCACGGGAGATCACTCAATACTCGGCCGAATATGTATTTTTATGAAACACTCGAGACCGGCATGGAACTTACTCCTACCATATGCTTGCCAAGCAATCAATCCTCCTCCTTTTTAACTATAAACATTTGTAAATATCAAGTGGACTTGGGGAAGGGTTAGGCTTGGGTTAAAGGTAGGTGGTTTGGGTTAGTGGTTAGTAAAAAGGGCTAAAAGCGTAAAAAGCGTCGGTCGTCGTAAAACTTTTTTGTTTTTGTGAATTTTATTCAAACAAAGCATTTTCAAACAAAGTTTCTTTGAGGAACTTGTTTGTTTATTGCTAGACTTCATTTTTTTATAAGGAATTGTCACAAGAAAACCGAGCTTTTTACAAAAACAAAAGGGTTTAAAAGAAAAAGGTTTTGGTGGGTAAATGGTGTTCGAATTGTGGGTTTAGAAATGAAAAGGTTTAGGCTCAAAGGGGTTAACTAGGGGGATTTTGGGTAGGTTAAAAGAAAAAGAAAAATAACGGTGTTAAAAAGAAAAAGGGTTAGTCTTAATGCCTCCATCATTTACTTACTTGGGTTTAAGTTGGTAAGGACCGGGAATGTATTGTCGTGGCAAGTTCTAGAGTCGTAAGAAACCAAGCGGCTATTCACACAAGAAACGAAAAATGAGCATTTAATTTAAAGATGTATATTTGTATGCTCAATAAAGGCTCAAAACTCACTTTTTTGTGTGAATGGGTTTATAATGTGATCAAGTATATATAATCAAATTTTAACTAGATTTGTCATGCCGTTTCATAATTATCTTATGTTGGTTCTTTTTATCACGACGCTATCGGTTGTAAATTTATAAAAATATAACCTTTTTAGAACTTTTTATTCTCAAATTAAACCAAGACAAGTAAAAAAAACGAAAAGTTTGTTTGAAAAAAATTTGGGGTGATTAGCGGTTCCAATAGAGTTTTGTGTAAGGCTTGTTATTAGGACTTGCAAAATTCAAGGTTTTAGCATCCTCCCCACACTTAAATTACTCATTGTCCTCAATGTGTCCCAAAAATAAGTTTTTAGGTTGATTGAATGTGTAAAAAGGTGTTTAAAAACAAAATTTTATGTTACTGGGCCTCTGGACACGGGCTCGTGTTGGTCCGGGCACGGCCCCGTGTTCAGACCGCAAGTATCATAATTAATAGAAGGCTGGGCACTGGGGCGTGTTCAGTGAACACGGCCCCGTGTCCAGTTACCTGAACTAGGCGTTTTCTGCAGAACCTCGGGCACGGGGCGTGTTGGGCTGAGCACGGCCCCGTGCTGAACTTGCTGTAATGAAGAAAAATTGTCGGGAGGCTCTGTTTTTGTGCATGGGGCGCGGGTTCAAGTTTCCCTTAGTAACCTTCACCATTTAGAGTGTGTTTTACTCATTACAACATCATCCAAACACCAATTACCACTTAAAAACCATCATTCATTCAAGAGTAAATTACATAATTTCCTAGAAAATAAAAACATAAACTTAAATCTGGATAAGTAGGTCATGAAACACAAGAAATCTCAAACCTTAAAGAAGTCCTAGCCTATATTTTATTTTAAGAGCAAAATTTCTGAAAAGATAGTTTTCTCGGTTGAGTGCAGCTTAAAGAACTTCTTCTTCGGAAAGGGCTCCTCACACATCATTAAGCCATTCTTCTATCTCCCTAGGGAGAAGGAAGGCGGGCTCATTAGCATCCTCGTTTTGAGGAGGAGTGACTTCCACAGGAACCTCTTGCAAATTGTCAAGAGGAGGTTCCGAGGGGATGTCATCCCACCCAATGGGGTCAATGATTCCTTGTGCCAAGTTCCAATCTTCTTGGGGAAGGATTGGTTCCATAGGAGGCATTGCAAGAATATTCAACCTTTGGTGCAAAAGGTTGATTTCTTGGAAGCTATTTTCCAGCCCCACCGTTAGATAGTTGATACGGTCGATAAGGACTTCTTCTACGGATGTCATTTCGTCGAGAGCTTCTCGTAGTGCCATCATATAGCGAACGAGAGTTGCTTCGATCGAGGGCCTTCGTTCCCTGCGGCTGTTCCTTGGGCGACTGCTCCTTGAATGTGTGACAACCCTTACAAACCTAGGTATCCGTACAAATTAATTAATATTTCATTAGTGCTTAATTACTGTGCTTAATTACAATTGTGATTAATCTGCTTACTGATTTCTGATACATACATACTCATGCATCACATTTTATTACTGTCACTCCATTTATTACATACAAACATTAGTGACAACCATGATGCACAAAGCACAGTTAGCACCGTGAGCGGATAACCCAGACAACATGCTGACAATGCCAGCACCTAGACAGACACTATATTGAGGCCCAGTATGAGCCGGGAATAAAGTACTGCACTGGTAGTGAGTGTAGGGAGGTGAGGATCATAAAACTGCGTCACTAGGTGATAGTTATAGTGCCCGGAAGTGCCTAAAACACACATTAAGTGCAGAATTCTGCACTATAATACCAAAATTCAGCATTTGACAATGCTAGTAAAGTGCAAAAACTTGGTAAAATGGTCCTAGACACTTTCCAAAGTATTGGGAATTAATTGTGTCACTAAAAACAATATAAAAGACACTTTAAAGCCTTATTTAGCACTTTAACGGATCAACATCCAACCGAACAACCGGACTTTACCCGAAACATAAAAATATTGCCAAACGCATTGTTTTTACTTTTCAAAGCTAGTTAGGGTCCCCGAACACCCTAACACACTTTATATTATAACACACATAATAATATACTAACTATATCATTAGATCTTAACTAATTTGGTAACCATAACATTACAACCCAACCCCCCTACCCCCCCCCCTTCGACGGTTATGTGGGGTGGGACAACCCCCCACTTCTTTTGATTATTTAATTGCTATTGTTGTTGGTTAAAGGAACATTATATATGTTGGATAAACACAGGACTTGGTTTATAAATTAACACATAAGACTTCCATCTTCTCTCATCAAACACCCACCAACAAACACACTCTCCTCCTCCTTCTCTCTTGTTCGGCCGAGACCACAACCACACCCACCATCATATGCATTCAAACTTTTCCAAACAATCTAAAGGCATCCGGGAGTGTAAGAGATCATACAAATAAGCTTGGTGCACTCGGAAGCTCAAGGACCACTCTTGTTTTCATTTATCCACCACTTTAACGCCTTGTTTCTCCCCTAGCCTTGTGCTAGTAGTAAGTGTTCTAAAACTTCATCTTGTTCTTGTATTTAGTGGTTAATAGATGATAGAATGACTAAATGTTGAGAACACTAACGAACATAATCTAAGTCTTGAACATAAAGAGATAAAGAGTGGATAAAGAGAAGATATATGGGTAAATCATGTAGATCTTGTATTGTTATGATTATTACATGTTGTTTGTTAGTAGAAGCAAGATGGATCATCATCTAGACATACTAGTTCATGTTTAAGAACATAAACTAGTAAGATGTAAAAGTTTGAAATATGAAAGATGATGAATCCATCCATACATGAACCTTGAACTTGAATAAATATAATTTTTCTTGAAAAATAAGATTCTAAACTTGTAGATCTAAATATCTACAAGTGGTTTTTCGGAAGAACCAAGTGAAAGATACTAGTCCTATTAAAACCCGGATCTTGTATGAACTAAAAGCATTTTTAGTAAGTAAACAAGTGTGTGAACCCTTGTGTAACAAGAAAATTTAACAAAGAAATATTTATGTAAGTCACGACTAGAAGTTGTTAAACTCCAAATTCTTTAAAAATAAAGTTTTTAAGAAACTAATCTTATTTTTAAAGATAACAAGACCTACTAAATATGTTAGTAATTTACTACATATTTTTACAAACTCTCAAGTTCACAAGTTTATGGTTCATGTTTATTTTTGGTTAAGTTTGATGATTAAAGGTTGTATGTTGTTGGTTAATGATTGTTTGAATAAATTTTTGAAAAGAAAATGATACGCTAGTAAGCGTGGACGCCTCCATTTACAAAGGAAACTCTGGCGAAATTTTTCTAGAATTTCAACACTTAGAAATATTTTTCTAACAAATGTTTACAAATATATTTTTAACTTGGTTTTCAAAATAAACTTCGCCATGATTTTTATTTCAAAAATTACCAAGTACCGGAGGTGGATTTTCGTAAATAAAACTTGATAAATATATATTTAGGATATATATTTTATAATATGACGCTTGCGTGATTATTTGATTATTTTGTGAACTAGATATATATTATTTTTAGGATAAAAATAATATAACTTGAAGATATTACGAAATTTCAACTCCAAAATAATACCAACGCTCTCACAAATAAATATTTAAGTTACGTCAGTATTGTTATTACAACGCGAACTCTAAAATGTAACTTATGTATATTTCGGAAAGTACTCTCACACGTACATTTTGGTAGGTATTATTTTTTTGAAAATGTATGAGGTAAAATGTAATATTTTTGGGAAAAATATATATATTTTGGAATTAAAATGTTTTAGACAAGTGATTAAAATATATTTTCCAAGTGGGACTTAAAATATATTTTTCGGAATTATAACGTGTACATGTATAAAAACCCCCATCCTCGGGAAGGAAGTATAAAATAAATAAGAAGTGTGAATACGGTATAGTTACCTAACTATTCCTCCAAAAACATTAAACCCTAAGCCAAGGCACGACCATCCGTCTAATAGGCATTAGTACGTGTAGGTCGTCACGCAGCAGGTTGAGTTGGAGACTTACGTTTCAGGATACGCACTTCTGTGAGTTCATGTCCCCCTTTTCTCTTTACTGTTTTCAGTTTTATACTTCGGGGGTGAAATACATGCGACAATTATTACAGACTTTGATATACATGGTATGGTTAGCTTAAGGAGGGTATACTACTTAGATCATGTGAGTGGGTAGGTGGTACTTGGGGCCATTAATCCTCATTGTAGGACCGAGGGTCATGAGTGATAGATCTATTTGGGTGTAGCGAGCCCAACTCCTGAGTCCACTCTACGGACCATGGGGTAACTTTGAGCCCGACGCAAAAATCTGCTAGGTTTGAGTCTTCCTGCATCACTTCACACATATCATTGGCTTTGCAACCCAGTGGTGATCTCTTTTTCCTTAATTGCTACATACCAGGGATTTTCATACATACAGACATATTACAAAGGTTTATACATACTCACTTTTACATGAACTCGCTCAACTTTTGTTGATTTTTCAAACTACATGTATTTCAGGAAATTAGTGGATCTGGCAAGGTATGCATTCACGTCAAGCTGCGTAAGGATTAATGATGTCATCCGGGTTTAGGAAGTGTGACCCTTGCCTGGACGGGTTACAAGTCTTAAACCGCATTTCTAGTCAAGACTTTTGTCGTATCGTATGAACGTGTTTTTAATTATGTTGTGGTTGTATGTTATGTTATGTGTCAACTTTTAAAACAATGTGGTTGTGGTAACTTTTAAAACTTGTTGAATGGATGAACATCATGGTTTTATTTTCATATAGCATGGTTATGATAATTGCTATGGTATTAAGAAGTCACACCAAATAAACCCACGCTTCCGCAAAGCCAGGGTGTGACAGCTTGGTATCAGAGCATCCATCATAGCGAACTAGGATTCTTTCTCGAGTCTAGACTATGATCACTAGGGCTCTCACGAAAACCTTTTTACATTGCATACACTAAAACGTCCAGATCCAGGATACAAAACATTTTTACAAATAAAAGGCACAAATACACTTTTTCGAAATATATATTTCAGTCTTAGAGACTGAGGGAGGACCAGTCTTAGAGACTGAGGGAGGACCAGTCTTAGAGACTAAGGGAGGATCAGTCTTAGAGACTGAGGGAGGATTGGTCATAGAGACCAGGGATTTAGTCTTAGAGACTAGGAGGTTGGTCTTAGAGACCAGGGAGTTAGTCTGAGAGGCTAGGAAGTTCAGTCTGAGAGGCTGGGAGGGTAGTCTAGGGGACTAGGATGATTACTTGTTTGCCTTATTATGGCTAACATGTTTATTTGACTTTATGATTGATATATGTGCATATAAGTGATTGTGTTACAGACGTCATGGTTTCATCGTCAGACACAGGAGTATCGGACACACTAGACCCCATGGCGATCGTGTCAGATGATGAGATTCCGTCAGAGCGAGAGGTCTACACATCAGATACCACCAGCACTGACGACGATGATTTCCAGCCGTTCGCGCTGCCTGATGTTGGAGTTGAGCCTGCTGATGGCATTCCTGCCGGGGATCTACCTCTTGCGGTGATCCCTGCTCCCATTCCGCTTGCTGTTTTCCCTGTGATAGATATGCCACTCGATGCCGTTTCCGATGACGACGTCGATCTGTTTGAGGAGGATCCGCCTGAGGCTGACTATGAGGGCGGGGCCCCTATTGATGCTGACGTTATTCTTCCCATTACTGAGGCCCCTATAGAGGAGCTTCCTGTTGGTTCACCTGTCCCAGACTCATTGGAGTCTGTGGCATCTGCATCTTTGCATGACCATGGTGTGCAACCTCACTCTTCTGACCCTGACATGGTGATGTCAGCTGCACCCGGTCCATCGCACGAGTTCAAGTTCGATCACGAGGTCGATAACGCTTTTGAGCCGGTCTTTCCCCCTGATTTCGATCCTGACCACGATATTGAGTTTATTCACATGGATCAGCCCCTAGAGGCGCCCGTAGATCCTATTGATCCTTTGCTTGACATCCCTGCTGATTTTGATATGGATCTTGTTGACCCGGAGCCTGCTGTGGCCCCAAAGCTTGTAGTTGTTCCTGACCCTGCATTAGAGCATGACCCTGTCCATGATGATGCACCAGCCGTTGCGCCTCTTGATGGTGATATACCCGTTGCTGATCTTCTCGCTGTTGCTCCACCATTGATAGATGATCCCGTTGTTGATGCACCATTTCCCGATCCCGTGCCGGTACTGTTTGACCGTGCACCTTTTGCTACTCATATAGATCCACGTTACGCCGACACCCGTAACGGGTGGATCGATGACGATGACGATTACCCACCATTTGTGTTACCTGTTACACCTTCAGTAGCACCTGTTCCTGTACCCACTGATATTCCACTATCCCACCCACACACGACCGATGTCCATCGTACTGATCTTCCAATTACCTTTCTCCAGGACATCCCTCCACCATGTCCTTGGGAGGGTTCATCGCGACAGCCTTTTGGTCACGTACCTTTCATGTCAGGAGGCAGCCAGTTTATACCACAGATTTCTCATCCTACTTTTGTTCCACCTATATCGACGTCTAATCCGGTCATGTCACAGATTCCTCATGTTGCGCCACCTATTGCACCATCTTTCATTCCATCTAGCGAGCCATTTTTATGGACTACGCCCCCTATCATGCCACTGTCTGATCCGTACCACCCATACCATGTTGGGTACTCTACGGAGGACATCCTCACTTCCTTGAGGATACAGCAGGATGCATTGACGCATCGTATTCAGGATTTGGAGAGAGCTCCACGTCCATCTTGTCATTGTCAGACCCCATTTGCAGCACCACACACTCCTCGTCCACTTTCCCCCGATTCAGACGTTCGTTTCATGACATCTGAGCAGCAGATAGCATATTTGCTGCGCGCCTATCGTGCCTTAGAGGAGGACTGGTTACACATGCGTCGCTTGCTTTTCTCTCATCTTCCTCCTCCTCCTCCCCCACCGCCATCAGCATAGGCATTTTTGGTTTTATGCAGGTCGATATTTTGGTGAGAAGGTCGCTATTGAGCCAGCTTACGAAGCCTTTTGAGAGATCACACTTTTGTATATGATGGTTGTAGTTTGACTTGTATATTTTTTAGGGCGATGTAGCCCCATGATCTCATTCAGATATGTGATGTACTATTAAACATGTAAAACAATATTGTGGTCATGATTAATGAAGCTCAATGGCAACATTCTCACTACATGCTTTGTTGAGTTATTTACTTTATGTTAAAACATGTGATGTTATGTGATTGATGAATGTTAGTACGTACGCATAATTATTATACTTACTATGACCTGACCTACATGATCATCTTTTAGAAGATGCCTCCAAGACGCGATGTACGCATGCCTACTACCGAGGCGGAACTCCAAGGGATCATTGCCGCAGCTATAGCACAATATGCAGCCTCCCAAGTAGGAACCAGCGGGAGCATTTCGAACAACAACGGCAACAACAATCCGCCCCATGGTAATGTCAAGCTGCTTGAGATATATTACCATACATTTGGATATTTATAGCACGTCCGCTTATACCATTTGTAAATTCTAACGTATGTGCAGGGTGCACCTACAAGCAATTCCTCGACTGTAAGCCCGTGACTTTCAACGGCACTGGGGTGCTGTTGCGTTTGTTAGGTGGGTTGAGAAGACAGATTCTGTCTTGCGAATGAGCAAATGCGCTCCTGAGCAACAAGTGACCTACATCTCAGGGCTGTTTCTGGATGGAGCCCTATCGTGGTGGAATCTGCAAGTGCAAACTTTAGGAGAAGCTGCTGCTTATGCGTTAACATGGGCTGAGTTAAAAGAGTTAATGAGGAAGAAGTACTGCTCGCGTGCTGAAATACAGAAGTTAGAGACTGAGTTCTGGCATCTAAGAATGGATGGTCCTAAGATTGAGGAATATGTTCAAAGATTTCATGATTTATCTCACGTAGTGCCGTACATGGTCACTCCCGAATTTAAACATGTCGAACGCTTTATCTGGGGATTGGCGCCCCAGATAATGAGTATGGTTACCACATCCAGGCATGCAACGATTACGGAAGCAATTGATCTTAGTGTGGCGCTTACTGAAGAGGCCATTAGGTTGAACAAGTTCTCAGTTTCTGATCAGAAGAAAAAGGAAACACATGTTGAGTCGTCTGGTGAAAACAAACGAAAATTTTCCAACTTCAAGCAAGGTACAAGCGGTGTAAGCAAGAAGGGTGAGTCGAGCACACCGGCTAGGGCCAAAACCAGTGTTGAAAGTAGAGGAAAAGGTTATATGGGCACTCTGCCCAGGTGTGATACATGCCAGTGCCATCATTCTGGCCAGTGCGGATTGAGAAAATGTGAGTCATGTGGAAGGAACGGCCACTCGAAGGATACGTGTTGGGCCGGAACTGGTACTGGGCGTGGTGGTAATCGAGGTTATGGGAATGGTAATGGAAATCGCCCGCAAGGGAATAGTGGCGGAAATGGAAATCGTGGGAATTTTGCAAATCAGGCTGGGAGTGGAAATCGCAACCAAAACAACGCTCAAGGTGGAAATGGAAATGGGAATGGCCGAGGGCCAGGATGCTTCAATTGTGGAGATGTTGGGCACTTTAAGAGAGAATGCCCAAAACTGAACCAAGCACGAGGAAGAGTCTTTAACATCGGCGCAAGGGAAGCGCGCCAGGATCCAAACGTTGTCACTGGTACGTTCCCTGTAAACCAACGCTTTGCATCTTTTTTGTTTGATACTGGTGCCGATTATAGTTTCGTGTCGTTAGAATTTAAGAATATACTTGGGTTGACACCTAGTAAGTTAGACGTTCCGTACTCGATTGAATTAGCGAATGGGAAACTAGTTGAAACGGGTGAAGTCATCAGAGGATGCGTGATAGAACTGGGAGGGCACGAATTTACGCTAGACCTACTGCCAGTCGAGTTGGGAAGCTTCGACGTGGTAGTGGGAATGGATTGGTTATCGAGCAACAAGGCCGAGATTGTTTGCCACGAGAAGACCATCCGCATCCCTATGACGGATGAAGAAACGATCATAGTGCACGGAGAGAAGCGTGATACGCCACTGAGAATTATTAGCTGTCTGAAAGCTAGAAATTGTTTACAGAAGGGATGTGTTGCATTCTTAGCACACATCGTGGATAAAGAAGCTACTGAGCCAAAGATCGAAGACATTCCAGTCGTAAAAGAATATCCTGAAGTCTTTCCAGAAGACTTGCCCGGATTACCGCCGCAGCGGCAAGTCGAGTTCCACATTGACTTGGTTCCAGGCGCCGCGCCTGTAGCCAAGGCACCCTATAGACTTGCGCCTTCGGAAATGCAGGAGTTGTCGACACAACTCCAGGAGCTGTTAGACAAAGGATTCATCAGGTCAAGCTTCTCACCTTGGGGAGCTCCAGTTTTGTTCGTTAAGAAGAAGGATGGTAGTTTCCGTATGTGTATAGACTACCGCGAGCTTAATAAGTTGACTATCAAGAACAGATATCCCTTGCCAAGGATTGATGACATGTTCGATCAGTTGCAAGGTTCGAGCTTTTATTCAAAGATCGACCTTCGATCAGGATATCATCAACTAAGGATACAAGAGGAAAGTATCCCGAAGACGGCCTTTAGGACTCGTTATGGACATTACGAGTTCCTGGTTATGCCGTTTGGGTTGACTAACGCACTGGCAGTTTTCATGGACCTAATGAACAGAGTCTGCAAGCCGCACTTGGACAAGTTCGTAATTGTGTTCATCGATGACATTTTGATCTATTCGAAGACGAAGGACGAGCACGAACAGCACTTAAGAGCTATTCTAGAGCTACTTAAAAAGGAGAAATTATACGCCAAGTTCTCGAAGTGCGAGTTTTGGCTATGCAAAGTCCAATTTCTTGGACATGTGGTTAATGGAAATGGAATCCATGTGGATCCAACAAAGATCGAGGCGATCAAAAATTGGGAGACTCCAAAGACGCCAATCGAGATTCGACAGTTCTTAGGTTTGGCTGGTTATTATCGAAGGTTCATTGAGGATTTCTCTAAAATCGCTCAACCTCTGACCGCACTCACACAGAAAGACAAGAAGTTTGATTGGGGTGACAAGCAAGAAGAAGCGTTTCAGTTGTTGAAAAACAAACTTTGTGACGCACCGATCTTATCACTACCCGAAGGAACGGACGACTTCGTGGTATATTGTGACGCTTCGTGCCAGGGATTAGGCTGCGTGTTAATGCAACGACAGAAAGTTATAGCATATGCGTCACGCCAGTTGAAGATTCATGAGAAAAACTATACCACACATGACTTGGAGTTAGGAGCGGTGGTATTTGTGTTGAAGATCTGGCGACATTATTTGTATGGTACGCGATGTACAATCTTCACTGATCACAAGAGCTTACAGCACATATTTGACCAGAAGGAGCTTAACATGAGGCAAAGACGCTAGGTAGAGTTGTTGAATGATTATGATTGCGAGATCAAGTATCACCCAGGGAAGGCGGATGTGGTCGCCGATGCCCTGAGTCGAAAGGAAAGGATTAAGCCCATAAGGGTTAGGGCTTTGGAGATGATCATCCAGACAGACCTCTATTTGAGCATTCGTGCCGCGCAGAGAGAAGCTTTGAAAGAAAGGAATATTGAGGACGAGTACCTCCATGGGATGGAGAAGCAATTGGTTCCAAACGAGGAAGGAACCTTATGCTTTATGAAACGAATTTGGGTTCATCTGTTTGGTGGTTTGAGGAAGGTTGTTTTTGATGAAGCTCACAAATCTCGGTACTCGATTCATCCTGGAGCGGATAAGATGTACCAGGACCTAAAAGACTTTTAATGGTGGCCAAGGATGAAAGGCGATGTTGCAATATACGTGGGTAAATGTTTAACGTGCGCCAAGGTTAAGGCCGAATACCAAAAGCCTTCAGGTCTCCTACAGCAGCCTGAAATACCCAAATGGAAGTGGGAGCAGATCTCAATGGACTTCATAACGAAATTGCCAAAGACGCCCAGAGGCCATGATACAATTTGGGTGATAGTAGACCGTCTAACAAAGTCTGCGCACTTCCTGCCAATCAAAGAGAAGGACAACACTAGTAAACTTGCGGAAATATACATGCTAGAGATTGTTGCATGTCATGGAGTGCCTCTCTCAATCATCTCATATAGGGATGGAAGATTTGTATCAAGGATTTGGCAATCCTTCCAAGAGGTTTTTGGCTCACAGTTGAATCTAAGTACTGCTTTTCACCCACAAACTGATGGCCAAAGTGAGCGAACTATTCAGACATTGGAAGATATGCTGAGAGCATGTGTAATGGACCTAGGTGGTAGCTGGGATAATCATTTACCATTGGTCGAATTTTCATACAACAACAGCTACCACACAAGCATTGGAGCCGCGCCATTTGAAGCTCTTTATGGACGCAAGTGTCGATCACCACTGTGCTGGGCTGATGCGGGTGATAGACAGCTTGTTGGTCCCGAGATAGTCCAAGAAACGACAGACAAGATCTTTCAAATTCGAAAGCGCATCGAGGCATCTCGCGACAGACAAAAAGCCTATGCAAATCAAAGGAGGAAACCTTTGGAATTTCAAGTTGGGGATATGGTTTTGTTAAAGGTTTCACCCTGGAAGGGTGTGGCACGCTTTGGAAAGCGTGGGAAGTTGAATCCGCGTTACATTGGTCCTTTCAGAATCCTGCAAAGGATTGGGCTTGTAGCATACAAGTTGGACCTACCTTCTGAACTTAATGGCGTTCACGATACATTTCACGTATCTAATATGAAGAAGAGTCCAACACAAGAGACAGTGATCATTCCTGCTGACGAAGTTCATATCGACGACACGCTCCACTTTACCGAAGAACCCGTTGAGGTTACGGATTGGAAAGTTAACAAAATGCGCAGGAGCAGTGTCAAACTCGTCAAAGTTCGATGGAATGCAAGACATGGGCCAGAATTCACATGGGAATGTGAGGATCGTATGAAGGAGAAATACCCCCATTTATTTCCCCAGCCCCCTGCAACTAGAAGCAGAGCCTAAAATTTCGGGACGAAATTTCTCTAACGGGGGGAGAATGTGACAACCCTCACAAACCCAGGTATCCGTACAAATTAATTAATATTTCATTAGTGCTTAATTACTGTGCTTGATTACAATTGTGATTAAACTGCTTACTGATTTTTGATACAAACATACTCATGCATCACATTTTATTATTGTCACTCCATTTATTACATACAAACATTAGTGACAACCATGATGCACAAAGCACAGTTAGCACCGTGAGCGGATAACCCAGACAACATGCTGACAATGCCAGCACCTAGACAGACACTATATTGAGGCCCAGTATGAGCCGGGAATAAAGTACTGCACTGGTAGTGAGTGTAGGGAGGTGAGGATCATAAAACTGCGTCACTAGGTGATAGTTATAGTGCCCGGAAGTGCCTAAAACACACATTAAGTGCAGAATTCTGCACTATAATACCAAAATTCAGCATTTGACAATGCTAGTAAAGTGCAAAAACTTGGTAAAATGGTCCTAGACACTTTCCAAAGTATTGGGAATTAATTGTGTCACTAAAAACAATATAAAAGACACTTTAAAGCCTTATTTAGCACTTTAACGGATCAACATCCAACCGAACAACCGGACTTTACCCGGAACATAAAAATATTGCCAAATGCATTGTTTTTACTTTTCTGAGCTAGTTAGGGTCCCCGAACACCCTAACACACTTTATATTATAACACACATAATAATATACTAACTATATCATTAGATCTTAACTAATTTGGTAACCATAACATTACAACCCAACCCCCTATCTCCCCCCCCCTTCGACGGTTATGTAGGGTGGGACAACCCCCCATTTCTTTTGATTATTTAATTGCTATTGTTGTTGGTTAAAGGAACATTATATATGTTGGATAAACACAAGACTTGGTTTATAAATTAACACATAAGACTTCCATCTTCTCTCATCAAACACCCACCAACAAACACACTCTCCTCCTCCTTCTCTCTTGTTCGGCCGAGACCACAACCACACCCACCATCATATGCATTCAAACTTTTCCAAACAATCTAAAGGCATCCGGGAGTGTAAGAGATCATACAAATAAGCTTGGTGCACTCGGAAGCTCAAGGACCACTCTTGTTTTCATTTATCCACCACTTTAACGCCTTGTTTCTCCCCTAGCCTTGTGCTAGTAGTAAGTGTTCTAAAACTTCATCTTGTTCTTGTATTTAGTGGTTAATAGATGATAGAATGACTAAATGTTGAGAACACTAACGAACATAATCTAAGTCTTGAACATAAAGAGATAAAGAGTGGATAAAGAGAAGATATATGGGTAAATCATGTAGATCTTGTATTGTTATGATTATTACATGTTGTTTGTTAGTAGAAGCAAGATGGATCATCATCTAGACATACTAGTTCATGTTTAAGAACATAAACTAGTAAGATGTAAAAGTTTGAAATATGAAAGATGATGAATCCATCCATACATGAACCTTGAACTTGAATAAATATAATTTTTCTTGAAAAATAAGATTCTAAACTTGTAGATCTAAATATCTACAAGTGGTTTTTCGGAAGAACCAAGTGAAAGATACTAGTCCTATTAAAACCCGGATCTTGTATGAACTAAAAGCATTTTTAGTAAGTAAACAAGTGTGTGAACCCTTGTGTAACAAGAAAATTTAACAAAGAAATATTTATGTAAGTCACGACTAGAAGTTGTTAAACTCCAAATTCTTTAAAAATAAAGTTTTTAAGAAACTAATCTTATTTTTAAAGATAACAAGACCTACTAAATATGTTAGTAATTTACTACATATTTTTACAAACTCTCAAGTTCACAAGTTTATGGTTCATGTTTATTTTTGGTTAAGTTTGATGATTAAAGGTTGTATGTTGTTGGTTAATGATTGTTTGAATAAATTTTTGAAAAGAAAATGATACGCTAGTAAGCGTGGACGCCTCCATTTACAAAGGAAACTCTGGCGAAATTTTTCTAGAATTTCAACACTTAGAAATATTTTTCTAACAAATGTTTACAAATATATTTTTAACTTGGTTTTCAAAATAAACTTCGCCATGATTTTTATTTCAAAAATTACCAAGTACCGGAGGTGGATTTTCGTAAATAAAACTTGATAAATATATATTTAGGATATATATTTTATAATATGACGCTTGCGTGATTATTTGATTATTTTGTGAACTAGATATATATTATTTTTAGGATAAAAATAATATAACTTGAAGATATTACGAAATTTCAACTCCAAAATAATACCAACGCTCTCACAAATAAATATTTAAGTTACGCTAGTATTGTTATTACAACGCGAACTCTAAAATGTAACTTATGTATATTTCGGAAAGTACTCTCACACGTACATTTTGGTAGGTATTATTTTTTTGAAAATGTATGAGGTAAAATGTAATATTTTTGGGAAAAATATATATATTTTGGAATTAAAATGTTTTAGACAAGTGATTAAAATATATTTTCCAAGTGGGACTTAAAATATATTTTTCGGAATTATAACGTGTACATGTATAAAAACCCCCATCCTTGGGAAGGAAGTATAAAATAAATAAGAAGTGTGAATACGGTATAGTTACCTAACTATTCCTCCAAAAACATTAAACCCTAAGCCAAGGCACGGCCATCCGTCTAATAGGCATTAGTACGTGTAGGTCGTCACGCAGCAGGTTGAGTTGGAGACTTCCGTTTCAGGATACGCACTTCTGTGAGTTCATGTCCCCCTTTTCTCTTTACTGTTTTCAGTTTTATACTTCGGGGGTGAAATACATGCGACAATTATTACAGACTTTGATATACATGGTATGGTTAGCTTAAGGAGGGTATACTACTTAGATCATGTGAGTGGGTAGGTGGTACTTGGGGCCATTAATCCTCATTGTAGGACCGAGGGTCATGAGTGATAGATCTATTTGGGTGTAGCGAGCCCAACTCCTGAGTCCACTGTACGGACCATGGGGTAACTTTGAGCCCGACGCAAAAATCTGCTAGGTTTGAGTCTTCCTGCATCACTTCACACATATCATTGGCTTTGCAACCCAGTGGTGATCTCTTTTTCCTTAATTGCTACATACCAGGGATTTTCATACATACAGACATATTACAAAGGTTTATACATACTCACTTTTACATGAACTCGCTCAACTTTTGTTGATTTTTCAAACTACATGTATTTCAGGAAATTAGTGGATCTGGCAAGGTATGCATTCACGTCAAGCTGCGTAAGGATTAATGATGTCATCCGGGTTTAGGAAGTGTGACCCTTGCCTGGACGGGTTACAAGTCTTAAACCGTATTTCTAGTCAAGACTTTTGTCGTGTCGTATGAACATGTTTTTAATTATGTTGTGGTTGTATGTTATGTTATGTGTCAACTTTTAAAACAATGTGGTTGTGGTAACTTTTAAAACTTGTTGAATGGATGAACATCATGGTTTTATTTTCATATAGCATGGTTATGATAATTGTTATGGTATTAAGAAGTCACACCAAATAAACCCACGCTTCCTCAAAGCCAGGGTGTGACACAATAAAGCTTGAAATCATGGAGATTTCAAGTTTTAATGGAGGTTTTGAGTGAAGAATGAAGAAGAAGGCAATGGACAAAAGTAGAAAAGACAAGATGGTTGTTGAGAACCTTCTTTAGAATATACCTTAAAGGGTATATGTGAAGATCCCACCAGATCTTTGTCTTTGGAATAGGTCCAAGAGTGCAGGAATCTTGCTGCATTTATAGAAAACGACAGCACGCTGGACACAGCCCCGTGTCGGCTGGACACGGCCCCGGGTGCAGAAAAGACCCTAACACTTTTTGTCCGTATTCTTACCAAAAGTCAGACGGGAATCTTTAGGTGGACACGGCGGCGTGTTGACCTAGACACGGCCCCGTGGCTAGAGGTTTTATGAAGTTTTGTCTATTCTTAAGGAATTTATCTGGATCGGGCGGTTCCTTACTGGTTGGAACTGTTGGGTTTTTCACATGTTTATCAAAGTTATTTTTATCCTTATAAAATAAAAATAAAAAAATGCAGCGGAAAATATTATTTAAAACATGTTACTTACAAGATATAAAACCCATTTTATATGTAAAACCCAATCCCCGGATCCATATACGAAAATGCATACTATCAAAAATAAAACACAACCATAGGGTGTTTAGAATACTACCTTCCAAGGAGTAAAGGATATGAAGAAGATGATGCTTCTTGAACGGTTGCCTTCAAGGTAGAAGACCTCAAGCTTGTATACCCCAAACCTTCCAAGAAACACTTTGATTTGTAACACCCCAACTTTCGTATGACATGTTATAATGTTTAATCGCAATACTTTAGCGAAAAGAATTGGTAAACATGAAATTTTACCATTAATAAGATTTGTAGCATTTTAACAAAACCTAAAATCTTATAATTAGGCATGAAAGATTATTAAGTTAGTAAATAATAATGAGAAAGGTGTCATGTTCTAATAGTTAAGGGGTTAAAGTGAAAAGTGTGTAATTAAAACATAAAAAAAGAGATGTCATGTATGTGTGTATGTGGGCGATCGTGAGAGAGGCCAGGAGCAAGTTCACCTCTCAAAACCCTAACATCCAAAAATCCTTCAAATTGAAAGAGAAATCAAGGGTTTATCGAATGCATGAACCAAGAACTTGGATTATCTAAGTATTCTTGACATCAAGTAAGTTTAATTTCATGATTTTGTGATGATTGGTGAAACAGGTTGTGTGTAATCCGTGACTAAATGTGTGATTTAACATGAATGCTACATCACATGATCATATGGAAGTTATTCTATGTGCAATTTTGGTTACATTGATAGTTTGGAGCAAAACCCACATGAAAATTGTAGAAAATTATAGTTAAGAAAAGTTATGGATTAAATTGTGAGATGTTGATGATAAATTGTGTTATAGAATGTAGTTTTGATTAATATTTTAGAATAAGTCATATGAGTTAGGGTTATGATATTGATTGTGATAGATCATGTTTACCCATTGATAAATATGATAGATGTGATGTATTTACTTGTACTTCATGCTTTATAAATAGTACGCACGCCATGTGTTCGATGAAATGCCTAAGAATGATTTAGTCAGAATTTGACATGAACTCTCGATTTAATGGTAATGTAAATAAAAAAAACAGATGTACGTGAAATTAGGTAAGCCATGATGACTAAATCAAGATACTTGTATGAAGTAATGTTTATGAAAGCTAAGGTATGAAGTTATGACATGTAGGCACGAAGAAAGAAGAAGGCGCAAGTCACTCGAAGTCCTAAGCATCACATGATCGCGGTAAGTTCATATGAACTCTATGGACTCTATTTGTATATTTATGTATAAAATATTTAGTACTATGAACTTAGTGTAAGTTTCCTTATGATTCATGATTGAATAGATGCAAAGAGTTTATATGGAGAAATGTCTAAAAGATGATGTTGTAGTAAATTTGAAATGACCCGTCTAATGGGTTGGAATGATAAGTAAAATGATTGTTGGAATGTTTGGGAATTTGACTTGTTCATAACAGGTCAAATGATGTAAGTATATTGAAAGATATGGTATGTAGCGATTCATTACAAATGAATCGGAAAGTAGTATGATGAATGTTTCCGAAAGATAGTGATAATGTTAGTAAAGTAACATGTTATGTTAACGGGTCGAATAATGATACGGAAGTAAAGGATTTCAATTGTTATGTATTATGAACTAACAAGTGTTTTGTTGTTATGAATGATAGGTAAATCTCATGATTAATTGCGGCGCGCTTGGACCGAACACACACGCAACATCGACCTTATGCGCTTCCGGTCCAAGTTGTTTATTTTGATGGGTCAACTTATCATTTTGTGTAGTAAATGTTAATTAGTAAGTGTCTAGTTTGTTAGTAAGAAGTTGGATCCTAAACTTTTGTGTAGTTTGTACAAAATGTTCATGGCGAACCTTATATGGTCTTAACTTTTGTTATGTTGGAAAGTGTCGTAGTATTAATTAAAATGGTATTGTTAAAAGCAGGGAGAAAAGTTCTTAATACGAACGGGTCATGTCAAAATTTTGTAAAATTGTAAGAATTTTATGTTGTTGGTCGAATGAGTAAATTTTGGGCGTTTCAAGTCGGTATCACAGCCTAGGTTTGAGGGATTTAAGCATCAAGTGCTTGAACTCAAACTGAAAGCTCGTGAGAAGTGCGTGTTCGATCCGCGGCGCAAAGCAAGTAAGTATTTTAAAAGTTGAAATTTTTGCATTACGAATAATTTAGTTATGGAATGTTATGGAATGGTTACGGGATGTTGTGGAAAGATGTGGGATGAATCGGATCAGTTTGGGGGTTAGAACGGGTCAAAAAGGGGGTAAAAACAGGAAAAATCAGCCATTGTACGCTGGGCGTCACCGTAAGCTACGGTTGTACCATAGCTTACGGTAGCACCTGGAAAAAAAATGGCCACCGTAAGGCAGTAGCCCAGTAGCGTAAAGGAAAAGAGGCCACCGTAGTTTACGGTGGAGGCCATTTTGAAATATGTTGTTATGTTTATTATTTTATTCATATGGAAAGTATTAAGAACATTATAATGAGATCCTAAAGGTTAAGAAAAGTGACTCTAAGGTATATGGATGAAAGAATACTATGATGTTGGTTGTCGGAAATGTTGAGTTTCCAAAGAAAGTTTAAGTATGATTTAGTCGCGAGTAATTTCTTTTACGTATTAGAAAGAATGAGAGCTACGTATTACTAGCATGGTTATATGATAGAAAGGATGAATGAATGTTTAAAATAAAGAATGATGTTTATGTGTAGATGGCGGATACGAATGATGATGAAGCGACACAACAAGAACAACTAAAGACTATGATTTCGGAAGAAGTAAAGAAGGCAATCGAGGCTAGCATTCCCCGACTAGCTCAAGAAGTTGAAGGGAAAGTATTGGGGGTAGTTGATACCTTAGTAACGTCCAAGGTGGAGGAATTGAAGGAAATGATCAACGAATTGCAAACAAAGAAGAGCACTCGAAGGTGCACGTATAAGGAATTTATGGCATGTAACCCCTTTCCATATAAAGGAGAAATTGATCCGATAGCCTGTCAAAGATGGATTTCAAGCACCGAGGCTGTGTTTGTAAGGAGTAGATATGAAGTGGAGGATCAAGTGATGTTTGCTACGGGTCTCCTACAACTCCAAGCAAAGGATTGGTGGGACGCACATTCGAAGGAATTGGGGGATGACAAAGTTCAAACGTTAACATGGCAAGAGTTCAAGAAGCCATTTCTGAAATATCATAGCCCACAATCCGCAATTGATAAGATTCAAGAAGACTTCTTACGTCTTCGACAGAAAGATGAAACGATTGATGAAATAACGAATAAGTTCCTCGACAAGGTGAAATTTTGTGGGGAGATAGCGGGGACTGAGAGGTTGAAAATCATACGTTATCATGCTATGTTAAAGGTTGAATATGGGAGTACGTAAATCCCTCCAAGTCTGCAACGTTGAATGAATTAATCGACTGGGCAAGAGATAGGGAGATCGAGTTAAGAAGGCAGGTTGAACGGGGAGAGAAAAGGGTGGCAGAGAAGCCTACCAACTCAAACCCATCGAAAAAGGCAAAATATCAAGATCAAAACAGGAAAGGGAAGATAAGTAGTGGGATTCCGACTTGCAAGACATGTGGGAAACATCATTCGGGTGAATGTTTGTTGGGAAAGAAAGGATGCTACAAATGTGGGCAAGAGGGACATCCGTATTATAGGTGCCCCGAAAACTCAAAAGTGTGTTACAATTGTAATCAAACGGGGCACATTAAAGCAGAATGTCCGAAACTCCAACAAGGGGCAAAGAAAGATGGAAAGAAGGATGAGTCTTCCAAGGCTCGCGGGAGGATGTTCCAGTTAACCTCGGATGAAGCTAAGGGGCTGTTTGGTAGCATCTGAATGACATTAAGAGGCTACCTCTTAATGAAATCATTTAAGAGTTTAACAAAGATAATGTAGATGAATGTGACATGTGATGGTTTACCATTCAGATGTTACCTCTTATCTAGTCAGACATAAGGTTACCTCTTATTCATTCAGACATAAGAGCCACAAATGATTTCATTAAGAGGCAGCCTCTGAATGGATTAAGAGGCTACCAAACAGGGCCTAAGACTAGCCCGGATGTGGTTTCAGGTATATTCTTGGTTAATTCTATGCCTATGAATGTTTTATTTGATTCCAAGGCTAGTAGATCGTCCATTTCTAATGAATTGTTAGTTCATCCATCGTTTAAGATTGAAAAGATGTTAGTACCCTTAGAAGTGGAAGTTGCTGATAGTAAAAGCTATTTGTTACATGATATTTGTAGAAACTGTAAGATTTTGATCGAAGATGAGGAATTTAGTATAGATCTTGTCCCGATGTACATGGGGGAATTTAAAGTAGTTGTAGGAATGGATTGGCTAGCCTAAAACCACGTTGAAATTCAATGTGAAAAGAAAGTCATTCATGTAGTAACCTCGGGGGGGGGGGGGGGGAACGGGTAAGTGTTCAAGGAGATAGGGTCATCAAGTCGAAATTGTGTTCTATAATCAAAGCTGTCAAACATGTGAAGAACGGAGGTAAGGCGTATCTATCTTACGTGATTGACACCAATCGAGGTGTCCCAAAGCTTGAAGATGTCAATGTAGTGAACGAATATCCGGATGTGTTTCCGGAAGATTTACCGGGGCTTCCGCCCGAAGGGGAAGTAGAATTCAAGATAGAGCTTAACCCGGATGCAAAACCGGTAGCTAAAGCTCCTTATCGGTTGGCCCCGACCGAAATGAAAGAATTGTTGACGCAACTTCAAGAATTGCTCGATAAGGGTTTTATTAAACCAAGTGTTTCACCATGGGGAGGGCCCGTATTATTCGTGAAGAAGAAAGATGGTTCGATGCGAATGTGCATCGACTATCGAGAGTTGAACAAGTTAACGGTGAAGAATCGTTACCCGTTGCCCAGAATTGATGACCTATTTGACCAGCTTCAAGGGGCAAGTTGGTTTTCAAAAATTGATCTGCGGTCGGGTTACCACCAACTGCGTGTACGAGAAGAAGATGTGCCGAAGGCTGCGTTTCGAACGCGGTACAGACATTACGAGTTTTTAGTAATGTCGTTTGGGCTAACGAACGCACCAGCTGCGTTTATGGATTTAATGAATCGGGTGTGCCGACCTATGCTTGATAAGTATGTAATCGTTTTTATTGACGATATACTAATATACTCCCGAAGTGAAGCAGAGCATGCTTCCCACTTACGTGATGTATTGGAAACGCTTCGTAAGGAAAAGTTATATGCAAAGTTCTCAAAGTGTGCCTTTTGGCTTAGAGAGGTACAGTTTTTGGGTCATATAATCGATGCGGATGGTATCCATGTGGACCCATCCAAAGTAGATGCGGTAATGAATTGGGTACCCCCGAAGAATCCAAGCGAAATAAAAAGTTTTCTAGGCTTGGCTGGGTACTACAGGAGATTTATCCAAGATAGCCTCGCCTATGACGAAGTTAACAAAGAAGAGTGAAAAGTTTATATGGGGCAAAGAACAAGAAAAAGTGTTCCAGACTTTAAAGGAAAAGCTCTCAAAGTCCCCAGTGTTGACATTACCAGATGGAACGGATGATTTGGTGGTGTATACTGACGCCTCTCACCAAGGTTTAGGTTGCGTGTTAATGCAAAAGGGTAAAGTCGTTGCTTATGCTTCAAGATAACTCAAGCAGCATGAAAACAATTACCCAACTCATGATCTAGAATTGGCGGCGGTCGTATTTGCCTTGAAGATATGGAGGCACTACCTATATGGGGTGAAATGTACTATTTACTCGGATCATAAAAGCCTCAAATATTTTTTCGAGCAGAAAGATCTTAATATGAGGCAACGAAGATGGTTGGAACTCATTAAGGATTACGATTGTGACATTCATTACCATCCTGGGAAGGCTAATGTAGTGGCGGACGCTCTAAGTCGAAAGGAGTACCCGCCCCCGATTCGGGTAAAATCTATGAAGATGGTAGTCACTCCTAAACTCCTTGATGAAATTCGAGAAGCTCAAACAAAATCTTTAAATGCTGATGACTCGAAGAAAGAAAGGACGAAAGGATTTATTCATGAATTGGAAGAGAATGCAAATGGTATGAAAACGAGGTATGACCGAATCTGGATACCTCGGGAACGTGATGTGAAAGAATTACTATTGAATGAGGCTCACAAGTCTCGACACTCCGTTCATCCGGGAGCTACAAAGATGTATCGAGACTTGAGGATGAATTATTGGTGGCCGGGAATGAAAAGAGACATTGTCAAGTATGTTGCTAAGCGTTTGACATGTTCTCAAGTAAAGGCCGAACACCAAAGGCCGTATGGAAAGTTGCAACCGCTGGAGATACCGGTGTGGAAGTGGGAACATGTAACAATGGACCTAGTGACTAAACTTCCTAAGACAAGAAAGGGGCACGATGCTATTTGGGTAGTCGTTGACCGACTAACCAAAAGCGCACATTTCTTACCCATTCGGGAAACCTATAATTCGGAAAAGATGGCGGAAGTTTATACGAATGAGATTATATCTCGACATGGGGTTCCGGTGTCCATAGTGTCCGACCGAGATACCCGGTTCACATCTCGTTACTGGAGGAAGTTTCACGAAGAATTGGGGACCCAGTTACATATAAGCACCGCCTACCATCCACAAACCGATGGTCAGTCGGAACGAACTATTCAAACATTAGTCGATATGCTAAGGGCGTGTGTTATGGATTTCGGAGGAAGCTGGGATGATCATCTACCTTTGGTAGAGTTTTCATATAATAATAGTTATCATAACAGCATAAAAATGGCCCCTTACGAAATGCTCTATGGAAGGAAATGTAGAACCCCGGTTTGCTGGGGGGAAGTGGGTCAGCGCGAACTCGCATCAAAGGATGTAGTAGCCGAAACAAATGAAAAGATTGATATTGTTAGATCAAGAATTAAAGCGGTGCAAGATAGACAAAAGTCTTATGCGGATCGATGAAGGCGACCAATTGAGTTTCAAGTGGGAGATCATGTGTTACTAAAAGTCTCTCCAAGGAAAGGGATAATTCGTTTTCGTAAACGCGGGAAGCTAGGTCCTCGATACATCGGACCATTCAGAGTGATTCAAAGAGTTTATATGGAGAAATGTCCAAAAGATGATGTTGTAGTAAATTTGAAATGACCCGTCTAATGGGTTGGAATGATAAGTAAAATGATTGTTGGAATGTTTGGGAATTTGACTTGTTCATAACGGGTCAAATGATGTAAGTATATTGAAAGATATGGTATGTAGCGATTCATTACAAATGAATCGGAAAGTAGTATGATGAATGTCTCCGAAAGATAGTGATAATGTTAGTAAAGTAACATGTTATGTTAACTGGTCGAATAATGATACGGAAGTAAAGGATTTCAATTGTTATGTATTATGAACTAACAAGTGTTTTGTTGTTATGAATGATAGGTAAATCTCATGATTAATTGCGGCGCGCTCGGATCGAACACACACGCAACGTCGACCTTATGCGCTTCCGGTCCAAGTTGTTTATTTTGATGGGTCAACTTACCATTTTGTGTAGTAAATGTTAATTAGTAAGTGTCTAGTTTGTTATTAAGAAGTTGGATCCTAAACTTTTTTTGTAGTTTGTACAAAATGTTCATGGCGAACCTTATATGGTCTTAACTTTTGTTATGTTGGAAAGTGTCGTAGTATTAATTAAAATGGTATTGTTAAAAGCAGGGAGAAAAGTTCTTAATACGAATGGGTCATGTCAAAATTTTGTAAAATTGTAAGAATTTTATGTTGTTGGTCGAATGAGTAAATTTTGGGTGTTTCATGATTTAGCTAGGATTTATACACTCATGAACTCACTTGAAAAATCCCTCATGGACAACCCAACTTGGCCGAAAATTAGAGAGACAAAAATGGAGTTCTTGCACTTGAAAAATCTAACTTGAAAGGCCCTCTTGATCAACCATATGTTAGCCGAAAATTAGGGTCTTTTTACAAGTTCATACACTTCAAAATAATCTCTAAAATTGTGTGACAACCCTCACTAAACCAGGTATCCGTACGACTTAATTAATAATTAATTACTGCTTAATTACTATGCTTGCTTGAACTTGTGGATAAACTGCTACTTGATTTCTGATACATGCATATACCTGCATCATACTTTACTTACCGTCACTACATTATTTACATGCTGAACCTTAGTGACAAACATGATGCACAAAAAGCACAGTAGCACTATAAACGGATAACCTATTGAACATGCTGATAAAGCCAGCATCAGGCAGACACTGCCTCTAAGGCCTGTATGAGCCAGAAATATTTTACTACACTAGTGGTGAGTGTAGGGATACAAGGGTTGTAGAACTGCGTCTCTAGGAATAAGTTACAATGACTGGATGTGCCTAAAACATACTCTAAGTACAAAAACTCAGCACTTTATTAAACAATCCAGCTTTTGGCTAACTAATAAAGTGCCAAAACATGAGGAAAATATTCCCGACACTTTGGAGGAATAAGTTGTGTCACTAAAAATAATAATAACGACACTTTAAAGCTTGTTTAACGCTTTAACGGATTACTATCCAACCGAACAACCGGACTATACCCGGAACATGAAAATATTGTTAATAACATTACTGATCTTTTTCTGAGCCAGTTAGGGTCCCTGAATACCCTAACACCCGCAATAAAGCACAACACACTAGTAACCGGGTTAATCACTTAACTAACCTAGCTTAACCTAACTATAACTAACTAGATGGTTGGATTTGAACTAGGGACCCCCCCCCCCACTCTAACCAAACCGTCCCCATGAGGACATCTTTTGTCCTAAACTTGATTATTTTATTTTCTCTTGTCCCATATCAAGAAAGCACAAGAACCCTTGGATAATGGTGGTGATAATTGCCTATAAGATCAAGGTTTAACACTCCATAACATTCATCACATCTCACCACTCAAAACACTCTCCTCTCTCTCTCAAAGGCTCTCGGCCGAACACCCACACTTTCAACCATCCATCTTTCGATTTCCTTCAACAAATTTCAAGATCATTCAAGTGTTAAGGATCACCTACAAGGAGGCTTGGTGCATTCGGAGCCCAAAGGACCTCACTCTATTGCTTTTATCCTCTCATTTTGCGCTTAGATTCTTCCCTAGCCTCGAGCTAGTAGTAAGTTGCTATAATCACCCTCTCGAACTATTTTGAAGTGGTTAATATGATTTGTAACGGTTAAAACTCGTAATCTTACAAAATGACACACAAAAGTTTACTAAAAAAATGCTTGTAATGATGGTTAAAAGCTCATATGTTGTGTAAATCTTGTAGTAATTGATTTGTGTGATTATTTGGACCCGATCTATGTTGTGGTAGCTCGGATCGTCATTTAACCCGGGTTGGTCATGGTCAGGGATCATGACATAAGGTTGTTTTGGAAGTAACAAGGGTTAAAGGATGAAACTCTACCACACACGAATCATGAACTTGTGTAAAAGCGATTTTGCTGGTGAAATAGTGTTTAAAACTAGTAGATCTACGTATCTACAAGCGGTATTTTCAAAGAACCAAGTATCAAAGAAATCATGTTTTCTAAAGACGGATCTTACACTAACCCGAATGATTTTTAGAACACACAAGTGTGTAAACACTTGTGTAGCACACACTTTCGACAAAATAACTATTTTTGAGAAAGATGACGAGAAGTTGTAAAGATGGAATTTCTTTAAAAACGGGGTTTTTACGAAACCGGATTAATTTATATAAAGATCCACTAAAAGTAATGGAATTTACTTTATGTTCTTGGATAAAACGCAAGTTCATGTAATTTATGCGATATACATATTTATTTACTAGTTTGTTGTTTGGACATTGTTTTGATCGAATGAAAAGAATGTTGGTTTGATTTATGAAAGAAAATGATACGCTTAAAAGCGTGGCCACCTCCAGTTACAGGGGAAACTCTGGCGAAATTTTTCCAAAAACCTAACACTTAGAAATATTTTCACTATAAATGTTAGAAATACTTTTCGACTTGTTCTCAAATTATAGATTTTGCCACGACTTTATTTACAAAACATCGGAGGTGGGATTTCACAAAATAAAACTTGGTAAATATATATTTAGTATATATTTTTCATAAAGTCACTTGATGTGTGTTTATGATTATTTTGTGAAATTACTAGTATTATTTTTAGGGTAAAAATAATACTATCGAATGATAATGGATCCAAAATAATACGAACGTCTCTACGATAAATATATAAGTTACATCGGTAATTATTACAACCACTCGATCATTTTAACGTAACTTACGCATTTTAAGAAAATATTCATGAACGCGTATTTTTGTTAAAGTATTATTTTGGGGAAAATTATGTGTAATAGAAAATATAATATTTTTGAGAAGAATATTTATATTTGGGATTAGAAATAAAATATATTTTAAGTGAGACTTAATAATATACTTCGAAATTATACGAACACACATGTATTAAATCCCCCATCCTTGGGAAGGAAAATGATTACCAAGTATACAGAATGTAAACACGAAATAGTTGTCTAACTATTTCCCAAAAACTTAAACCTTAAAGCTAAGGCACGGCCGTCCGTCCGTCTAATAGAGTTAGTACATGTAGGTCGTCACACAGCTGCTTGATTTGGAGGTATACTTGGTAGAGACGCACCACTGTGAGTTCATGTCCCCCTTTTCTCTTAACTGTTTTCAGTTTTCTAAACTACGGGGGTGAAATACATGTTACTTTGATTACAAGTACTTTATACATGGTATGGTTAGCGTAAGGAGGTTTACTACTTAGATCATGTGAGTGGGTAGGAGCAACATGAGGCCATTAGTCCTCATGGTAGGACCGAGGGACAGGAGCGGTAGATCTATCTGGGTGTAGCGAGCCCAGCCCCAGGCCAAACTAGAAACGGACCTCGGGGTGACTTTATGCCCGACGCATAAATCTGCTAGGTTTGAGTCTCCCTACTTGCACTTCACACATATCAGTGGCCTTGCAAACCATTGGTGATCTCAATTCCCTTATGTGCTACATACCAGGATTTTTATACTTACAAAGGTTTATTTACTCACTTACACATGAACTCGCTCAACATTATTGTTGATTTTTCAACTTACATGTATTTCAGGGAATTAAAGGATCTGGCGCGGTATGACACGTTTTCCCGCTGCACTAGTTACGAGGTCATCCGGGTTTAGGGAATGTGACTCTTTCCTGGACAAGTCACAGTCCTTAAACTATGCTTATGTTATGTTGTGTTTGTTGAACAATGTTTATGTCGTTAGGATGTGTTTCCGTTAAGACAATGTTATTGTATTTGGTTTTTAAAACTTAATCGAATGGATGATCTTGCATGGTTTTATTTCATATAGCTTTGTTATGGTTAAGCTATGGTATTAAGGAGTCACACCAAATTAACCACGCTTCCGCAAAGCCAGGGTGTGACAGCTTGGTATCAGAGCTCTGATCATAGCGAACTAGGATTCCTTCTCGAGTCTAGACTATGATCACTAGGGCTCTCACGAAAACATTTTTCTGCATACCACTTAAGTCCAGATCCAAAACTTTTTACAAACAAATGTTGAGCACATTTTATTTATTGTTTTTAGGCTCAGTCTTGGAGGCTGAGGCTCGGTCTTGGAGGCCGAGGCTCGATCTAAGAGATCGAGGTAGATGGTTAGTGAGACTAGGAAGAGCAGTCTAAGAGGCTGGGAGAATTTGGCTAGTGAGACTAGGAGTATCAGTCTAGGAGACTGGGAGGCTAGTGGGACTAGGAGAATTATTTGATTGCTTACTTGGTGACTTATGTGATTATTTGATTGTATGATTGCCTGTTTGTGCATATTTGTGTTTATGTTACAGACACCATGGACACCTCTGGCACAGGTGACTCAGACACCACAGGACCTAGACCTATAGTATCAGATGACCTAGAGTCTTCAGAGCACGAGGTCCACACATCCGACGTTACTAGCACGGACGAGGACGACTATCAGCCCTTTGCTTTACCTGATGGTGCTGATGAGCTCGCTGATGGCCCTTTGGCCGGGGACCTACCGTTAGTGGAGATCCCTGCTCCCATACCCTTAGCTGTTTATCCTGCTTACGATTTGCTTCTTGACGCCGACGATGATGGCGACGTCGATCTGTATGATGATGAGCCCTTAGAGGAGGATGTTCAGAGCGAGGCCCTTGTTGCTGCTGATGATCTCTTGATGATCGCAGATGCTCCCGCCGAGGAGTCACCCGCTCACTCTCCGGTCCCAGACTCTTTCGAGTCTGTGGCCTCCGCACCTTCACACACCCAGAGTGCGCAGCACTTCTCACATGGATCAGATCCCGACCAGGCATCCTCTGTTGCCCCTATTCCTAGTTTTGCTTTCGACCACGATGATGTGGAGGATTCCGATCCTGTCTTTCCCCCAGGATTCGACCCAGATGAGGATATAGAGTTTATACCCATGGATCAGCCTATGGAGGATCCAGTCGACCCAGTACACACAGTTGATCCCATCGATCCCGAGTTTGATTTTGGGATGGCCTTTGATGACCCCGAGCCTGCCATGGCCCCTGAGCAGGTAGCCGCTCTAGACCCTGCGTTTGAGCACGACCCAGTTCATGCTGACGCACCTATTATTGAGCCTGTCATTGCTGACCCACCTATTGATGATCACCCAGTGGATGCTCCGTTGTTGGAGGGCGATCATGTCATTGCTGCTGATCATGTTGATCCCCCACTTATTGCTGATGCACCAGTTGACCCTCTTGTTGCACCTCACCATGATCCTATGCTAGTTCAGTTTGATCTTGCACTTTTTGAGGCACAGATGGACCCACGAGATGAGCACGCTGTTGGGTCTAAAATTGAGACTGAAGCTTGCCAAATTGAAGATTACAACACGCATGAAGTTGACGGTTCTAAAGATGACGCAAGAGTTTGATAACATTAGCCTAAGGGGGAGATTGTTGGGTCTAAAACGTGTAGTCTAATGTTATCAACGAATCAAGTCAACAAAGTCAACGCCATCAAGTCAAAGTCAACATGCAAGTCGACACGGGAAGATCGAAGAAAGATATGGCGTGTGGAAGTTTGAGATTCGATAGTTATAATGCTTTGGATAATTAAATATATTTTGAGTAGTCAAAATATATTTATTATTTTGTTTAATGAGTTTTCATGTTTAGTGCTATTTTTAGTAAGTTATTATCTCTAGGGACTTAATTGTAATTAGCCTAAAATGGTAAAGGCTATAAATAGAATGAGATGATTAGGGTTTAGGGGAACACACATTTCTAGAAAATTTGGGGGCTAATTGTATTCATCATCTTGCAAGTTTATCTAGTGGGTTTTAAAGCTTGATTTTGAGTGTGTTCATCTTTATTCTTATACAAAATCAGATTTTGGCTTGATTAGATCCTACAATTTGGTATCAGAGCTTGGTACTCGAATTTGGGATTCAACAATCTCCAAATTCATCATAAAAATCTGATTTTTTATTTGAAAAGTTTTGAAGCTTTTAGGGTTTTTGTTTTTATTCACTATTTATTCAAAATATTTTGTTTAAAAGGGTTTAAAATGTTCGTTTGTTGATTGAGAGCTGATAAAAGTGTGATTAGAAAGATTTAGTCATCTTTCATATCATTTTGGGGGTTTCAAACTGTTCTGGGCGTTTATATTCAAGATCTGGACGGTTTTATTTATGAATATAGCGATTTTATTTTGAATATAGCGATTTTATTGAAAGTTCCGGCGAAGTTAAGTTTTCCGGCGAAAATAAATCTTGAACGCGAGTTCAGTTCTTGGCTCTGATACCAAATGATAGGTCCGTAACGATCCGAATTCAGTCTCGGTTCGGTGAAAAATAGTGAGACGGGTGATTTTGAGCCAAGAACAAAGATAAACAATAGAAAGATAGATAATTTCATTGATTTGGATAAAGAAATACAAAACTAATCATCCACCCCGGGTGAGCTCCCCCGGGGTGGTGGCTCACAAAATGCACACCTCACAAATGATGTCTAGTGTTCTGTTTAAAGACCCTTGAGCCTTGTCCTCCAAGCAAGCCGCCTCTTGCTTGGAAAACCTACTATACCCCCTAAAATATCCGACTATTACATATTAAAAGCACCACATAATATAAACAATAAAATCACTAAATAACGTCGCCATAATTGATAACATCATTCTCTAATTTGACCCAACACACGCCCAGCATGGGTGGATTCCTGCTGATGACGAGGTCCCACCTATTCCCCCTCAGATCACTGATACCCGTCACATTGATACCTCCTTTTTATTTCCTCGGTTTACACCTCCAGCGCGACCTGGAGAGGGTTCTTCGGCTCACCCTTTTGGACATGTACCGGTATCTATCCCTGCTATACCACCGTCTGCTACTTTTCCCCCTGTTTCTCCATTTCATGTGGCACCTTTTGATCCCACCAGTGAGCCGTTTCTCTGGTCATCACCACCTGCCATGACACCGACCGACCCCTACCATTCTTTCCATATGGGGTATTCTATTGAGGACGTTCTGATGTCTTTTGTCGCCCAGCACGAGGCACACACGCAGCGCATTCAGGAGCTTGAGAGAGCCCAGCCGCCGCCGTGTTAGTGCCAGGGTCAGACCCACTCTCCTTTGCAGCCCTCTCGACCTTTACCACCAGACTATGTTGCACGCCTTTTTGCCCTAGAGCAGCAGATTGCTTCTTTCTTGCGTACCCAGAGAGCCATGGAGGAGGACTGGCTCCATTTGCGTCGCTTGTTTTACACTCACTTTTCCCCTCCTCCACCACCATCCGTGTAGAGCTCTTCAGTACCGTATGGGTAGACGCTGGTGAGAAGACGACGATTGCTTTTGACTGCACAGCATTTTTGGAGACTACATTATGATTCTGACTTTTGTTGACATGTATTTGATGTACTGACACTGATTTGATATAGTTTTTGGACTAGGGTGATATAGCCCTTAGTCGATGATGATGTATGACACTATCATGTACCTGTACACTTACTATGTGGTCTCGATATATGGCAATCGCAGTATTCTCATCATATGTGATGTTTTGATTGATTATTTATGTTTTATAACATGGGATGTTGTGTGATTGATATGATTATAACATGAGATGTTATGTACTATTACTATCATAATAAAGCGTACGTATTATAACATGGGATCTTTATTATGGCCTGACCGACGTAAACCCATCTTTTAGAAGATGCCGCCGAGACGTCAAACGCCGATGCCTACCAATGAGGCAGAACTCCAGCAAGTCATCGCTGCTGCCATCGCGCAATACGCCGCCTCGCAAGGAGGACCCAGCGGAAGCAGCTCAAACAACAATGGCAACAACAATCCACCTCATGGTAATACTAAGTCATTTAGACCTGCCATGACCTAATTGGAGATCTATAGCAAAGTTGCTAATGCCGTTCACATGTTACAATGTGTGTGCAGGGTGCACCTACAAGCAGTTTCTAGACTGCAAACCGGTCAACTTTGATGGCACAGGAGGTGCTGTCGCCTTTGTTCGTTGGGCTGAGAAAACTGAATCTGTTCTTCGCATGAGCAAATGCGCACTAGATCAGCAAGTCACATACATCTCGGGGCTATTCTTGGATGGAGCCCTCTCTTGGTGGAATTTGCAAGTACAGACACTTGGTGAAGCTGCTGCCTACGCGCTAACCTGGACCGAACTGAAGGAACTTATGCGCAAAAAGTACTGCTCTCGCGCGGAAATCCAAAGATTGGAAACTGAGTTCTGGCATTTGAAAATGGAAGGTCCAAAGATCGCAGAATACGTTCAAAGGTTCCATGACTTATCGCATGTGGTACCCTACATGGTCACTCCGGAGTTCAAGCGGATTGAACGTTTCATTTGGGGATTAGCTCCTTAAATCATAAGCATGCTGACCTCATCCAAGCCTGCGACAATTACTGAGGCGATTGATCTGAGCGTGGCTCTCACAGAGGAGGCTATTCGCCTGAACAAGTTCGATGATGCTGAGCCTAAGAAGAAAGAGACTCACGTCGAGTCATCAGGAGGTAACAAACGAAAGTTCTCGAACTTCAAGCAGGGCGCCAGTGTGGTGGTTAAGAAAGGAGGATCAGGCACGCCAGCTCAGGTTACAGCTGGTAGTGGAAAGAAAGGAAAAGGATATATGGGCACCCAGCCCAAGTGTAATACCTGCCAACGCCACCATTCTGGCCATTGTAGTGTGAAAGTATGCGAAGCATGTGGAAAGCCGGGCCACTTGAAGGACACTTGTTGGGCCACTGCTGGCCAGGGAGGCCAAGGAGGATTCGAAAACAGAAATAACAACCGGGGTGGGAATGGAAATAGCCCACAAGGAAACAATGGAGGTAATGGGAATCAAGGCAACAATGCTAATCAAGCGGGCGCCGTGAATCGTAACCAGAGGAATAATCAAGCTGGTGGAAACGGGCAGAGACCCGGATGCTTCAACTGTGGTGATCTTGGGCATTACAAGAGGAACTGCCCAGAGTTGAACCAAGCCCGTGGAAGAGTGTTTAATATTGAAGCGAGGGAGGCGCGCCAGGATCCCAATGTTGTCACTGGTACGTTCCCTGTAAACCAACGCTATGCATCCGTTTTATTTGATACTGGCGCCGATTATAGCTTCGTGTCATTAGAGTTTAAGAATATGCTTGGTTTAGCCGCTAGTAAGTTAGATATCCCCTACTCAATCGAATTGTCTAATGGGAAGTTAGTAGAAGCCAATGAAGTGATCAGAGGTTGTGTGATCGAATTGGGAGAGCGTGAGTTTGCTTTGGATCTACTACCAGTCCAGTTGGGAAGCTTCGACGTGGTGGTAGGAATGGATTGGTTATCAGGCAGCAAGGCTGAAATAGTTTGTCACGAAAAGGTCGTTCGTATCCCAACCGAAGATGGCGAAACAATTGTGGTTCACGGGGAGAAGCGTGATACGCCGTTAAGAATTATCAGCTGCCTGAAAGCGTGAAAGTGTTTGCAGAAGGAATGTGTTGCCTTCCTGGCACACATTGTGGATAAGAAGGCTGCTGAGCCGAGAATAGAAGACATCCCTGTCGTGAGGGAATACCCAGAAGTTTTCCCAGAGGACTTACCTGGACTGCCACCTCAGAGACAAGTAGAGTTCCGCATTGACTTAGTTCCAGGCGCCGCGCCTGTGGCTAAGGCACCTTATAGACTTGCTCCGTCTGAGATGCAGGAACTGTCGACACAACTTCAAGAGTTGTTAGACAAGGGATTTATCCGACCAAGCTTCTCGCCTTGGGGAGCTCCAGTTTTGTTTGTCAAGAAGAAGGACGGTAGTTTTCGTATGTGTATTGACTACCGGGAGTTGAACAAGCTGACGATCAAGAATAGATACCCTCTGCCAAGGATTGATGATCTGTTTGACCAACTGCAAGGCTCAAGCTTTTACTCAAAGATCGACTTGCGATCTGGATACCATCAGTTAAGGATACAAGAGGAGAGTATCCCGAAGACAGCCTTCAGAACTCGTTATGGACACTACGAGTTCCTTGTTATGCCGTTTGGATTGACAAACGCACCAGCAGTCTTTATGGACTTGATGAATAGAGTTTGCAAGCCGTACTTGGACAAGTTCGTGATTGTGTTTATCGACGACATCTTGATTTATTCAAGAACAAAGGCTGAGCACGAACAACATTTAAGAGCTATTTTGGAGTTGCTGAAGAAGGAACAGTTGTATGCCAAGTTCTCTAAGTGCGAGTTTTGGCTACGAGAAGTACAATTCCTTGGGCACGTGGTAAATGGAGATGGAATCCATGTGGATCCAACCAAGATCGAAGCGATCAAGAATTGGGAAACGCCAAAGACGCCAACCGAGATTCGACAATTCTTGGGTTTGGCTGGCTATTATCGAAGATTCATTGAGGATTTTTCAAAAATCGCTCAACCATTGACGCTCCTCACGCAGAAAGATAAGAAGTTTGGTTGGGGAATCAAACAGGAAGAAGCGTTCCAGATATTGAAGGATAAACTCTGCAATGCGCCAATCTTAGCACTACCGGAAGATACAGATGATTTTGTGGTATACTGCGACGCTTCACGTCAAGGATTGGGTTGCGTGTTGATGCAACGCCAAAAGGTTATTGCTTACGCATCACGTCAATTGAAAGTGCACGAAAAGAACTATACCACACATGATTTGGAACTCGGCGCAGTGGTATTTGCATTAAGGATCTGGAGACACTACCTTTATGGTACAAAGTGTACAATTTTTATAGATCACAAGAGCCTACAACACATATTCAACCAGAAGGAGCTGAATATGAGGCAAAGACGTTGGGTTGAGTTGCTGAACGATTACGACTGCGAGATAAAGTATCATCCAGGGAAGGCGAATGTGGTCGCCGATGCCCTAAGTCGAAAGGAGAGAATCAAGCCCATAAGGGTTAGGGCTTTAGAAATGATTATCCGAACCGATCTTTCCTTGCGCATTCGTGCCGCGCAGAAAGAAGCCCTCAAGGAAGGAAACCTTGAAGAAGAATATATCCGTGGGATGGAGAAGCTACTGGTACCAAACGAGGAAGGAACGTTATGTTTTGAGAAAAGGATTTGGGTTCCTTTGTTTGGAGGTTTAAGGAAGGTTATTTTCGATGAAGCTCACAAGTCGCGGTACTCTATCCACCCTGGAGCGGATAAGATGTACCAGGATCTCAAGGATTATTATTGGTGGCCTACGATGAAAGGCGATGTTGCTGTTTATGTGAGCAAATGTTTAACATGCGCTAAGGTTAAAGCCGAATATCAGAAGCCTTCAGGACTTCTGCAACAACCCGAGATTCCCAAGTGGAAATGGGAACAAATCTCCATGGATTTTATTACAAAGTTGCCAAGAACGCCAAGAGGCCATGACACTATTTGGGTAATAGTGGATCGATTAACAAAGTCAGCACACTTCTTACCTATCAGAGAGAAGGATAATACGAGCAAGTTGGCCGAAATTTACATGAGAGAGATCGTTACGCACCATGGAGTACCTCTCTCAATCATTTCCGATAGAGACGGAAGGGTCATATCAAGGATTTGGCAATCCTTCCAAGAAGCTTTTGGCTCGCAATTGAATATGAGCACCGCATTTCACCCGCAGACCGACGGGCAAAGCGAGTGGACGATACAGACTTTGGAAGACATGCTGAGAGCGTGTGTTATGGATTTGGGCGGTAGCTAGGATAAGCATTTGCCTTTGGTCGAATTTTCATACAACAACAGCTACCACACCAGTATTGGCGCCGCGCCATTCGAAGCCCTTTACGGACGCAAGTGCCGATCACCCCTATGCTGGGCTGACGCAGGTGATAGGCAGCTTGTTGGTCCCGAAATCGTCCAAGAGACGACAGACAAGATTGCGCAGATCCGAAAACGCATCGAAGCAGCTTGTGAAAGACAGAAAGCCTATGCAGATCCAAACCAGAAACACTTGGAATTCCAAGTTGGAGATATGGTTTTGTTGAAAGTTTCACCCTGGAAGGGTGTGGCACGCTTCGGAAAGCGTGGAAAGTTAAATCCGCGCTACATTGGTCCTTTCAGAATTTTGGAAAGAATAGGACTAGTAGCATACAAGCTGGACTTACCTGCTGAACTCCATTCAATTCACAAAACATTTCATGTATCCAACTTGAAGAAAAGTCCAACTCAAGATACCTTGGCCATTCCCATCGACGAGATTCATGTTGATGACACGCTCCATTTCGTTGAAGAACCTGTTGAGGTTACGGATTGGAAAGTAAACAAGACCCGCCGGAGCAGTGTCAAGCTCGTCAAAGTTCGTTGGGATGCCAGACATGGTCCTGAATACACCTGGGAGCGTGAGGACCGGATGAAAGAGAAATACCCCCACCTATTTCCTAAGAACCCTGCATCTACAAGCAGAACTTAAAATTTCGGGACGAAAATTTTCTAACGGGGGGAGAATGTGACAACCGTCACTAAACCAGGTATCCGTACGACTTAATTAATAATTAATTACTGCTTAATTACTGTGCTTGCTTGAACTTGTGGATAAACTGCTACTTGATTTCTGATACATGCATATACCTGCATCATACTTTACTTACCGTCACTACGTTATTTACATGCTGAACCTTAGTGACAAACATGATGCACAAAAAGCACAGTAGCACTATAAACGGATAACCTATTGAACATGCTGATAAAGCCAGCATCAGGCAGACACTGCCTCTAAGGCCTGTATGAGCCAGAAATATTTTACTACACTAGTGGTGAGTGTAGGGATACAAGGGTTGTAGAACTGCGTCTCTAGGAATAAGTTACAATGACTGGATGTGCCTAAAACATACTCTAAGTACAAAAACTCAGCACTTTATTAAACAATCCAGCTTTTGGCTAACTAATAAAGTGCCAAAACATGAGGAAAATATTCCCGACACTTTGGAGGAATAAGTTGTGTCACTAAAAATAATAATAACGACACTTTAAAGCTTGTTTAATGCTTTAACGGATTACTATCCAACCGAACAACCGGACTATACCCGGAACATGAAAATATTGTTAATAACATTACTGATCTTTTTCTGAGCCAGTTAGGGTCCCTGAGTACCCTAACACCCGCAATAAAGCACAACACACTAGTAACCGGGTTAATCACTTAACTAACCTAGCTTAACCTAACTATAACTAACTAGATGGTTGGATTTGAACTAGGGACCCCCCCCCCACTCTAACCAAACCGTCCCCATGAGGACATCTTTTGTCCTAAACTTGATTATTTTATTTTCTCTTGTCCCATATCAAGAAAGCACAAGAACCCTTGGATAATGGTGGTGATAATTGCCTATAAGATCAAGGTTTAACACTCCATAACATTCATCACATCTCACCACTCAAAACACTCTCCTCTCTCTCTCAAAGGCTCTCGGCCGAACACCCACACTTTCAACCATCCATCTTTCGATTTCCTTTAACAAATTTCAAGATCATTCAAGTGTTAAGGATCACCTACAAGGAGGCTTGGTGCATTCGGAGCCCAAAGGACCTCACTCTATTGCTTTTATCCTCTCATTTTGCGCTTAGATTCTTCCCTAGCCTCGAGCTAGTAGTAAGTTGCTATAATCACCCTCTCGAACTATTTTGAAGTGGTTAATATGATTTGTAACGGTTAAAACTCATAATCTTACAAAATGACACACAAAAGTTTCCTAAAAAAATGCTTGTAATGATGGTTAAAAGGTCATATGTTGTGTAAATCTTGTAGTAATTGATTTGTGTGATTATTTGGACCCGATCTATGTTGTGGTAGCTCGGATCGTCATTTAACCCGGGTTGGTCATGGTCAGGGATCATGACATAAGGTTGTTTTGGAAGTAACAAGGGTTAAAGGATGAAACTCTACCACACATGAATCATGAACTTGTGTAAAAGCGATTTTGCTGGTGAAATAGTGTTTAAAACTAGTAGATCTACGTATCTACAAGCGGTATTTTCAAAGAACCAAGTATCAAAGAAATCATGTTTTCTAAAGACGGATCTTACACTAATCCGAATGATTTTTAGAACACACAAGTGTGTAAACACTTGTGTAGCACACACTTTCGACAAAATAACTATTTTTGAGAAAGATGACGAGAAGTTGTAAAGATGGAATTTCTTTAAAAACGGGGTTTTTACGAAACCGGATTAATTTATATAAAGATCCACTAAAAGTAATGGAATTTACTTTATGTTCTTGGATAAAACGCAAGTTCATGTAATTTATGCGATATACATATTTATTTACTAGTTTGTTGTTTGGACATTGTTTTGATCGAATGAAAAGAATGTTGGTTTGATTTATGAAAGAAAATGATACGCTTAAAAGCGTGGCCACCTCCAGTTACAGGGGAAACTCTGGCGAAATTTTTCCAAAAACCTAACACTTAGAAATATTTTCACTATAAATGTTAGAAATACTTTTCGACTTGTTCTCAAATTATAGATTTCGCCACGACTTTATTTACAAAACATCGGAGGTGGGATTTCACAAAATAAAACTTGGTAAATATATATTTAGTATATATTTTTCATAAAGTCACTTGATGTGTGTTTATGATTATTTTGTGAAAATATTAGTATTATTTTTAGGGTAAAAATAATACTATCGAATGATAATGGATCCAAAATAATACGAACGTCTCTACGATAAATATATAAGTTACATCGGTAATTATTACTACCACTCGATCATTTAAACGTAACTTACGCATTTTAAGAAAATATTCATGAACGCGTATTTTTGTTAAAGTATTATTTTGGGGAAAATTATGTGTAATAGAAAATATAATATTTTTGAGAAGAATATTTATATTTGGGATTAGAAATAAAATATATTTTAAGTGAGACTTAATAATATACTTCGAAATTATACGAACACACATGTATTAAATCCCCCATCCTTGGGAAGGAAAATGATTACCAAGTATACAGAATGTAAACACGAAATAGTTGTCTAACTATTTCCCGAAAACTTAAACCTTAAAGCTAAGGCACGGCCGTCCGTCTAATAGAGTTAGTACGTGTAGGTCGTCACACAGCTGCTTGATTTGGAGGTATACTTGGTAGAGACGCACCACTGTGAGTTCATGTCCCCCTTTTCTCTTAACTGTTTTCAGTTTTCTAAACTACGGGGGTGAAATACATGTTACTTTGATTACAAGTACTTTATACATGGTATGGTTAGCGTAAGGAGGTTTACTACTTAGATCATGTGAGTGGGTAGGAGCAACATGAGGCCATTAGTCCTCATGGTAGGACCGAGGGACAGGAGCGGTAGATCTATCTGGGTGTAGCGAGCCCAGCCCCAGGCCAAACTAGAAACGGACCTCGGGGTGACTTTGTGCCCGACGCATAAATCTGCTTGGTTTGAGTCTCCCTACTTGAACTTCACACATATCAGTGGCCTTGCAAACCATTGGTGATCTCAATTCCCTTATGTGCTACATACCAGGATTTTTATACTTACAAAGGTTTATTTACTCACTTACACATGAACTCGCTCAACATTATTGTTGATTTTTCAACTTACATGTATTTCAGGGAATTAAAGGATCTGGCGCGGTATGACACGTTTTCCCGCTGCACTAGTTACGAGGTCATCCGGGTTTAGGGAATGTGACTCTTTCCTGGACAAGTCACAGTCCTTAAACTATGCTTATGTTATGTTGTGTTTGTTGAACAATGTTTATGTCGTTAGGATGTGTTTCCGTTAAGACAATGTTATTGTATTTGGTTTTTAAAACTTAATCGAATGGATGATCTTGCATGGTTTTATTTCATATAGCTTTGTTATGGTTAAGCTATGGTATTAAGGAGTCACACCAAATTAACCACGCTTCCGCAAAGCCAGGGTGTGACAAATTGGCACTATGTTGGCCGAATATTCTTGGAGGTTTTACAAGTTCTTCTTCTTTTAATTTGTCATACAAATGCCTTAAAAGATGAGAGATATCTTGCCACATTTTCTCCCAATCAAGTTTCATGCAAATATGACAACTTGCATGCTTTCTCATTGGACCAACAATCTTGGGAGGAGAATGGGGGGGGGGGGGGGGGAGGTTGGCAGCCTAGCTTTTATTTTTATAAAAAAATTTCAAAAATTTTCTTATAATAACAATTTAAGTCTTATATAATTTTATAACTTTTATAAAATTATAACATCACATGTTTTAAGACTTATACAACTTTTATTAAGTTATTTAACCCATTAAATAACAAAATAAATTATTCTCTCAAAAATAAATTATCCATATAATTTATTAGTTTGTCAAGTGCAATTATTTAGAAAACCAATTTCTAAATATTCTAAGTGTTAATATTTATTTGTATGATCATATCATAAATAAATATTATAAGTGTTTGTCTAGCTTGTATTTGGGTATGACTCGACTTGGATCCTAACGTACTAGCCACATCAATTTAATATGTGTCTTGGGCATACAGAATCCAACAATCTCCCACTTGCACAAGATACATAGAAGATTGATGGAAGTAGTAAAGACCACCTAACTATAGTTTACTACCCCTAATACGTATGACTATATGTCCCATTCAATAACATCATCCCCTTCAAGTCCCTTACTTGAATATGATTTAGGTGAATCTATCATTTATCCATTTGTTGCAGATGTCATGTTAAACCCAGGACATGGAGTGATCATTCTCTGTTGATTTAACTTTAGCTGGCCTTAGACATCTTACTCTCAACAAATAAGAGGAACAAATCCCATCTTGACTACATACGTCTCTCACAATTACCTTGTACCACACCTGAGCTTAGCCTTATGTACTGTCATATTACTAACAGTGAAGAAAAATTCAAGGTACAATATTTGGTGAATATCAAGACCCAATATGTATCTCAGGTCTGAGGATACTATGATATTCTCCTTTACTCAAATTTACTTATGATCAATCACAAATGATTCCATGCAGTAATATTCGAGAGCGAGTCAGTCCAATATTTGTATCCCACAAATATCTATGAACCTTGGCAGCAACACTTTGCTCTATATTCATACCTTATGAATATCCACCAATCCAAGTTCATAATAGTCTTACATTCATATTTGTTCCCACAAGTATGATCGACTACGGACATTTAGAATAAGCAACTTATTCACGGATTTAAACATGCTAAAATGGAACATAACTCAAAATACCATAAAGAGTTATAATAACAGTTGTTCCAATATCCAAATACAAAATAGATCAAATCCAATCACTAGAATATCGAAGTCCTAAGGCACAAGTATGACCATTCATGCTTTGCCCGTTTAAGGAGCTTCGTGAGTGGATCCGTAATATTTTGATCAGTGTGAACTTTGCGTACACATATCTTTCCCTTTTTCAACTTCATCCCTTATGTAGTTGAACCTCCGCTCAATGTGCCTAGTCTTTTGATGTGCACGAGGTTCCTTGATTTGAGCAATCGCACCATCGTTATCACAAAGATCTCTAGGGTCCTAAATGGTAGGGACTACCCCTAGATCGGCAATAATTCAAGTGGCAGATCCATATGAATTATCTCAATCACTGAAGCGGCGATGTATTCTGATTCTGTAGTGGACAATGCTACCCTGATTGTGGTCGAGAATTATCTCGATCAGTTTGGAAACTCGTATCCATGTAACCCTTTACAACGAATTCCGAAACTCGCATCCCTGTAACCTTTTACAATGAGTTCTTTTTCACCAGATCCATATATTAGAAATATATCCTTAGTCCTTCTAAGGTATTTCAATATATTTTTAACAGTCACCCAATGACCGTTACTCGCTGGTATCTTCTCGTCATGCTTAATGCGCATGACATGTCCGGTCTAGTGCATCCATTACATACATAATGAATCCTATATCAGACGCATATGGGATTCCTTTCATTCTTTCTTGCTCATTCTTTGAGCTTGGACATTGAAACGCATTCAATATTGTCCCCTCTTGAATAGGTACCAAACCTTTCACAGAGTTCTCCATCTTGAACCTTTTCAAGACTTTGTCAATGTATGCACTTTAGTTTAAACCTATCAAGCGCCTTGATCTATCCCTATAGATCTTTATTCCTAAAATATAGGCGGCTTCACCAAGATCCTTAATGGAAAAACAAATTTCAAGCCAGGTTTTTACACCTTCCATGGTTGGAATGTCATTTCCAAATAGTAGAATGGCATCGACATTTAATACTAAGAAAGTAATAATGCTCCCACTAGCCTTCTTATACACACAAGCTTCATCGACGTTCTTGATGAATCCATATTCCTTAATCTCTTCATCAAAACGGTGATTCCAACTTGTAGATGCTTGTTTCAATCCACAGATTGATATATTTAACTTGTATACTTTGTTAGGATGTTTTGGATCGACAAAACCTTCAGGCTGAACCATATAGACATCTTCCTCCAGATATCTATTAAGGAAAGCCCTTTTGACATTCATTTGCCAAATCTCATAATCATATTATGCAGGTATGGCAAATAATATCCTAAACGAATTTAGCATCGCCACAGGCAAGAATGTCTAATCAACCCCTTGAGTTTGATTGAAACCTTCTGCTACAAGTCTCGCTTTATAAGTATCCAAGTTACCATGCATATCGGTTTTCTTCCTGAAAACCCCACTTACTTCCAACTAGTTAAGAGACGGCACAACCAATTCCCATACTTGGTTGTCATACATGGATTGCATCTCTACGTTCATGGCTTCAAGCCATTTGTCATAATCGGATTTTGACATTGCATCATGGTATGTGGTAGGTTCACCCGAATCTACCACGTAGCATCCATCTATGAAAAAACCATATCTTTCAGGTGGACTACTAATTCTACCAGATATGGGAACGTTTTGTGTGTATTGATCAACCACTTGGTTTTTTTTCAACAACCTCTTGTTAAGTGCTAGTATCAACCAAACGTGTATCGTCTTGTGGTTCTCGATCCTCATCAAGTTCCACTGTTCTATTAATTCCTTCCACGAGGAACTTAGCTTCCAAGAACTCAGCCTTTTCGAGCAATAAATAGCTTTTGCTCTGTTGGATCGTAGAAATAATATCCTATACCATCTTTAGGATATCCTACAAAGATACACTTAGTGGATCATATTACCAATTTATTTGGGGTGTGTTGCTTCACATAAGCTTCACAATCCCATACCTTCAAATATGATAATGATGGAGCCCTTCCATGCCATATTTCAAAAGGTGTCTTATCCACTTTCTTGGTTTGGGCCATATTTAATATACGGACCGCGGAGAGCAAAGCGTAACCTCATAATGATAGAGATAATGTGCTCCTAGCCATCATAGATCGAACCATATCCAAATAGAGTTCGATTCCTCCTCTATCGGAACGAAGAACTTTAATTGAGTTGATTTAGTACTTTACCTTTTGAAGGTTTTGAACATTTCAAAACTTCATCTTTGTGTCAAGTACACACAACCATAACTACTATAGTCGTTGGTAAAAGGTAATGAAGTATCTTTCACCATTCCTAGTCATTGGCTTAAAAGGATCACATACATCCGAATGTATGATACCTAATAAATCTTTTGCCCTTTCCCATTAAAGGGTTTCTTAGTCATTTAACTTTTAAACAAGATTCACATATATCAAATGAACCAATTTCATTTGTTTCCAAAAGACCATTCCTTTGTAGTGTTTACATGTGACATCTGTTTATATGACCAAGGCAATAATGCCAAAGATAGGTCTCACTCAAATCCATTTTGAGTCTCTTGGTGATTTCTTGGTACATTGAACTATCAAATGATCTATTATCATGAACCAATTCATAAGTACCATTTGAAAGCATAGCTTTAAAGTAAAACATGTCATTTATCGAAATATAAATGTCATTGTTTACAAACTTTAAAACAAAACCATATTGTCATATAAGGGAAACTTGAATAATGTTCCTAGTCAAACTAGGAGCATTCAAAACATTTTAAAACAATTTCCAAACCATTTGGAAGTTTCAAAACATAGTCTCCTTTCTTGTATTGCTTATTTCTTTTGAACTCTTGCAACGAAGTGCAAATATGAGTTCCACATCCGGTATCTAATACCCATGTGTTAGAAGAAATAATATTAAGGTCAATATGTATCATAAAGATTGTACCAGAGGTTTACCTAGCATCCCTCTTGTTTTTCAACTCTTTGAGATAGGTTGGACAATTCCTTTTCAAATACCCTATCTCACCATACTCAAAGCATGGATTATTCATGGCAACCTTTGCCTTCTTCTCTTTTGGTTTCGGTGGTTTCTCTTTAGTCTTTCTTTTCTTTTCCCTTTGAATTGCCCGTTTCCATTTGCAACATTTGCTTTGGTGTCGGGGTGATGCCCTTTCTTATTGCCTCCCTCATTGATCGTTAGAATGGATAAAGCCCTTTTACCCATATTGAGGCTTTTGAGGTGATCAATGTGGCTTTTCATCTTAAACATATAAGATGAGACGGATCGGGTTTCCTCCATTCGACATGCATGAAGCGCTCGAACCATTTCGATGCGTTCTACCCTTAGGAAAATTTCCTACAATTGGTTAATCATGTCGTATGCCTATGATTTTCAAAATCCTTTTGAATCTCGGGAATCATAGTTCCTAACATGAGGCAAGAGGCTTGCATAGTATCCTCGATATACTTAATCCAATCGTTATAGGCATCCTTATCTTCCATAAGATGTTCATCAGGATTAGGATCGTTCAACACATAGGATATCTTTTCTTACTTGAGAACGATTCTTAAGTTTCGATATTAATCCATAAAGTGTCTTGATTGATACGATCCTTTTCAAGGATTGTTTTTTAGTGATAGGTTACGGACGGTTTGGGTAATATTGTTAGCGGCCATCTACAAAATTTAACAAGGTTCAATTTTAATATTTTTGATATTATTATATTTTAATCATTAATACCCTTTTGTGTCTCATAGACAATTAATAATTAGAATCTAGAATCCAACGTTACATTTAAATATTGGTTAGGTGACATTTATCCCATTATTTAAATTAACAAGGTAGTCAACGTTTAACAATTGCAACCCTTTGCAACTTCTAGCCATATGAGATCAGTTAAACATCTTTATGTTTAGTTGGCATGTTTAATCCCATCAACAACTTTGTTCCCCATGCTTCGGTGACCCTAAGTTCATGGTGTCCAAATCAAGTCGTCCAACTTACACACACGTGTGAGTTTATACACATAAGTGGTTAGGTGACCTTTATCCCACAAACATGGTAAACCCACCTCGAATATACAAGTTCCCTCAAATGTGGTTAGGTGACCTTTATCCTACAAAAGAGTTCCCAAGTGATTCGAGTGTTGTATAAAAGGATGGTGTTTGACTTGTTTTATAAAAGGGATTTTGAGTTTTCAAAATTCTAGTTTAGAAAACTTTATGTACCATACATTTGCATGCATTCAAATCCTTGGTACTTTTGTGAAAACAAATTTTTCAAGGTTCTTTTTAATAAAACCCATTTTATTATAAAATCATTAATTTTTAATAACCCTTTTATTAATCAATTTTAATGATTTTTAAATAACCAATTTTAAGCTTGTTGTTGATTATTAGTTTGTTAAGCATGCATATCCAAATATCATCCAAACAATAAAATAAGCAACCACACAAGCACAACATACATAACAATAGGTGCATAACCATAGCCAACTATTTTGACCACACTTGATAGCCGAAAACAAGTGTGCCAAAAGGTCCTTCCTAAAGGGTGAATATAGACACAAATAATGTGTCGTTGAACTCCCACTTGATCCCGCATCCAAATGCTTCAAGTCTTCTTTTTGTGTTGTGATTTCTTCACATTCTTTGGTTTTCCAAATGTCTTTTATATCCAGCTCCAAACTCCTTTGGACTTCAAAAATGTGTTTTGGTTATCGGGCTAAAAATCCCGTTAAGAACTATGAAGTCCTTTAGGCCCGAAATTAGCCAAAACTAAAACCATATTTTTGTGTGCATCTTCTTTTACAAAAAAATATTCTAATACATTTTTTCTAGTAAAATGAAATGCACCTAATCTATTTATTTTACATACCAAATGAAAATAAATAAATTACATAACTTTACAAATGGAAGAACAAAAAAATAATTAATTATTACAACCTTTGAAATAATTACATATAAATCATAACACAATCATTCAACATATTCACACAAGGTCATGGATAGGTTATGCACACCAAAATATATATCCACATATATAAACTTCAAGAAGCAAAAATGGTTTCCTTTTTACAACCTACTTTTCGATCAAGAATGAAAAACCGAAAAAGTGGGTTTTTGTCCAAACAAACAAATATCCAAAAGACATAATTTTTCAAGATATTTTTATGCATGTAAGAAAATAATCTTGAAAAACAAAAGGAGAACCATGATTAAAATTTTCGGCCATAGGGTTTAACCAAACCCGAAATCCGAAAATTTCATATCCTATGAAGCATGCACTCATATAAGCGGCTCTAGATACCATTGTTGGGTTTTTCACATGTTTATCAAAATTATTTTTATCCTTATAAAATAAAAAATAAAAATGCAGCGGAAAATATTATTTAAAACATGTTACTTACAAGATATAAAACCCATTTTATATGTAAAACCCAATCCCCAGATCCATATACGAAAATGCATGCTATAAAAAATAAAACACAACCATAGGGTGTTTAGAATACTACCTTCCAAGGAGTAAATGATATGAAGAAGATGATGCTTCTTGAACGGTTGCCTTCAAGGTAGAAGACCTCAAGCTTGTATACCCCAAACCTTTCAACAAACACTTTGATTTAGCTAGGATTTATACACTCATGAGCTCACTTGAAAAATCCCTCATGGACAACCCAACTTGGCCGAAAATTAGAGAGACAAAAATGGAGTTCTTGCACTTGAAAAATCTAACTTGAAAGGCCCTCTTGATCAACCATATGTTAGCCGAAAATTAGAGTCTTTTTACAAGTTCATACACTTGAAAATGATCTCTAAAATTGGCACTATGTTGGCCGAATATTCTTGGAGGTTTTACAAGTTCTTCTTCTTTTAATTTGTCATACAAATGCCTTAAAAGATGAGAGATATCTTGCCACATTTTCACCCAATCAAGTTTCATGCAAACATGACAACTTGCATGCTTTCTCATTGGACCTACAATCTTGGGAGGACAATGGGGGGGAGGTTGGCGGCCTAGCTTTTATTTTTATAAAAAAAATTTCAAAAATTTTCTTATAATAACAATTTAAGTCTTATATAATTGTATAACTTTTATAAAATTATAACATCACATGTTTTAAGACTTATACAACTTTTATTAAGTTATTTAACCCATTAAATAACAAAATAAAATATTCTCTCAAAAATAAATTATATATATAATTTATTAGTTTGTCAAGTGCAATTATTTAGAAAACCAATTTCTAAATATCCTAAGTGTTAATATTTATTTGTATGATCATGTCATAAATAAATATTATAAGTGTTTGTCTAGCTTGTATTTGGGTATGACTCGACTTGGATCATAACGTACTAGCCACATCAATTTAATATGTGTCTTGGGCATACAGAATCCAACAGGAACAACACCAAAGTGCCTAAGATACCTTAATTGCCCTAGTTTTAGACAAGAATGCAAGAGGTTAACGGAAAGGGTGAATCCTAACCTAAATACCGGTGGGCAAAACCAACCTTTATTTTCCTTATCCTGGCTCTCGTTAAAGAAGGTGTATGTCGAATCGCTCAGGTCTATGTATGCATCGGTGGAAACCGATGGGGAGTCCTTCACGGCACAATCGACACAGGGATGACTATCGCTCAAGTCCTCACAAGAGTTAGAGGTGATTTCGGGAGCAACGATGTTGTTATTATCCGAATGTGTTCCCAGTAATTCTCCTTGATCGTCGTCTTGAGATGAATTAGTTAATTCCATCTCAAGTTCTCTTATCCATTGGAGAATTAATTCTTCCATTTGAAATAATTCTTCGAGAATCATATCACCTAGAAGAGATGATTGAGAGCATTCGGGGGAGAGATAGGGATTGTTTTTACTTTCGCCCATCTTAAGGCTATAGGAAAACAATGGGTCCATATAGTGGGGAATGTAGTTTAAAAAATAACATTTTAAATCTTAATGAGGTCCGCCACATATTTGACACCACGTACCATAAGAGGAGCGAAAGTAAAAATGATCAGTATCGCTCATGTTTGTGTCAGAAATTACCAACCGTCGGGATCTTACGGTTCTGTTTTCAGTAACTGAAGCTTGGGCACGGGGGCGTGTTCAGTGTCACACCCTGGCTTTGCGGAAGCGTGGTTATTTTGGTGTGACTTCTTAATACCATAGCTTAACCATAGCAAAGCTATATGAAATAAAATCATGCAAGATCATCCATTAGATTAAGTTTTAAAACCAGAGTGACACAACATTGTCATAGGGACTTACAACCTCATAACTTAAAACATTGTCTTGAAAAACATAAACATCAACTCGAAATAAACGCAGTTTAAGATTTGTGACTTGTCCAGGAAAGAGTCACATTTCCTAAACTGGGATGACCTTGGAACCCTTATGCAGCGGGAAAACATAACATACCGCGCCAGATCTTTAATTTCCTGAAATACATGTAAGTTGAAAAATCAACAATAATGTTGAGCGAGTTCATGTGTAAGTGAGTAAGTAAACCTTTGTGAGTATAAAAATAGTCTTGGTATGTAGCAAATAAGGAAAAAGAGATCACCATTGGGTTGCAAAGCCAATGATATGTGTGAAGTGCAAGTAGGAAGACTCAAACCTAGCAAATTTAGCGTTGGGTACAAAGTCACTCCAAGGTCCGTTCTGTTGGGCCTACCAGAGGTCCGTTCTGTTGGGCCTAGAGTTGGGCTCGCTACACCCAGATAGATCTACCGCTTACGTCCCTCGGTCCTACAATGAGGATTAATGGCCTCCAGTTTCTGCCTACCCACTCACATGATCTAAGTAGTAAACCTCCTTACGCTAACCATACCGTGTATAAAGTACTTGTAAACAAAGTAACATGTATTTCACCCTCGTAGTTAAGAAAACTGAAAACAGTTAAGAGAAAAGGGGGACATGAACTCACAGTGGTGCGTCTCTACCAAGTATGCCTCCAAATCGATAAGCTGTATGACGACCTACACGTGCTAACTCTATTAGACGGACGGCCGTGCCTTAGCTTTATTGGTTTAAGTTTTTGGGAAATAGTTAGGCAACTATTTCGTGTTTACGTTTTGTATATACTTGGTAGTTATTTTCCTTCCCAAGGATGGGGGATTTAATACATGTGTGTTCGTAACATTCAGATTTCACTATTAAGTCTCACTTAATATATTTTATTTCCAACTCCAAAATATAAATATTCTTCCAAAAAATATTATATTTTAATACATGTGATTTTTCCCCAAAAATAATACTTAGTAATATCATTTTTACTCTGAAAATAATATTTACGTAGTTCACAAAATAATCATAAACACTTATACAAGTGATGTTGTGAAAAATATATACTAAACATATATATATGTATCACGTTTTATTTTGTGAAAATCCCACCTCCGATGTTTTGTAAATATAGTCGTGGCGAAACTTATATTTTGAAAACAAGTCAAAATGTATTTCTAACACTTATAGTGAAAATATTTCTAAGTGTTAGGTTTTAGAAAAATTTCGCCAGAGTTTCCTCTGTAACTGGAGGTGGCCACGCTTTCAAGCGTATCATTTTCTTTTATAAATCAAACCAACAATTTTCTCAATCAACCAAAACAATGTTCAAATCACAACTAGTCAAAATATGTATATAAATCGCATAAATTTCATGAACTTGTGTTTTATCCAAACTGTGAAGTAAATCTCATTACTTTTAGTGGACCTTTATATAAAATAATCCGATTCTGTGAAAACCTCGTTTTTAGGGAAGTTCCATCTTTACAACTTCTCGTCATCTTTTTCAAAATAGTTATTTTGTCGAAACTTTGTGTTACACAAGTGTTTACACACTTGTGTGTTCTAAAAACCATTCTTGTTAGTGTAAGATCCATTTTTGGAAAGCATGATTTCTTTAACGCTTGGTCCTTTGAAAATACCACTTGCAGATACGTAGATCTGCTAGTTTTAAACACTATTCCACAAGTAAAACATTTTTACACAAGTTCATGATTCGTGTGTGGTAGAGTTTCACCCTTTAACCCTTGTTCTATTCAAAACAACCTTATGTCATGATTCGTGATCATGACCAAACAGGGTTAAGTGATGATCCGAGCTACCACAACATAGATCGGGTCTAAATAATCACAAATTTCAATTACTACAACATTTACACAACATATGAGCTTTTATCCAACACTTATAGCATTTTTAGTAGACTTTAAAGCATCATCTTGCATGTTAACGAGTTTTAACCGATATAAATCCTTTTAACCACTTTAGATTAGTTCAAGAAGGTGTTTTAAGCAACATACCACTAGCTCGAGGCTAGGGAAGAATCTTGACGAAAATGGCGTGGATAAAAGCTAGAGAGAGAGGTCCTTCAAACTCCGAGTGCACCAAGCCTCCTAATACGTGATCCTTGAAGCTTGTATGATGTTGGTATGTGAAGATCAAAATCGAAAATTGGGTGTATGATTAAGGGGGTGTTCGGCCGTGACTTATTGTCACACCCCGACCACGTATAACATACAAAACGTGGCGGAAACATCGGGGAGTGTTGTAACAGAATTAATTGTTTCAAATCCATGGCAAACAAAGTTGTATTTTATTTATTAAACACGAGTTACATTGTCTTAACACCATGCTTGTATCATATTACATACGCATCGTTACTTAACCACTTAATCAAACCAAACCAATCAATTGTAAGATGTCTATGTTTAAACCAATAGTCAAAAGTCCTTGTATAAACCATGTCAAATGTTTATAAGTCCAAAAGTAGTCAAGTAATATGTAACAAATGTTATGTATGGCAAGTAAAATAAGACTACTTAAACCATAAGTAAAATGTACAAAACAAGGTATTTTGAATATATCAAAAAGTTATGTTTTGCAAAGTGATGCATGATACATTGATACAAACATTTATGTGGTAAGTTAACGCATACATTCAAGCCTTGAGACAGTCGGATAACCCTTTCAGTCAAGGTTATCAAAAGAATTGTATTCGGGTTCAGTCATTCCTTACATCCAAACAAACCCGGGATGTCAGGAATGGGATTTGTCAAGTCCTATGGTACCACTACTTACTCCCGAGCGGCGTAGCAAATGTTAATGAACGTTATAAAGACCCGTTTGTGCAAACCAAATGTCATAGCAGTTGTATACATGTCATAAGAAAACAATGTACTAAGTATGCTAAGTTAACATACAAAGCAGAAAAGTCTTGTAAATCAATGCGCTAGCATGCTATCAGTCAACATACATAGCAGAAATGTAATGTAAAACAATGTACTAAGTATGCACACAATGGACATACATAGCATGAAATGTAATGAAATCATGTACTATAATGTACTAACAAACATAGTCGGTATATGATGTGAAAACAGGAAAGCATGAAAGTAACAAGTAGGCACATGTGTTCCACCCCAAAACAGTTTGGAAAACAGTAAAAGAGGGGTCTATGTACTCACTTGAGATTGCTCAGTTGTATAAAGATAACCACCAAGCAATGCAAGAGATCTCGGAATCAAACGGCACCTAATATAGGTAACTATGTTAATAAACCGGACCTAAATCGGAAGATTGGGTAGCATGAGGGTTTGTAAACCAAACGAGTATTGAGACTCGTGTAGTATGGTTCAACAAAGCCTACATACTAATTGAAACCTAACATAATTGCTTTCGACCCATCATGACCCGTTTAGGAAGCTTATGCTACTTTAACGCGTCGTGCGCGTGAAACGCGTTTGGACCGCCTAACTAGCCCTATGACAAGTGTTATATGCCTAAACATGTTACATAATCAGTTATGTGACAAAAGTTTAGGTTACATATGCTTAATTACCAATTATACATGAAAAGGGTATTCTGGTAATTTACCTAAGGCATATAAACTACCTATCATACAACTACTTAAACGATGTGACCATAGGGTATAACCTCGGAAGGTTATTCCCTACCTACTATGGTCACCTACTGTGTTTGGTCGGATCCTAATGATCGACCAAACTGGGTCGGGTTCGAGGTATAAGCGATTTATTAGATCGCTTACCCTACGACCCTAGACAACGTGGTAATCAGTAGGCATAGTCCCAAGGGACTATGACCATCGTGATTACAATCACGTTGCGAAGTTCAAACGAACTTCGCATTGACCATTACTGGTCAACGCTGAAAGTCAAACAAAGTTTGACTTTCTGACTCGAAAAGCAGTAAAATAAGGAAAAGAACGAAAGAATACTTACGAAGGGTCCCCGAATGCTAAACTCGATTCAAAAATCTCAGGTATGAAACAAATGTTTCAACTTAGAGTTTCTCAAATCAAGTTTCTAGTGCTTTAAAACAATGAAAGGCATGGGGTATATATAGTTTTCGGTGAACCGTTGAGATCGTTTCATGGAAAACGTGCCTTAATCCCATCCGTACATGTGTTGCAAAGTTATGGTGTTTAGGTGTTTAAATTCCATCCATACATGTGTTGCAAAGTTATGGTGTTTAGGTGTTTAAATTCCATCCATACATGTGTTGCAAAGTTATGGTGTTTAGGTGTTTAAATTCCATCCATACATGTGTTGCAAAGTCATGGTGTTTAGGTGTTTAAATTCCATCCATACATGTGTTGCAAAGTCATGGTGTTTAGGTGTTTAAATTCCATCCATACATGTGTTGCAAAGTCATGGTGCCAAAATTCCATCCTTATCCGCTGACTAAGCAAGTTTAGAATGTGTGGTTGTGAATTAAACAACGGCTAATACATCGAATCTGGTCCCGAATGCGAAAAACGAACCAAATGACGCGACGAATGGATTTTTCTTATGGAGAACACTAAAATAAAATATTTTAGTGCTTACATAAATTTTTTGGATGTCCGGATGTATTCAGAACGTAAGTTATGCGCGAAAATGCAAACTTGTGCACTTTTTGACACTTTTAGTCCCTGAATGACCCAAAAGTTTATTTTAGCACACCGAACCCCTCAAAGCCTATTTCTAAGCTATGTAAAGGATATTTATGGTGTGTTTAACTTATGGTCATGTTCCGGAATGTCTGTTACAGTTCAAATTGGCATACTTTCGCAGTTTGTCAACTTTAGTCCCTGTAAGCGATTAAACTTGTTTTTTTGCCATACCAAAGCCTTCAAAACTTATTTCTAAGTTATGTAAAGGTTATTTAAGGTATGTTGAGTATATGTTGATGTTCTGGAGTATTTCTCGCATTAAACTGAGTACGTTCACGCACTAGTTTGCGTATAACTCTCCAGAAAACGATATAGAGTTTGAAATTGGATAAAAGTCAAAACATGAAAAATGTAGAACATAACAAAACAAACATTGGGATCAAATAACATTGTTTTATTGATAATAAAACTGTTCATAGTGATTACAAGCACAGTTGTTACAGTCTCCCCTACTTGTGGAAATTTCGTCCCGAAATTTATTTAGAGGAAACTCGTGGAAAAAGATGTGGATATTTCGCCTTCATTTGATCTTCGCGTTCCCAAGTAAAATCAGGTCCACGTTTAGCTTCCCAGCGAACTTTGACCAAAGGAATGCGCTTGCGTTTAAGCCACTTGACTTCACGTTCCATGATTTCCACTGGTTTCTCAACAAATTTCAGTGTTTTGCCAACACGAATTTCGTCAAGCGGTATGGAGAAGTTCTCATCAGCTGAACACTTCTTGAGATTGGACACGTGAAAAATTGGATGAACATTTCCCAGTTCAGGAGGTAACTCAAGTCTGTAGGCTACCTTTCCGATTCTTTCGACAATCTTGAATGGTCCAACATATCTAGGTGCAAGTTTTCCTTTCTTTCCAAATCTGATCACACCTTTCCAAGGTGAGACCTTAAGTAATACTCGATCACCGACTTGAAATTCCAAGGCTTTGCGTTTTGGGTCCGCGTAAATCTTCTGACGGCTTCTAGCTGCCTGAAGGTTATCACGAACTTTCTTGACCTTGTCAGTTGTCTCTAAAATGAGGGCAGGTCCAGTAAGTTGAGCCTCGCCAATCTCATTCCAGCAGACTGGTGAACGACATTTTCGACCATAGAGAGCTTCGAAAGGAGCCATTTTGATGCTAGTGTGATAACTGTTGTTGTAGGAGAATTCAATCAATTTAAGATGTGAATCCCAGCTACCACCAAAATCGATCACACAAGCTCTTAGCATATCCTCCAGAGTCTGGATTGTTCTCTCAGATTGACCATCCGTTTGCGGATGATAAGCTGTGCTCAGATTAAGTTGGGTCCCCATGGCAGATTGCATGGTTCTCCAAAAATGAGAAGTGAAACGAGCATCTCTGTCAGAAATGATGTTCAAAGGAACACCATGTCGAGCTACAATTTCATCTACATAGATTTGAGCAAGTCTGTCAGTAGGAAAATCCTCGCGGATTGGCAAGAAATGTGCTGACTTTGTAAGACGATCAACGACTACCCAGATGGCATCATGACCTTTCTTTGTGCGCGGGAGTTTGGTAACGAGATCCATAGTAATGTTTTCCCATTTCCAAACTGGGATCTCTGGTTGCTCCAATAAACCAGAAGGACGCTGATGTTCAGCCTTAACCTTAAGACAAGTAAGGCATTTGGATACGTATAAGGCAATGTCTTTCTTCATACCAGGCCACCAATAGTGAATACGAAGATCCTTATACATTTTATCTGAGCCCGGATGAATAGAATAGCGAGACTTATGGGCTTCATCCATAAGCAAGGTACGAATATCATCCTGGCTTGGGACCCACAAACGGTCCATGAAGTAATATGATCCATTGTCCTTCAGTTCCAGAGCAGGAGTTATGTGATAGGGAAATTCCTTATCCATTAAACCTTGTGAAACACAAGATTGTTGAGCCCGAGAAATGCGGGCTTGAATATCAGATCGAGCTTAAATAACAGTTTGAACACGTACACAATGAAGCTTAGTACGTTCCTTGCGACTCAATGCATCAGCTACGACATTCGCCTTACCAGGATGGTAGCGAATTTCGCAATCATAGTCGTTTAAAAGCTCAACCCAACGTCGCTGTCTCATGTTGAGTTCTTTCTGGTTGAAGATATGCTGAAGACTTTTGTGGTCTGTGAAAACCACACATTTTGTACCATACAAATAGTGTCTCCAGATCTTTAGAGCGAAAACAACTGCACCCAATTCAAGATCATGAGTGGTGTAGTTCTTCTCATGAATCTTCAATTGCCTCGATGCATAGGCTATGACTTTGTTCCTTTGCATCAGAACACAGCCAAGACCTAATTTAGATGCATCGCAATACACGACAAAATCATCATCACCCTCAGGCAATGATAGAACAGGCGCATCGCAAAGCTTCTGCTTCAAGTGTTGAAAAGCTTCCTCTTGTTTGATTCCCCAATAAAAGGGCATTTTCTTCTGAGTTAGAGCAGTTAGAGGAACTGCAATCTTAGAGAAGTTTTCAATGAAGCGGCGATAATAACCCGCTAGACCAAGAAATGAACGAACTTCAGTAGGAGTAGTAGGCGTATCCCAATCCTTAATCGCACTGATCTTGGAGGGATCTACATGAACACCTCGTTCGTTGATAATGTGTCCCAAAAATTGAACTTCTTTAAGCCAAAATTCGCACTTGGAGAATTTGGCGAAAAGTTGCTCTTTCTTCAGGAGTTCCAGAGTAAGACGAAGATGTTGCTCGTGCTCAGCTTGCGTCTTAGAGTATATCAAGATGTCATCGATAAAAACAATGACGAACTGATCCAAATAAGGTTTGCAGACCCTATTCATTAAGTCCATGAAAACAGCAGGAGCATTAGTCAAACCGAATGGCATGACTGTGAACTCGTAATGTCCATAACGAGTACGGAATGCTGTCTTCGGAATGTCTTCTTCTTGCACCCGAAGTTGATGATATCCGGAACGCAGATCGATCTTCGAAAAATAAGAAGCGCCTTGTAACTGATCAAAGAGATCATCGATGCGAGGTAGGGGATATCGATTCTTGATGGTAAGCTTGTTAAGCTCACGATAATCGATACACATCCTAAAGGATCCATCCTTCTTCTTGACAAAAAGAACTGGAGCACCCCAAGGTGAAAAGCTAGGACGGATAAAACCTTTGTCAGAGAGCTCCTGAAGCTGTTTAGACAACTCTTGCATCTCAGATGGTGCAAGACGATATGGAGCTCTGGCAATGGGGTTTGCACCAGGTACGAGATCAATGCGGAACTCGACTTGGCGTGCTGGAGGTAGACCAGGTAAATCTTCAGGGAACACTTCAGAATAATCCCGAACGACAGGAATATCTGAAATAGACTTACCCTTGCCTTTATCTTCTGTAACATGTGCTAAGAAAGCCACATAGTTCTTCTGCAGATACTTCCGAGCTTTAAAACAAGACATGAGTTTGAGACCACCGGTAGGCTTCTCGCCTTGAACCTGCAGGATCTCGCCTGTCGAAAGTGGCACACGAACAATCTTCTTAGAACAAACTATCTCTGCGTGATGCTTGGATAACCAATCCATTCCCACAATAACGTCGAAGCTTCCAAGTTGCATAGGTGCGAGGTCAATAGGAAAAAGATGGTCGTTAAGATTCAACTGGCAGTTGTGAAGAACAGAATCAAGAATAATGGGTTCACCGCTAGCAATCTCTACTGTCAAAGATTTGCCTAGTTTCGTTCTAGACACGCGAAGCATTTGCTCAAAAGACAAAGACACGAAACTCTTATCGGCACCAGAATCGAAAAGAACAGATGCAGGCTGATTATTAATAAAGAACGTACCGTTCACCACATTATCGTCAGCCTGTGCCTCTTGGGCATTCATGTTAAAGACTCGGCCTCGAGCCGGAGCCGGAGCCTGATTCTGGTTCTGGTTCTGGTTCGCCAGTCTTGGGCACCGATTCCTGTAGTGGGTCAGATCCCCACAATTGTAGCACGAACCAGGAGGAAAATGAGGTCGTGCAGCTTGACCTTGTTGCTGAGCTAGAGGCTGAGCAACTTGTTGGGCTTGATTTTGAACTGCCTGGTTCTGATTGACAGGAATGCGGCAGTTGACAGCAAGATGACCAGATCTTCCGCAGTTGGTGCACTGACGACACTGGAGATGTGGTTGGTGATGGCCATTACACCTGTTGCACAAAGGTGCATTTCCAAAATAAGGCTTTTTGGCGGGTGGTTGCGCAGGCTGATTCGGTGCAGCTTGGGCCTGTGCAGTAACGGCAAAATTTTGGGAAGCCTTTCGCTTCCTAGAATTCTTTGAGGAACCAGAATTCTTCCCATTCTTGTTTTCACCCTTCTTACCATCCCCTTTGTCAGATGCCTGCTTCCTACCCTTGTCACCCTTCTTATGCAGCTTTCCCTTACGAACCTGCGACTCAGTCAGTGTCGCTGATAACTCGATCGCCTGACGGAGTGTGGCAGGGTTACTACCAGTAAGGATGTCTTGCACTGAGTCAGGTAGGCCGTCGATGTACCTTTCGATGGCCTTGTCGAGTGGGGTAACCATAGTCGGGCAAAGCAGACTCAACTCCTCAAACCTGTCAGTATATGCCCTGTGCTCTCCACTATCTTGCTTCAAATTATCAAACTCTTTCTCCAAGGCTCGCTGCTCATGACGAGGACAGAATTCCCTCATCATAAGGGCTCTAAGTTCAGCCCATGTCTGTGCGAGAGCAACTTCTGCACCTTGGTCCCTCATAACCCCGTTCCACCATGTCAAAGCCCTCTTCTGAAATACGCTCGAAGAAAACTCGACTTTGCGATTTTCGAGACACTGCACGTGGCGAAAAGTATTCTCTATGCTCTCAAACCACTGAAGAAGCCCAGTCGCTCCTTCAGAACCACTAAACTTGAGTGGTTTAGCTGAGTTAAAATCCTTGTATTTGCACGGACCATTGTTGTTGTTGTTGGCTTGTTGCCATTGAGCAAAGAGATTTGGGAATTGAGCAGCCATTTGCTGCGCAATAATTTCTGCCAGCTCGGCAGTAGCTATCTGGTTCTCGCGTCGAGGAGGCATTCTAAAAGAGGAAAACATGTAAAGAAACGAGTGAGATGATTGGATGAAGAGAAATGAGATGAAACGAAATCAACAAAAGCAAAGATGGTGGTCATTTGTCCATATCACAAGGTAAACAAACGACACACAGTGACTAATCAAAGTAAATGGGTCAAAAATAATGTATTACGAAGACATGCTCGCCTATAAGTGAACACTCATCCCAAGAATTCCCAGGTAAGCACAACTGGTCTCGCGTCTGATGAGATGTATACGAAGTGCTTGCCTAGACAGAAAACCCAGAATACAGGCATTCACCCTTCCAGTTTGCACATGTTCACATTATTTAAAACCCAAAACGTTTGACGGGGTTTTTGAAAATTTGAAGGCACAAGGCCAAAAATTTTAGTTGAACTGAAAGGGTTCAAAACCTTACAATTGAGGGTTCAAAACCTTGTAATAAATTATTCAAAAACAGATGATTATTTTTCAAAAATCGTTTCGGAAAATTTTGGTTCTTGTTTTGATAATCACCTAAGGATAGGTGATGTACATGTTTTAAGATCTAAACACAAGATAACTTGTGTTAGGGTCCTAGAAAAGTTATAGTCTAGGTCAAAGCATTACTAATAACCTAATTCCCTATAACCATTGGCTCTGATACCAACTCTTCTGTCACACCCCGACCACGTATAACATACAAAACGTGGCGGAAACATCGGGGAGTGTTGTAACAGAATTAATTGTTTCAAATCCATGGCAAACAAAGTTGTATTTTATTTATTAAACACGAGTTACATTGTCTTAACACAGGAAATACAGAGTTTATAACATAATTAAACAAAGTCTATCATCGTTTTTAGTCTCTAAGGCACAGGTCCGCCCTAGTGTCCTGATCAACATCCTATGGAAAAGCTCCTGAAAACAAATGTGAAAATAGGTACGTCAGCATAAAAATGCCTGTGAGATACATAGGTTTGTGAAAAATTAAGATTCATGACTTATGTTTGAGAAAATGTTTAGTCATGAACCTTGTAATTTGATTTGTTTTGTAAATCACTTGAAGGACGATAAGATCAGATGATATGTATAAATAAGAGAATAATGTATGGTTAAATGAATAACCATTGTAAACTGAGTTTGTATAAGATAAGTTGTTTGTAAAACAATGTATTGTGAAAAGTATATTATTTGTATAGAATGTTATATGTATCAAACTGAAATGATTCAAATAACGCTACGATATATGTAATACCATACAAACACTTATATATAGGAAGTACCAGCGGCGTATCCACCATGCTTGTATCATATTACATACGCATCGTTACTTAACCACTTAATCAAACCAAACCAATCAATTGTAAGATGTCTATGTTTAAACCAATAGTCAAAAGTCCTTGTATAAACCATGTCAAATGTTTATAAGTCCAAAAGTAGTCAAGTAATATGTAACAAATGTTATGTATGGAAAGTAAAATAAGACTACTTAAACCATAAGTAAAATGTACAAAACAAGGTATTTTGAATATATCAAAAAGTTATGTTTTGCAAAGTGATGCATGATACATTGATACAAACATTTATGTGGTAAGTTAACGCATACATTCAAGCCTTGAGACAGTCGGATAACCCTTTCAGTCAAGGTTATCAAAAGAATTGTATTCGGATTCAGTCATTCCTTACATCCAAACAAACCCGGGATGTCAGGAATGGGATTTGTCAAGTCCTATGGTACCACTACTTACTCCCGAGCGGCGTAGCAAATGTTAATGAACGTTATAAAGACCCGTTTGTGCAAACCAAATGTCATAGCAGTTGTATACATGTCATAAGAAAACAATGTACTAAGTATGCTAAGTTAACATACAAAGCAGAAAAGTCTTGTAAATCAATGCGCTAGCATGCTATCAGTCAACATACATAGCAGAAATGTAATGTAAAACAATGTACTAAGTATGCACACAATGGACATACATAGCATGAAATGTAATGAAATCATGTACTATAATGTACTAACAAACATAGTCGGTATATGATGTGAAAACAGGAAAGCATGAAAGTAACAAGTAGGCACATGTGTTCCACCCCAAAACAGTTTGGAAAACAGTAAAAGAGGGGTCTATGTACTCACTTGAGATTGCTCAGTTGTATAAAGATAACCACCAAGCAATGCAAGAGATCTCGGAATCAAACGGCACCTAATATAGGTAACTATGTTAATAAACCGGACCTAAATCGGAAGATTGGGTAGCATGAGGGTTTGTAAACCAAACGAGTATTGAGACTCGTGTAGTATGGTTCAACAAAGCCTACATACTAATTGAAACCTAACATAATTGCTTTCGACCCATCACGACCCGTTTAGGAAGCTTATGCTACTTTAACGCGTCGTGCGCGTGAAACGCGTTTGGACCGCCTAACTAGCCCTATGACAAGTGTTATATGCCTAAACATGTTACATAATCAGTTATGTAACAAAAGTTTAGGTTACATATGCTTAATTACCAATTATACATGAAAAGGGTATTCTGGTAATTTACCTAAGGCATATAAACTACCTATCATACAACTACTTAAACGATGTGACCATAGGGTATAACCTCGGAAGGTTATTCCCTACCTACTATGGTCACCTACTGTGTTTGGTCGGATCCTAATGATCGACCAAACTGGGTCGGGTTCGAGGTATAAGCGATTTATTAGATCGCTTACCCTACGACCCTAGACAACGTGGTAATCAGTAGGCATAGTCCCAAGGGACTATGACCATCGTGATTACAATCACGTTGCGAAGTTCAAACGAACTTCGCATTGACCATTACTGGTCAACGCTGAAAGTCAAACAAAGTTTGACTTTCTGACTCGAAAAGCAGTAAAATAAGGAAAAGAACGAAAGAATACTTACGAAGGGTCCCCGAATGCTAAACTCGATTCAAAAATCTCAGGTATGAAACAAATGTTTCAACTTAGAGTTTCTCAAATCAAGTTTCTAGTGCTTTAAAACAATGAAAGGCATGGGGTATATATAGTTTTCGGTGAACCGTTGAGATCGTTTCATGGAAAACGTGCCTTAATCCCATCCGTACATGTGTTGCAAAGTTATGGTGTTTAGGTGTTTAAATTCCATCCATACATGTGTTGCAAAGTTATGGTGTTTAGGTGTTTAAATTCCATCCATACATGTGTTGCAAAGTTATGGTGTTTAGGTGTTTAAATTCCATCCATACATGTGTTGCAAAGTCATGGTGTTTAGGTGTTTAAATTCCATCCATACATGTGTTGCAAAGTTATGGTGTTTAGGTGTTTAAATTCCATCCATACATGTGTTGCAAAGTCATGGTGTTTAGGTTTTTAAATTCCATCCATACATGTGTTGCAAAGTCATGGTGCCAAAATTCCATCCTTATCTGCTGACTAAGCAAGTTTAGAATGTGTGGTTGTGAATTAAACAACGGCTAATACATCGAATCTGGTCCCGAATGCGAAAAACGAACCAAATGACGCGACGAATGGATTTTTCTTATGGAGAACACTAAAATAAAATATTTTAGTGCTTACATAAATTTTTTGGATGTCCGGATGTATTCAGAACGTAAGTTATGCGCGAAAATGCAAACTTGTGCACTTTTTGACACTTTTAGTCCCTGAATGACCCAAAAGTTTATTTTAGCACACCGAACCCCTCAAAGCCTATTTCTAAGCTATGTAAAGGATATTTATGGTGTGTTTAACTTATGGTCATGTTCCGGAATGTCTGTTACAGTTCAAATTGGCATACTTTCGCAGTTTGTCAACTTTAGTCCCTGTAAGCGATTAAACTTGTTTTTTTGCCATACCAAAGCCTTCAAAACTTATTTCTAAGTTATGTAAAGGTTATTTAAGGTATGTTGAGTATATGTTGATGTTCTGGAGTATTTCTCGCATTAAACTGAGTACGTTCACGCACTAGTTTGCGTATAACTCTCCAGAAAACGATATAGAGTTTGAAATTGGATAAAAGTCAAAACATGAAAAATGTAGAACATAACAAAACAAACATTGGGATCAAATAACATTGTTTTATTGATAATAGAACTGTTCATAGTGATTACAAGCACAGTTGTTACACTTATATAGAGAGAAAGAGAGAGTTTTGAGTTGAGTGAAATGTGTAGAATGATAAGTGTGCAAGAGTTTGATCTTATAGGCAAAACTTGTGATTATAGACCAAAGGTTACTATGTCTATTAGATATTAGACATAAGTGAATATAATAATCAAGAGTGGTACTTGTTCTAGTTACATGGGGACCGAAATCGGCCATGGGGGGGGGGGTTCTAGTTTGTTTCCAAGTATTAGTTAGCTACTAGTTAAGATAAGTAGATTAGCTAAGTAGTTAACTTGGTTAGTCGCGTGTAGTGCTTTAAAGCGGGTGTTAGGGTAGTCAGGGACCCTAACTGGCTCAGAAAAAGATAAATAATGAAAATAACAATATTTTCATGTTCCGGGTATAGTCCGGTTGTTCGGTTGGATAGTAATCCGTTAAAGTGCTAACAAAGCTTTAAAGTGTCGTTAATACCCTTTTTAGTGACACAACTCATTTCTGACACTTTGGAAGGTGTCTAGTAATATTTCTCTCATGTTTTGGCACTTTATTAGTTAGCTAAAAGCTGAATTATTGTGTAAAGTGCTGAGTTTTGTACTTAGAGTACGTTTTAGGCACATCCAGTCATTGTGACTTATTCCTAGAGACGCAGTTCTACAACCCTTATATCCCTACACTCACCACTAGTGTAGCAAAATATTTCTGGCTCATACAGGCCTTAGAGGCAGTGTTTGCCTGATGCTGGCTTTATCAGCATGTTCAATAGGTTATCCATTATAGTGCTACTGTGCTTTTTGTGCATCATGTTTGTCACTAAGGTTCAGTCATGTAAATAATGTAGTGACAGCAAGTAAAGTATGATGCAAGTAAGTACATATATCAGTGTTCAAGTAGCAGTTTATTCACAAGTTCAAGCAAGCACAGTAATTAAGCAATAATTAATTATTAATCAGGTTGTACGGATACCTGGTTTAGTGAGGGTTGTCACATTCTCCCCCCGTTAAATAAATTTCGTCCCGAAATTTAAGTTATGCTTGTAGATGCAGGGTTCTTAAGAAAAAGGTGGGGGTATTTCTCTTTCATCCGGTCCTCACGCTCCCAGGTGTACTCAGGACCGTGTCTGGCATTCCAACGAACTTTGACGAGCTTGACACTGCTCCGGCGGGTCTTGTTTACTTTCCAATCCGTAACCTCCACCGGTTCTTCAACGAAATGGAGCGTGTCGTCAACATGAATCTCGTCGATGGGAATGGCAATATTATCTTGAGTTGGACTTTTCTTCAGGTTGGATACATGAAATGTATCGTGGACTGAATGGAGTTCAGCAGGTAGGTCCAACTTGTATGCTACTAGTCCTATTCTTTCCAGAATTCTTAAGGGACCAATGTAGCGCGGATTTAACTTCCCACGCTTTCCGAAGCGTGCCACACCCTTCCAGGGTGAAACTTTCAATAACACCATTTCTCCAACTTGGAATTCCACATGTTTCCGGTTTGGATCCGCATAGGCCTTCTGTCTGTGGCGAGCTGCTTCGATGCGTTTAAGAATCTGCGCAATCTTGTCTGTCGTTTCTTGGACGATTTCGGGACCAGCAAGCTGCCTATCACCTGCGTCAGCCCAACATAGGGGTGATCGGCACTTGCGTCCGTAAAGGGCTTCAAATGGCGCGACACCAATACTGGTGTGGTAGCTGTTGTTGTATGAAAATTCGACCAAAGGCAAATGCTTATCCCAGCTACCGCCCAAATCCATAACACACGCTCTCAGCATGTCTTCCAAAGTCTGTATCGTTCGCTCGCTCTGACCGTCAGTTTGCGGATGAAACGCAGTGCTCAGATTCAATTGTGAGCCAAAGGCTTCTTGGAAGGATTGCCATATCCTTGACACAAACCTTCTGTCTCTATCGGAGATGATTGAGAGAGGTACTCCATGGCGCGCGACGATCTCTCTCATGTATATTTCAGCCAATTTGCTCGTGTTATCCTTCTCTCTGATAGGTAAGAAGTGTGCAGACTTCGTTAATCGATCCACTATCACCCAGATAGTGTCATGGCCTCTTGGCGTTCTTGGCAACTTTGTAATAAAATCCATGGAGATTTGTTCCCATTTCCACTTGGGAATCTCAGGTTGTTGCAGAAGTCCTGAAGGCTTCTAGTATTCGGCTTTAACCTTAGCGCATGTTAAACATTTGCTCACATAAACAGCAACATCGCCTTTCAACCTAGGCCACCAATAATAATTCTTGAGATCCTGGTACATCTTATCCGCTCCAGGGTGGATAGAGTACCGCGACTTGTGAGCTTCATCAAAAATAACCTTCCTTAAACCTCCAAACAAAGGAACCCAAATCCTTTTCTCAAAGCATAATGTTCCTTCCTCGTTTGGTACCAGTAGCTTCCCCATCCCACGGAGATATTCTTCTTCAAGGTTTCCTTCCTTGAGAGCTTCTTTCTGCGCGGCACGAATGCGCAGGGAAAGATCGGTTCGGATAATCATTTCTAAAGCCCTAACCCTTATGGGCTTGATCCTCTCCTTTCGACTTAGGGCATCGGCGACCACATTCGCCTTCCCTGGATGATACTTTATCTCGCAGTCGTAATCGTTCAGCAACTCAACCCATCGTCTTTGCCTCATATTCAGCTCCTTCTGATTGAATATGTGCTGTAGGCTCTTGTGATCTGTAAAGATTGTACACTTTGTACCATAAAGGTAGTGTCTCCAGATCTTTAGTGCAAATACCACTGCGCCAAGTTCCAAATCATGTGTGGTATAGTTCTTTTCGTGCACTTTCAGTTGACGCGATGCGTAAGCAATAACCTTTTGGCGTTGCATCAACACACAACCTAATCCTTGACGCGAAGCGTCACAGTATACCACGAAATCATCTGTACCTTCTGGTAGTGCTAAGATTGGCGCATTGCAGAGCTTATCCTTCAATATCTGGAACGCTTCTTCCTGTTTGATTCCCCAATCAAACTTCTTATCCTTCTGGGTGAGGAGCGTCAATGGTTGAGCGATTTTTGAGAAATCCTCAATGAACCTTCGATAGTAGCCAACCAATCCCAAGAATTGTCGAATCTCGGTTGGCGTCTTTGGCGTTTCCCAATTCTTGATCGCTTCGATCTTGGTTGGATCCACATGGATTCCATTTCCATTAACCACGTGTCCAAGAAATTGGACTTCACGTAGCCAAAACTCGCACTTAGAGAACTTGGCATACAACTGTTCTTTCTTCAGCAGCTCCAAAATAGCTCTTAGAAGCTGTTCGTGCTCGGCCTTTGTTCTTGAATAAATCAAGATGTCGTCGATAAACACAATCACGAACTTGTCCAAGTACGGCTTGCAAACTCTATTCATCAAATCCATAAAGACTGCAGGTGCGTTTGTCAAACCAAACGGCATAACCAGGAACTCGTAGTGTCCATAACGAGTTCTGAAGGCTGTCTTCGGGATACTCTCCTCTTGTATCCTTAACTGATGGTATCCAGATCGAAGATCGATCTTTGAATAAAAGCTTGAACCTTGCAGTTGGTCAAACAGATCATCAATCCTTGGCAGAGGATATCTATTCTTGATCGTCAGCTTGTTCAGTTCCCGGTAGTCGATGCACATTCGAAAACTACCGTCCTTCTTCTTGACAAACAGGACCGGAGCTCCCCAAGGCGAGAAGCTTGGTAGGATAAAACCCTTATCTAACAACTCTTGAAGTTGTGTCGATAGTTCCTGCATCTCAGATGGAGCAAGTCTATAAGGTGCCTTAGCCACAGGCGCGGCGCCTGGAACTAAATCAATGCGGAACTCTACTTGTCTCTGAGGTGGCAGTCCAGGTAAGTCCTCTGGGAAGACTTCTGGATATTCCCTCACGACAGGGATGTCTTCGATTCTTGGCTCAGCAGCCTTCTTATCCACAATGTGTGCCAGGAAGGCAACACATCCCTTCTGCAAACACTTTCGCGCTTTCAGGCAGCTGATAATTCTTAACGGCGTATCACGCTTCTCTCCGTGAACCACAATTGTTTCGCCATCTTCGGTTGGGATACGAACGATCTTTTCGTGACAAACTATCTCAGCTTTGTTGCCTGATAACCAATCCATTCCTACCACCACGTCGAAGCTTCCCAACTGGACTGGTAGTAGATCCAAAGCAAACTCGCGCTCTCCTAATTCGATCACATAACCTCTGATGACTTCGTTGGCTTCTACTAACTTCCTATTAGCCAATTCGATCGAGTAGGGAATATCTAACTTATTAGCGGCTAACCCAAGCATATTCTTAAATTCTAACGACACGAAGCTATAATCGGCACCAGTATCAAATAAAACGGATGCATAGCGTTGATTTACAGGAAACGTACCAGTAACGACATTGGGGTCCTGGCGCGCTTCCCTTGCTTCGATTTGGAACACTCTTCCACGGGCTTGGTTCAACTCTGGGCAGTTCTTCTTAAAATGCCCGATATCGCCGCAGTTAAAGCATCCAAGTCTTTACCCGTTTCCACCAGCTTGATCATTCCTCTAATTACGATTCACGGCACCCGCTTGGTTAGCATTGTTGCCTCGATTCTCGTTACCTCCATAGTTTCCTTGTGGGCGATTTCCATTCCCACCCCGGTTGTAATTTCTGTTTCCGAATCCTCCCTAGCCTCCCTGACCAGCAGTGGCCCAACAAGTGTCCTTCAAGTGGCCACGTTTCCCACATGCTTCGCATACTTTTGGCCCGCAACGACCAGAATGGTGGCGTTGGCAGTCGTTGCACTTGGGTTGGGTGCCCATGTATCCCTTTCCTTTCTTCCCTCTACCAGCTGTAACCTGAGCTGGCGTGTCTGATCCTCCTTTCTTAACCACCACACTGGCGCTCTGCTTGAAGTTTGAGAACTTCCATTTGTTACCTCCAGATGACTCGACGTGAGTCTCTTTCTTCTTTTGCTCAACATCACCAAACTTGTTTAGGCGGATCGCCTCCTCAGTGAGAGCTACGCTCAAATCAATCGCCTCAGTAATGGTCGCAAGCTTGGATGAGGTTACCATGCTTATGATTTGAGGAGCTAATCCCCAAATGAAACGTTCAATCCGTTTGAACTCCGGAGTGACCATGTAGGGTACCACATGCGATAAGTCATGGAACCTTTGAACGTATTCTGCGATCTTTGGACCGTCCATTTTCAAATGCCAGAACTCGGTTTCCAATCTCTGGATTTCCGCGTGAGAGCAGTACTTTTTGCGCATAAGTTCCTTCAGTTCGATCCAGGTTAGCGCGTAGGCAGCAGCTTCACCAAGTGTCTGTACTTGCAGATTCCACCAAGAGAGGGCTCCATCCAAGAATAGCCCTGAGATATAAGTGACTTGCTGATCAAGCGCGCATTTACTCATGCGAAGAACAGATTCAGTCTTCTCGGCCCAACGAACAAAGGCGACAGCACCTCCAGTGCCATCAAAGTTGACCGGTTTGCAGTCTAGAAACTGCTTGTAGGTGCATCCTGCACATACGTTATAACATACGAATGGCATTAGCATCATTGCTAAAGATATCCAATTAGGTCATGGTATGTCTAAATGACTTAGTATTACCATGAGGTGGATTATTGTTGTTGCCAGTGTTGCCAGAGTTGCTTCCACTAGTCCCTCCTTGAGAGGCGGCGTATTGTGCAATGGCAGCAGCGATAATTTGCTGGAGTTCTGCCTCATTAGTAGGCATGCGTGTCTCACGTCTTAGCGGCATCTTCTAAAAGATGTGTTTACGTCGGTCAGGCCATAGTTATAATACATAAGTCAGGTCATAATTTAGCGTATGTATATAACGATAGTAATAGTACATAACATCTCATGTTATAATCATACCAATCACAAAACATCAATCACACAACATCCCATGTCATAGAATATAAATAATCAAATCAAGCATCAGATATGGTGAGAATACTGCGATTGCCATATATCGAGACCACATAGTAAGCGTACAAGTACATCATAGTGTCATACAACATCTGTCGACTAAGGGCTACATCACCCTAGTCCAAAAACTATATCAAATCAGTGTCAATACATCAAATACATGTCAACAAAAGTCAGAATCAAAATGTAGTCTCCAAAAATGCTGTGCAGTCAAAAGCATTCGCCGTCTTCTCACCAATGTCTACCTATACGGTACTGAAGAGCTCTACACGGATGGCGGTGGAGGAGGGGGAAAGTGAGTGTAAAACAAACGACGCAACTGGAGCCAGTCCTCTTCCATGGCTCTCTGGGTACGCAACCAAGAAGCAACCTGCTGCTCAAGTGTCAAAAGGCGTGCAGCATAGTCAGATAACAAAGGTCGAGGGTGCTGCGAAGAAACAGGGTGGGTCTGACCCTGACACTGACACGGCGGTGGCTGAGCTCTCTCGAGCTCCTGGATGCGCTGTGTGAGTGCCTCCTGCTGGACAACAATCGATATCAAAACGTCCTCAATAGTATACCCCATGTGGAAAGAATGGTAGGGGTCAGTAGGTGGCATAGCAGAGTGTGGTGCCCAAAGGAACGGCTCACTGGTGGGATCAAAAGGTGCCACATGAAATGGAGAAACAGTGGGAAAAGTAGCAGACGGTGGTATAGCAGAGATAGATACCGGTACATGTCCAAAAGGGTGAGCTGAAGAACCTTCTCCAGCTCGTGCTGGAGGTGTAAACTGAGGAAATGAAAAGGAAGTATCAATGTGACGTGTATCAGGGATCTGAGGGGGAATAGGTGGGACCTCGTCATCAGCCGGAATCCACCCACACTGGGCGTGCTCGTCTCGGGGGTCGATCCGTGCCTCAAAAAGCGCACGATCAAACTGGGCTGGCATAGGATCATGGTGAGGTACAACAAGAGGGTCAACTGGTGCATCAACAACGAGTGGGGGATCAACATGATCAGCAGCAAGGACATGATCGCCCTCCAACAACGGAGCATCTATAGGGTGATCATCAATAGGTGGGTCAGCAACGACAGGCTCAATAATAGGTGCGTCAGCATGAACTGGGTCATGCTCAAGTACTGGGTCAGGAGCAGGGTCTAGTGGCTGCTCGGGCTCATCAAAGGCCATCTCAAAATCAAACTCAGGATCGATGGGGTCAACTGGGTCGACTGGATCCTCCATAGGCTGATCCATGGGTATAAACTCTATATCCTCATCCGGGTAGAATCCTGGGGGAAAGTCAGGATCGGAATCCTCCAAATCATCGTGGTCGAAAGCAAAGCTAGGAATAGGGGCAACAGAGGATGCCCGGTCGGGATCTGATCCATGAGAAAAGTGCTGCGCACTCTGAGTATGTGAAGGTGCGGAGGCCACAGACTCGAAAGAGTCTGGGACCGGAGAGTGAGCATGTGAATCCTCGGTGGGAGCATCTGCGATCATCAAAAGATCACCAGCAGCAAGAAGGGCCTCGCCCTGAACCTCATCCTCCAAAGGCTCGTCATCATAAAGATCGACGTCGTCGTCAGCGTCGGCGTCGGGGAGTAAATCGTAAGCAGGATATGAAGCCAGTGGTATGGGAGCAGGGATCTCCACTAACGGTAGGTCCCCGGCCAAAGGGCCATCAGCGAGCTCATCAGCACCATCAGGTAAGGCAAAGGGTTGGAAATCATCCTCGTCCGTGCTCGTAACGTCGGATGTGTGAACCTCACGCTCAGAAGACTCTAGGTCATCCGATACTATAGGTCTAGGTCCTGTGGTGTCTGAATCACCAGTGCCAGAGGTGTCCATAGTGTCTGTAACATAAACACAAATATATACAATCAATCATATAATCAAATAATCACATAAGTCACCAAGTAAGCATTCAAATCATTCTCCTAGTCTCACTAGCCAATTTCTCCCAGTCTCTAAGACTGCTCTATCATCTACCTCGACCTCTCAGATCGAGCCTCGGTCTCCAATACCGAGCCTCAGCTTACAAGACTGAGCCTACTCTTCCTAGTCCAACTAGCCAACTACCTCGATCTCTCAGACCGAGCCTCGGTCTCCAATACCGAGCCTCAGCCTCCAAGACTGAGCCTACTCTTCCTAGTCCAACTAGCCAACTACCTCGATCTCTCAGACCGAGCCTCGGCCTCTCAGACCGAGCCTCAGCCCTTCTAGACTGAGCCTATAAATAATAAAATGTGCTCAACATTTGTTTGTAAAAAGTTTTGGATCTGGACTTAAGTGGTACGCAGAAAAATGTTTTCGTGAGAGCCCTAGTGATCATAGTCTAGACTCGAGAAGGAATCCTAGTTCGCTATGATCAGAGCTCTGATACCAAGCTGTCACACCCTGGCTTTGCGGAAGCGTGGTTATTTTGGTGTGACTTCTTAATACCATAGCTTAACCATAACAAAGCTATATGAAATAAAATCATGCAAGATCATCCATTAGATTAAGTTTTAAAACCAGAGTGACACAACATTGTCATAGGGACTTACAACCTCATAACATAAAACATTGTCTTGAAAAACATAAACATCAACTCGAAATAAACGCAGTTTAAGATTTGTGACTTGTCCAGGAAAGAGTCACATTTCCTAAACTGGGATGACCTTGGAACCCTTATGCAGCGGGAAAACATAACATACCGCGCCAGATCTTTAATTTCCTGAAATACATGTAAGTTGAAAAATCAACAATAATGTTGAGCGAGTTCATGTGTAAGTGAGTAAGTAAACCTTTGTGAGTATAAAAATAGTCTTGGTATGTAGCAAATAAGGAAAAAGAGATCACCATTGGGTTGCAAAGCCAATGATATGTGTGAAGTGCAAGTAGGAAGACTCAAACCTAGCAAATTTAGCGTTGGGTACAAAGTCACTCCAAGGTCCGTTCTGTTGGGCCTACCAGAGGTCCGTTCTGTTGGGCCTAGAGTTGGGCTCGCTACACCCAGATAGATCTACCGCTTACGTCCCTCGGTCCTACAATGAGGATTAATGGCCTCCAGTTTCTGCCTACCCACTCACATGATCTAAGTAGTAAACCTCCTTACGCTAACCATACCGTGTATAAAGTACTTGTAAACAAAGTAACATGTATTTCACCCCCGTAGTTAAGAAAACTGAAAACAGTTAAGAGAAAAGGGGGACATGAACTCACAGTGGTGCGTCTCTACCAAGTATGCCTCCAAATCGATCAGCTGTAAGATGACCTACACGTGCTAACTCTATTAGACGGACGGCCGTGCCTTAGCTTTATTGGTTTAAGTTTTTGGGAAATAGTTAGGCAACTATTTCGTGTTTACGTTTTGTATATACTTGGTAGTTATTTTCCTTCCCAAGGATGGGGGATTTAATACATGTGTGTTCGTAACATTCAGATTTCACTATTAAGTCTCACTTAATATATTTTATTTCCAACTCCAAAATATAAATATTCTTCCAAAAAATATTATATTTTAATACATGTGATTTTTCCCCAAAAATAATACTTAGTAATATCATTTTTACTCTGAAAATAATATTTACGTAGTTCACAAAATAATCATAAACACTTATACAAGTGATGTTGTGAAAAATATATACTAAACATATATATATGTATCACGTTTTATTTTGTGAAAATCCCACCTCCGATGTTTTGTAAATATAGTCGTGGCGAAACTTATATTTTGAAAACAAGTCAAAATGTATTTCTAACACTTATAGTGAAAATATTTCTAAGTGTTAGGTTTTAGAAAAATTTCGCCAGAGTTTCCTCTGTAACTGGAGGTGGCCACGCTTTCAAGCGTATCATTTTCTTTTATAAATCAAACCAACAATTTTCTCAATCAACCAAAACAATGTTCAAATCACAACTAGTCAAAATATGTATATAAATCGCATAAATTTCATGAACTTGTGTTTTATCCAAACTGTGAAGTAAATCTCATTACTTTTAGTGGACCTTTATATAAAATAATCCGATTCTGTGAAAACCTCATTTTTAGGGAAGTTCCATCTTTACAACTTCTCGTCATCTTTTTCAAAATAGTTATTTTGTCGAAACTTTGTGTTACACAAGTGTTTACACACTTGTGTGTTCTAAAAACCATTCTTGTTAGTGTAAGATCCATTTTTGGAAAGCATGATTTCTTTAACGCTTGGTCCTTTGAAAATACCACTTGCAGATACGTAGATCTGCTAGTTTTAAACACTATTCCACAAGTAAAACATTTTTACACAAGTTCATGATTCGTGTGTGGTAGAGTTTCACCCTTTAACCCTTGTTCTATTCAAAACAACCTTATGTCATGATTCGTGATCATGACCAAACAGGGTTAAGTGATGATCCGAGCTACCACAACATAGATCGGGTCTAAATAATCACAAATTTCAATTACTACAACATTTACACAACATATGAGCTTTTATCCAACACTTATAGCATTTTTAGTAGACTTTAAAGCATCATCTTGCATGTTAACGAGTTTTAACCGATATAAATCCTTTTAACCACTTTAGATTAGTTCAAGAAGGTGTTTTAAGCAACATACCACTAGCTCGAGGCTAGGGAAGAATCTTGACGAAAATGGCGTGGATAAAAGCTAGAGAGAGAGAGGTCCTTCAAACTCTGAGTGCACCAAGCCTCCTAATACGTGATCCTTGAAGCTTGTATGATGTTGGTATGTGAAGATCAAAATCGAAAATTGGGTGTATGATTAAGGGGGTGTTCGGCCGTGACTTATATAGAGAGAAAGAGAGAGTTTTGAGTTGAGTGAAATGTGTAGAATGATAAGTGTGCAAGAGTTTGATCTTATAGGCAAAACTTGTGATTATGGACCAAAGGTTACTATGTCTATTAGATATTAGACATAAGTGAATATAATAATCAGGAGTGGTACTTGTTCTAGTTACATGGGGACCGAAATCGGCCATGGGGGGGGGGGGGGTTCTAGTTTGTTTCCAAGTATTAGTTAGCTACTAGTTAAGATAAGTAGATTAGCTAAGTAGTTAACTTGGTTAGTCGCGTGTAGTGCTTTAAAGCGGGTGTTAGGGTAGTCAGGGACCCTAACTGGCTCAGAAAAAGATAAATAATGAAAATAACAATATTTTCATGTTCCGGGTATAGTCCGGTTGTTCGGTTGGATAGTAATCCGTTAAAGTGCTAACAAAGCTTTAAAGTGGCGTTAATACCCTTTTTAGTGACACAACTCATTTCTGACACTTTGGAAGGTGTCTAGTAATATTTCTCTCATGTTTTGGCACTTTATTAGTTAGCTAAAAGCTGAATTATTGTGTAAAGTGCTGAGTTTTGTACTTAGAGTACGTTTTAGGCACATCCAGTCATTGTGACTTATTCCTAGAGACGCAGTTCTACAACCCTTATATCCCTACACTCACCACTAGTGTAGCAAAATATTTCTGGCTCATACAGGCCTTAGAGGCAGTGTTTGCCTGATGCTGGCTTTATCAGCATGTTCAATAGGTTATCCGTTATAGTGCTACTGTGCTTTTTGTGCATCATGTTTGTCACTAAGGTTCAGTCATGTAAATAATGTAGTGACAGCAAGTAAAGTATGATGCAAGTAAGTACATATATCAGTGTTCAAGTAGCAGTTTATTCACAAGTTCAAGCAAGCACAGTAATTAAGCAATAATTAATTATTAATCAGGTTGTACGGATACCTGGTTTAGTGAGGGTTGTCACATTCAGTGGGCACGGCCCCGTGTTCAGCGACTGTCTGACTTAAAACAGTATTGCCAGTACCAAAGATTGGGCACGGGGGCGTGTTCAGCGGGCACGGCCCCGTGTTGAGCTCTGCAGAAGCTGAAAATTCTAGAAAAAATCTTAAAAAAACAGAAAAATAAGAAAAACGATTAGGCCGTTGATTCCTAACTTTCTTAAAATCCTTGTGTCGCCGGAAACGGCGCCAAAAACTTGGTGTGTGTCGGGTGTATTATATTTTTCTTTATATTTTAAGCCCCTTTTAACACGTTAGCCAAGTTTTAAATTTATAAAACACGATATTCTACTAACAATAAACACACACATGGGCAAGTGCACCCATCATGAGCGTAGTATAGCGTTGGTAAGATACCGAGGTCGTCCAAGAATACAAGAGCTTTTAATACCGGTTTAGCCTCAACGTCTAATCAAATCAACAGTTTTAGAAAAGGTTTTAAACATAGAAATAAAAACTAAAAATGCTGAAAATAAAAATAAAATAAAAACAGATAGACAAGATAAATCACTTGGATCCGACTCGCTTTTAGTGTAACATTTGATGATTTCCGCATTTTTGTACTTTTTAAGAGATTATCTTAGTTATAGTAGTAGGCCCCTCTTTTGAAGGTGACGTTACCCTCAACCCAGTAGTTTGAGTCAGCAAAGATACAATCCTAAAGGGTAGGAATATTGGAAGATAATTAATTAAGTTATTAATGCGTAATGTGGTAGGCCCCTCTTTTGAAGGTGACGTTACCCTCGGCTAAGTGGTTTGAGTCAGCAGGGATACAATCCCAAGTAACGGGGTTAATGTATTAATAGTAGTTTACATATGAGGGGATCAAGCCATTCGCACCCCCGCCATCCAATACAAGTGGGTATTGAAGGAGGTCCTAGTAAGCTTGACCAGGTCCTTGCAGGATCTATACACTGAACAAGGCAAGAACCTTACCAAACCATTCCCTTAACCCCCGAACAGGTAGCCAACATATCTCTATATAGACCGTAGAGATATGAACGGTGTAAATCTTTTATTTTATATAGACAGTAAAATAACGCCAAGACACCACGGACAAATGATAAGGAAGTTTCACCTTCAACATAAGAAACTAGTTATTAAAGTCATTAATACAAAACCAAATAAAAAGTGCGAAAAGATTAAAAATCAAAAGTATTACACTAAATGCTTGTCTTCACCAAGTGATGTAAGAGACCTAGGCAAACATTGCCTTTGATTGTCAAGAACTCTTACTATCAATCTTGGATTCCGAGACTACTACACACACTCTAGATGGATGATGGTGGTGGATGTGGGTGTTGTGATGGTGGTGGAGTGTGGGTGAAGTGGTAGAGAGGTGGTTTGGTAAGGGATGCTTTTGAAGTGAGCCAAGCACCCCTATTTATAGCCTGTACAAAAGCTCGGGCACGGCCCCGTGTCTATTGGGCACGGCCCCATGTCCATCCTTATTCTCTTTCTTCATTAATTGCAATTTGTCTGCATTAGCTCCACATGCCCCCGTGTTCACTGGGCACGGCCCCGTGTGCAGAAGCGAATCTGTACTATCAAGATTTGCAAGATTTTGCGAATCTTAGAGTTAACCACGGCCCGTGTTGCCGGCCCCCATGCTGGGAATAGAAGCTTCTAAGACTTTGTCTTTTCTGCAGGTGCCTGGCCACGCCCCCGTGTCCGCTGAGCACGGGGCCGTGGTCAGCCTTCTGTTCCTTTGTTTTTGCTTGGGAAGATGCTGTCAAGGGGTCGGGCATGCCACGTTTATTCCTTTTCTTGTATTTATGTTAGATTTGGCTGCATATTTGTTCCTTTTATTCAATTACACTCATTTAGTCCTGAAAATACAAAAGGAAGACAAAATCACACTTTTTCCAACATTAGTACTAAAAAAGGGTTAGTTTTATGCCTCCTTTAATGTAATTTATATGTTGCATTATACACACATCAGTTCCTCTTAGATAGTTAGTTTATTTCATTTCTTTATTGTATATTCATGACCATCCTTGTTGTCTATGACAACTTGTGCATTGGTGAATACAAAAGAGGTTCCAAAACGGAAGATTTCTCTTTCTACCTCATGCATGACTTCTATGATAATACTTGTAACATTATTGGACTAAACTTATGATATATATACTATATGAAATATATAATACTTATAGTAACCGGATCTTTGATGATAATCTTATGATTATTTGTCAAAATATTAAGTTACATCATCTAAGGACTTGGTACTCGATTCTAATGGGTACTTTAACCCAATGTTTTAAAAACCGGTAAATACCGCCCGGTTATACCGGTATTACCGCTTCTAGATGTAAATCCGGTACGAAACACCCCGAAGTGAAATGGCATAAGGTTTGTACCGGCGGTAAAATCCGGTATACCGGTTTAAAACGTAATACTGGTACCGGCCCAGGGTTATTTTAGTTTGGGTTGTTACTTATTTTTATTATATATGTTACTTATCTTACGTAATTTTATATATTATGATAATTCGTAACTAAAACTTCTTATTTAATATTGTATGAAACGAAAATAGTTATCCTCTGGTTGATGAGGATGGCTATAATAGTAAATTTCATCTTTTATACGATCGTGAACTTGATGTATTCAATACTCAAATGGCTTAAACATATCGTACACTTTCATTTGAAAGAGCTTGTTGGAAAATTGAATAATTTTCGATTATCTTTTGGATTATTTGTTATTATGATTTAACTTTTGGGTTATCTTTTAATATGCAATCATGCATTCTGGATTAACTTTTAAGTTGATGTTGTAATTTATGAAATTATAGAGTAACTAGTTAACCCGGTTGAACCGTTCGGTACAACCTGGTTCAACCGGTTGAACCATTTTTTAGCCTAATCCAGTTTGATTTAAAAACCGTTTTTTTAAAACATTGCTTTAACCCATGAAAACATTCAAACCCCTATGGGTTTCATAGTGTCAAAAACGAGTATTAGGTGCTAGATGGTTACTTTCTCATATGATACTTTCCATGTACTTTTCATTCCAAATTCCTAAATCTCCCGTTATCATCCAAATACTCATACACCTTGCTTCCTCGTGTAGAAGGACTTGGTGTTTCCTCCTCCAACAACCAACAACTCCTCGCGGATTAACAAGTGGAAGCTTGCAAAACCGTGAGTATACTTTAAACCCCCTTTTTGTTTACCACCTTTGGGGTGTAACATGTTAAACTATGAAAACTTACACTTATACTTATTTCTAAAATGCACAAACATTCCTTATACATGCATGCATACTTGTTACTTGATACTTTAAAGTTGGGGTTATACGTTTTGTGTTAGACTTATCATTAACTTCGTACGAGCCTATCCTTGACATATATAGCGCTATAGGATTAACGCACCGCCTGTGAACGTTGGGTTATGTTAAGAGCTTATTGCGTTTCATCTTGGTTTGATTAGTTATGCGCATGCCAATTTTTTGTTTATCTTGTTTCATCTAGCTTGCCATGTGGAATTGTTTAAACTTATATTTATGCTATGTACGAAAACCTGTATACTCGCCTTTTCTTTTGCATTGAACTTTATTTTAAACATGTTACAGGTTGAAGATGATGATCGTATGAAATCTAGTAGGGATGACTAGAAACACGCCCAAGAAATCACTAGATTTGAATATTTATGTTATGTTGAGCTTGTCGTATTTGTCTTTTATTTGTTGTTATTTGACTTCCATGTATTGTAATGACAATTTGAATTATGAAATGAAAACGATTTTGATTTAATTATTGTCACAATTAGCGTTATGTGTGATGAGCAATCTTTCTTCGTCCCACTCCGATGATTCTGCCATTGGTTGGGGTGTGACAGATTGGTATCAGAGCCATAACTATAGGGAATTAGGTAGAATTGCCATGTTCGACCTAGTCTATAGTAGGTACATTATTTTGACCATTCTTATTTCATTCTTAAAATGTTATTCTTTCTACTTTGCTTCTTTTTCTTCTTTTTGGTCTTAATACTTACATTATGTCTTTCCTAAGACATTTTACACAATACACTTGAAGACTTGAAGACACTCGTAATACAAACGAGGTGAGTTTACCAAAATAGGCATGAAACCCACAATTTGGTAAACGACTCTCATTCCGCTTATTCTTCATTTTGCATGAAATTACACCATTAAGTTAGGAGTGAAATCCACACCTTAATGGAAAATTTCCAATTCAAACTCTAGTGGACCCTCATCAAAGTGTCGAAATTATATTTTGACCTGACGAGTACCAACCACATTAGGGTACGTAATCGTCAAGTTAGGGATGAAACCCGCATCTTGTCGATCAAGTCCCATTCTTTGATTTTCAATCTCGCCAAAGTTTCGATTGTTTCAATCGATTAGAGATGTGTAGTAACTGGAAGGGTAAGATACCGTTAATCGCTTCTCGACCAGAGTATTTTACCTATAGGCCAAAGCACGTTTCTCTAATTTGAAAGAACTTTCGATTCACTTTGGAATAGTCGACGTTTCTCAACCCGAAACAATCCCATGCTTTATGAGCCTCTCTTTTAAGTAATTCCATTTATATGTGATTTTATACTTGTTACCTCGTTCATTTCAAAACCGTTACATAATTCGCATGTCTCTCGCAATAGAGAACAATAATAATTCTCGTGAACAAACTAAATTTATACTCTTTATACGCATTCTTACGTGATTATACTTGTGAATACATGTTGAAAACTTATGCTTTGTGTGAATTATACGTGATACATGAACGCTTACATGCTTATACATGCAAAAACCTTATTTTGAATTATGATCAAGTCTCATCCTTTCCTTTTCTTTCGAACTTCTAGATGGCATTTTCAAGCTCATCCGAAAAGCCCAAGTCCAAGAAGAGTTCCTGCTTTGGTTCTATCTCCAAGAAAGAACTCGTAGGTCTCATCGCTGAACAAATGGCCGACCAGATGGCCCGAGTTATACCTGACATAGTTAGTAGGATCCAAACCAACTCGGATTTGCACCATGGTTCTGTTGATTCCAAGGTGTAAACCTCTGGAGTTTACTGGCAAGGATGGTGCCACCGCGTTACTAACCTGGTTCGACGTCATGGAGATTACGTTCCATCAGAGTGGTTGCCCCAACGACTTACGCACCCAACACGCTACAAGGGTGTTCCGCTCGAGAGCTCTCGAGTGGTGGACCATATTTTATGTCTCCTCTTAGGCGTAAACGTCTATCTCCCAGGGTACAACAACTGAAGCAATATGTACAACCGAAGATGCTGACGCGCCAGAGATGTGTTCAGTTTATGTGGACAGAGAAAATGGATGAAGTTGATCATGGTGAAAGAATTAGAAGGTGCTCCTCTCTAATTCTATAGAAATGAGGATGATAACATGGCTTCTCTAGTTCATATCTTTTTTATCTCTCTCTTTTTACTTCTCTTTATCTCTCTTTGAAAAATGGATCACATGGTTTTTTTTATACTCAAAACCCAAACTACATATTTAATTTCTATCATTTAAAGATGATTATAGTAATATTTGGAGTCAAAATGAAATCTTCATTTAATTAATGACACTGGTAATGTCAAATTAAATAAAATTACGAGACAGTATCAAAACCAACATATTGATTCTTGAAAAAGAAATTAGAGAAAATTGCATTTTTTGTCCTTTATGTTTCAAAGTTTCTGCAGGCGTTGTCTTTAACTTTAAAATTACTGTGGTTGTCCTTTACGTTTGCACATGATTACATGCGTTGTCCTTTTGACAAAACAAAGTTAAATTTTAGAGTTAGGTTTGATCATGTGCATTGCACATGAGGGCAAGTTGGTCTTTTTACCTGTTGTCTTAAAAACAATCTTATTTAAAATAAAAATAAATTAAAATGCCTAGCCTACTTTTTTTGAACGAAAATACCTAACCTACTCTATCTCCACCAACACCACCTCCTGTCACCATCACAAGCCCAACATGCCATTACACACTCACCGATGACCACCCTTATCACCACTAGTGTCACCAGCCACCACCACCCTTACCCCACCTGCCACCACCTCCTACTTCACCATCTACACCCAAACACATCCACCAATCGCAACATCCTACAACCACTAATCACCACTGTCCACCATCATCGCACAACCTCCATCACTTAAACCCCACACTTTCGATTGAAAACCTTACAGAAGCAGATACACATGCGCCGATGAAACCTTACATATAAAGAGAAAGAGAGAGAGGGGGGAGTGCAAAAAAGAATTATGTGGTGTCCGGAGTTCTTCAGGGGGTGGAAATGGTTGTGGTTTTTTGGAGAAAACAATGGGTAGTGGTGATTGAATTGTGGATAAGGTAGCAAGTTGTCTTGAAATACAGATCTTATTTACATTTCTTCATTTCAATTTTTGGGTAAATTACACTTTTCGTCCTTTATGTTTGTAGCGGATTGCAATGGATGACCTTTAACTTCAATAATTACAGTCACAGTCCTTTTTTTTGTTAAAAACATTACACCTTAGGTCCTTTAACACAAACCCAATTAAAATTTCTAGTTAAGTCTCACATGTGCCTTGCACATAGGGGCATTATTGTTGTCACACCCCAACCGATGGCGGAAACATCGGGGCGCGGCACTGAGCGAAACAAATTGTCCATGAGTATCCATAACAACTATTAATTACCAGATATTAAACGTCATGTCCCATACCACAACATATCCAAATAAAACAGTTATTACAAACAATTGTCTCAAAAACAAACACTGTTCCGACGACTCAGATTTAGCGTGACATAACTAGACCCCTAACTTGATTCACCAAAGCACAGCATTCCTAGCATCTTAAGCACCTGTCACATACGTTAAAATAGAGGTCAATACACATAGTGTAAAGGTGAGCATACAAGTGTAATAGTAATAATAGAATTCGAAAGCGTTTACGCATAACCAGCATGTAACATGTATAATGTGAAGCAAGTAGGTTATCGACAATGAAATATGCACAGACGTGACTGCGAGTTGTAGAATGCGCAACACATATCACCACTGTGACATGCGAGAAAAACCCTTAACAACCCCAGTCCACGACAGGTGCTGAGTCCAAACTATAGTACTATCATTGCTAAGGTGTCAGGCAATAATCACTGTGTAAACATAACATACAAGCATTCATCGAGTAACACGTATAACATGCAGTAACGGTTATCGTATAAAAGTGTTTGCGTTGTGTGATCGATGTGGTTTGATATAAGTAACGTATGTAACACCCAAAATTGCTTAAAGCAAAAAGGGATCGAGTATACTCATATATTGTGTTTAATAAATAAACACTCTCTTGGATTGAAGGAAACACTGAGGGATTATCCTGAATAGTTAACGAGAGCATAAGCGAATGAACGGCGCATTAAACGGTGAAAAGTGAACCAGGTGACGAATGGTCACCGATCGGATGGCAATGAACGGATGACAATCCGTTCGGATGGTCATCCGTTCGGATGGCCATTCGGTCAGATTGACATTCGTTTGGGATGGATGTGTTTGTGTATGATGTGACTTTGAAGCTTTCATTGTAGCATTTCAAAATCAGATAAGTATCTCTACCTTTCAGGTCATTCGATCGAACGGTCGTTCGATCGGATGGCGATCCGATCGGCGAGACATTTCTAGTGAGAACAAGTTCACAGCAGGATGGTTATTCGATCGGATGGTCTTCCGATCGGATGGCAATCCGTTAGAGCTGATGATCTTTGAAAATTATGAAAAATGTTAAGTATGGAAACCAAGTTCAATCCGATCGGATTGTAGTTCGATCGGATGGCAATCCGATCGGACGGCAATCCGATCGGACGGCAATCCGTCCCATGATCCGATCGTTTTGAAACTTGTTAAGTTTTGAAAGTTTTGCGGTTTGTTCGAGACGGTATGACAACGTATTGAACAACAGGAACCCCACCAAGCCCAGACCCTCGGATCGGATGGGAATCACCCCAATCTGATCAGTTGGCTGTTCATGACGGTTCGTTCGTGTTCAACCCGAAGTCGGTTGTCTCTTTGATAGGAACCAGATCTCAAACCGACATTTCACTAGTAACAAGTAGAAGGCCTGAACGAGCTCTGATTCTATCGGTTTGAAGGCATTGAGTGTAAAAGAGTTAAAAGAAAGTTGTGAACCATCTTTCAATCATTCTTCGTATGAAAATGTTTAGATCTATGCGAAAATAGTGTTAAAACATGTGGAAACCATGTAGATCCGAGTTGTTCTTGGTGGAATGAGGCCAAAACTTGAAGTTCCTAAGAACCCCATGATGACATCATCCTAGAACACCTCAAATCCGCTGATTTCACGGTTAAAGGTGAAGATTCAAAGGTGGAAAAGATGAAGAAGTGTGTGTAGATCGTAGAAGTACAAGATTTGAGTGGAATACTTACAAGAATCGCGAGAAATCGAGAGAAAAGAGGGCTTGAGCGTGTTGTTCGAACGAGAGAGCTGTCACATCACTGTTGGTGATGTGACAGGGGGTATTTATAGGTTTCCAAAAGAGGAAAGGGAGCACATGTGTCAGACCGGATGGCACATCGATCGGATGGCCATCCGATCAGATGGCAATCCGTTCGGATGGCCATTCGATCGAATGGTCATTCGATCGATTGGCTCCGGCGAGTTGCGTTTTGATGTTTTGTTTTGCGTGTAGAGTGTTGCATTGCGATGCGTTTCGAGTGAGCGGTGTGATAGTATTACCCATTAGTTACACAAATAACCTAACTGCTATATCTAACATACAATCCCTATAATTAACTTGCGTTTAGAGTTTGCGATTAAATTTGCGTTGCGATAGAGTTGCGATTGTGATTAAATACCTCAATATAAACATAATATGTACAAGTAACACATAATAGCACACACACGTAAAACAATATCCAGAACACATAATTCGAGTTGCGAATGCGATAGCGATGCGTTTAGCGATAAGTCGATTAGCGATTAAACTGCGATTTACCTCGATTTGTTATAGATACTTCACATAATACAACTAAAGCAAACAAATAATAGGATTCGATTACAAGTCAAGAAGCACAAATCAGAAATTAAGCAAGGAGTGACAGATCGCAATTAGCAATCTTTTCTTCCTTTGACTTTAACTTTGACTTGTACTTTGACTTCAAAAAGTCGGGTTGTTACAGCCTCCCCTACTTTAGGAAATTTCGTCCCGAAATTTAAGAAGCAGGCGTAATAAACAGTTGTGGGTACTTCGCCTTCAGTTCACTTTCAAGTTCCCAGGTGAAGTCGGCGCCTCGTTTGCCTTCCCAGTGAACCTTCACGATGGGAATGCGTGAGCGTCGGAGCACCTTGGTTTCTCGGCCCATGATCTCGACAGGCTTCTCCACGAAGTGTAATGTTTCGTCCACTTGTAAATCCTCAAGAGGGACATGTAATTCTTGGTCGGCTAAACACTTTCTGAGGTTCAAAACATGGAAAGTCGGGTGGATATTACTAAGTTCCTCCGGTAGTTCGAGTCTGTAGGCCACTTTGCCAATCCTTTCCAAAATTTTAAAGGGTCTAACATATCGAGGCGCGAGCTTTCATTTCTTGCCGAATCTGATCACCCCCTTCCAAGGTGCAACCTTTAGGAGTACGTGATCTCCAACGTCAAATTCAAGGGGCTTGCGGCGTCTATCGGCGTAAATTTTCTGACGACTCCGAGCTTTCAGCAAATTGTCTTGAATTTGGAGGATTTTGTAAGTCATTTCTTGCAACAGCTCAGGACCGGTAATTTGCGCGTCTCCGATCTCGTGCCATACAATAGGCGATCGATATTTTCTTCCGTATAATGCTTCAAATGGTGCCATTTGGATGCTAGAGTGATAACTGTTATAGCTCAGGACCAAAGGTAGGTGCGCATCCCAATTACCACCGAAATCTATGACACACAAGAGAAGCATATCTTCAATGGTACGAATCGTTCTTTTAGTCTGACCATCGGTTTGGGGATGGAAAGCGGTACTTAGATTAAGAGTAGTACCGAGAGCAGATTGAAACGTTTCCCAAAGACGCGAGGTAAACCGACCATCGCGGTCAGAGATGATGTCACGAGGCGTCCCGTGTCGACAAATGATCTTGTCGGTGTAGATTCGGGCTAATTTTTCAACCTTAAAGTCTTCTCGTAACGGCAGGAAATGAGCAGATTTAGTCAAATGGTCAACGACAACCCAGATGCTGTCGTGACCTGATGGCGTTCGTGGGAGTTTCGTTATAAAGTCCATAGCTATACTCTCCCATTTCCACATAGGGATCTCGGGTTACACGAGTAAGCCAGAGGGTCTTTGATGCTCAGCCTTGACTTTCGAGCAAGTCAGGCACTTCGAAACATAGATGGCGATATCCTTCTTCATGCCTGGCACCCAGTACTTATAGCGCATGTCCTGGTACATTTTGTTGGCACTAGGATGAATAGAATATCGAGATTTGTGAGCTTCGTCGAGTAGAATCTGTCGCAAGTTCGTACGTTTGGGAATCCAAATTCGGTCTAGATAATGGAATATACCATTTGATTTATTCACCAGTTGAGCGCCATCGTTAAGAATTCTTTCCTTCTTCAAAGTACGTTCGGTAAAACAAGCATGTTGGGCGTTTCGGATGAGAGCTTCAAGATTATGTTGGGCTTGAGGATTTCGAATGCTATGCAAATAGCTTCGTCGACTAAGAGCATCTGTCACACCCCTATTTTCCACGTGTCACCGGTGGGGAGTATCGTGACGTAGTTGGTATCATCATAGACAAACAACACAATATATAAATGCACAGCGGAAGCAAAGATAGATTCATTTCAACTTTAATAAAGTGTAGTATTAAATATCACGAATAGTTGAAACGGATCCACAGGCGGATCAAAATAAAAGAAGATATTGTTCAACAGCTTTATTGACATCCAAGCTTGCGAGACTTATTGTGGACGCTTAGAAGACAACCAGCCTAGTACGAGTAGTACCTGCACTTAACCTTTTGGAAAAATACGTCAGTTTACACTGGTAAATACAATTTAACTGACTCATTTTGAAAAGGTTTGTAAATTGATTTGAATGCACGTGGCACAAAACATTTTATAACTTGGGATAATTATGTAATATAATCTTGTAAGGGATTTACATGTTACTTATGCGTTCAGTAGCCCGATCCGTAGACCGGGTTAAAGATTAATAGACACACCACAATATTGAGTTATGCACTGAAAGGTGTACGCCTACACCCCGTGCTCAGGTCGTGGCCATCTCGTAAGATGATGCCAAGGATATCCGGGACATGGTCATTAATCCCCCAAAGGCTTTAAGCAAACAAAAACATTCAAAACATAGCATATCAATAAATTTAACCTCTATTCGATTAAAGAATTCAATGCCGGACCAAGCGGTATTTTATATACCGTACCCCAAGCCCGTATAGGGAAAATAAGTTAAAAGTATTTACCTGAGTAAGTATAATTCACAACTAGCAAGTGAAGGTAGCTTTTACTGGTCCTTCTATTCTGGAACAAAGGTTTATAATAACCTATTAGATTTCTAACGGGTCTTTATTTAAGCCTAAGCTTAGACCGGTTAGCTTTTAAGGACGATACGGTTCAAACGCACGATTAAGCGAAGACCGGATAGAATGTGATTTAGACCCGACAAGTTTGAATACTTGTATAATATGGGTATACTAAATACATTCTGGATTTTGAGACAAAGATGACAAGGTTTGACCCGTTTCGGTCAATTTATGCAAACTAGTTACATAAACCGAACCGAGCGCGAAAAGGGCGTTACGGGTAACCATAAGAGTCATATGCAAGTTCCCTGATTTAATATACTTTAAATATGTTGTGACATCAGTAAGATGTCTTCTATTATGCCTCAATTGAATTTAAACTCAACTTATGCCTCATAAGGGCATTTTGGTCATTTAAAAGATTATAAAAGAGTTTAATTTGTAATCTGAGTTACAGGTCTGAATTATATAGTAAATACACTTAATTTAACAAGTTATAACAGTAGGTTATGACCCATATGTGAAATTTATCACTTAAAACCCAACTATGCACCTTAGGGGTATTTTGGTAATTTCACTTAGGCTTAAAAGGTCAAAAGTGGAAACCTGAGTTTAAAAACTTTTACTTACTGTTAATATATAAAAATATACTAAGAATATTAGTAGGTATCAACCTTATGTGTCTAGTATGGTTTTAGCACATACTATGTGTTAAAAACGCTTAAAAAGGCGATTTGGAGCCATTTCCGGGTTTTCAAAGGAAAGTTAATATTTTTATAATTCCAGAAGGCTCAAAATATTTTATTTATCAAATAAAATCAGTAGAAAAAGGTTTTGGGTCAAAAGGATTTGTAAAACTCATTTTATGGCTTAAAAGGGCAAAACCGTCATAAACCGAATCAAACTTAAAGACCTATGTTATGATCAGCCAAAAATTAAATAAAAATCTTTAAAAATCCCAAAATATTATATTACATCAGTGGGTAAAAAGTTTGAAATCAAAAAGTGGGTTTAAATAGGCTATACGCTAATTACGCCGTTTAGTTAACATAAAGCTTTCAATTTACGCTAATGAGCATAACTCTTAATCTAGACCTCAAACTGATGTCAAATTTTAGGTGCAAGTTTATAAATCAGTTAGTAAGGTTTCTACTCTTTTACTTTATCAAAATCACGTTTTATAGTCAAAAGGGCATAATAGTCAACATTTAAGCATTTAACGGAATCATGCATATGAATCGGATAATTAATGAACCAAGTTGTATAATCACAGAGGGTTATACTTATAGGTAAATTGGTCCTAATAAAGCTCTAAGGAATTTCTAAACTATGCTTAAACGGGTCATAACTGAAAGTCAAAGCATAAGTCAAACTATGCGACTTTCGGTTCCGAACCGAGCCTAAACTGAAAATTGTCGAGTTGAACATGTTGGGACATGATCTTACATTAATTACCAAGTTATATTAATGATCAAACAGGTTGCAAGTATCCTACATTGCTAATTATGCTTTAATTTGAAAATTAACATTCTGTTGACTTTTTAAAGTAAGTTTTGACTCGACAATTAACATAGTTAGAGTGGGAATCTGGAAGTACCCTTTTAAGGGTTTATTACCCATATAAATACCTACTTAAAGGTACTTTTAATTCGTGATTAGACTGAGCACATATTAATTAATCACGAAGTCAAACCTTAATTACGATGGTTTGACTTTTAGTTAATTAACTAAGCTAAACTAAGTTAGAAAGGGTTAAGAATGCTTACAAGAGTCCTAAACATGATTAGTGATCACTAGGAAGGTTGCTTGCAGACCAGAGAGCTCCAGAAATAAGTTGCAAATGCAAATGCCCAAAAGTTGCAAACTTGATTTTCTTATATAGTGACCCCAAGAGCTTAGGATCATGCCAACTAACTCTAGTGATGTTATAAGATCATCCCAGGTGGCCTAGGATGCTAAAAACCAGATATAGGAGCCCCTTGAATCGAAAAACCAGCTTTTAAGTCGGTGCAACCGGAATTAACAGGCAGCTGTCAAGAAATTCGCATCTGGGACCTGCTTGCGCACCGCAACGTCCACAGTGTTGAGGTGCGCAAGCAACTTGCTAGCACAAAACAACTTTCAAATGTTTACAGTTTGGCCCCTGGACCTTCCAAACGTCGTTTTCACATTATTTCTTGCATTATAAGCCTTCTAAATTTACTTTTGAGGGTTCCAAGACTTATACAAACTTTGTTAAGTCCTTGGTTAACTTTGTAATCACCCGAAAAGCCATAATTTCCTACGTTGACGCTTTTAACCCCTCGTATATGAATTTGGTCATAACTTTCTCATACGATAACGAAACTTTATGAAATTTTTATCACACATTCTAGTGAGTATAATTTACCGATACAAAGCTTCGGGTTTGCTAAAAGGTCACTCAGAGGTATACTTTAAACATGTTGACACATTTAACCCCTGTAGTTTGAAATCTCTCACTTTCTTTCATATTTAGTTTTGTATGATCCATGATTTATTCATTTGAAGGTATAAACATCTTGTAGGGCTATTTTAAAGTACATTTATCGATTGTTGACATTTTGAATCCTTTTATACACACCGATTCCTTGTTTGTCAACTTTAGTCCCTCTAAAGTATACTTTCACACGTTCAAGCTTATGACACGTGTCGATACATTATTGGACATAAATTTTCGAGGTGTTACATCCTCACCCCCTTAAAAGAAATCTCGACCTCGAGATTTGCTAAAATTATGGAAGTACTTTTCGTCGCCTAATGGACTTAACCTCAATAGCATATCTGGAGCTTTTCCAAGCTCCCAAATTGACCTTTATAATGGGTACATGTATCCTTTTGGAGCTTCTTTACCTGTCGATCCTTAATCGACGTAGGTTGCTCATTATATCATAAATCTGCATATCATTATGTGATAATGCTTCTCAACTTATTGGTGAAACACATCCTTAAATCATTAGTGTATAATGCATTGCGAGCTCCGCCAAACTTCTTAAATAAGTTTTAGCTTATAAGCTATTTGATCCTGATACATTCGATTCCTTCGAAGGATTCGATATATTCAGAGCTCAACTAGCCTGATAATTAACAAATTGGCACACCCTTCCAGGGTGATATCTTTGTTGAACCTTATTCCTTCATAAGAACTTAGGAGGGTTGCTATTTTCATTAATCCTTGATTTTTCTGCCGAATACTGGCAACTTACAGATGATTATGGATTTGTATGATCTTATTCGTTGTTTCCAGGGAAACTTTCAGATCCTGATATTTGGACTTACCAATCTTCTGTCTAACAATAGATGTTTAACATTCCATCCATACAAGGTCTCCAAAAGAGCAGCCTTGATACTTATATATCAACTATTATAGAAAAGCTTTATTTAAGGTGAGATGGTTATTCCAACCATTGCTTAAAACTAATCTTAAGGAATTAGCTAATCCTTGCCGTTAGTCGAACAAATCGACGATCCTGGGCAGCTGATGACAATTCTTAATTGTTGCCTAATTTGGGTTGCGGTAATCAATGCATAAGCAAAATGAACCGTCTTTCTTAATTAACAATACCGAATTCTTAGAATATAGGGTTAGGCTATATGAATTCTTTATTTCAAAACTTATTTAATTAGGGTTTTGATTCTTCCAATAATGGCACTAGCCGTCTTGGAGATTTCATAATGATACAGCCCTAATTGGGATATAAATCTTAATTCTACCCGCCTTTCAGGGGTAAACAGGGTAATCTTAGGAGAAGATAATCAAGTCATAAGGAGGTTACAGAGATTTTCCAAATCGCAGGCTCCAGTTCATCCATCCCTGCTTGTGTCAAATGAGTGACACATATATGTTACGAGTCCACGAATTTCTTAATCAAAGACACTTACTTGGACAACTCCATTTTGGATATCTTCTTTGAATACCATTAGTTGACTTTAGTACCATATGACCATCGGAATATCTTTGTGGTCCCATGCATTAAACCTCCATACTGATCAGGCATGGAAGCAATCTATGGGACTTATTAAGATACATCAATCCTCATGTAGCGCTTTTGTCATACCATTTGGTATTCGCAATCGATAGAGATCAAAGAGATATCAATTATATATGCTGACGCACTTCCTCTATAGAGAGGATACTTCTAGAATTCTACGACTGAAGGTTTCTGATAGGAATATAAGAAATGGTTCTTATGATTTTTGCCTATAAATTTTACCTTACGCTTAATATCTGGGGTTCTTATGGGAAAATTTCTAAAAAGCTTGCTAAACTTATGGTCTTATGGAAGACTTAGCAGCACCTGAAACCAAACGTAACTTCCTAGTAATAAAATTACATTAAGGGATTTATCTGGTGTCATTAATGTGAGCTGCCTCTAATCCTTCACCAGGAGGGTTAAACGCCTCCATTCTTAATCCTTTTAAACTTAGCTGCGAAATCTTCGACAAATTTTAGGGCGGTCTCAGCTTTGACTGGTTATTTCTTAATTTATATCACGAGAGTAACTGAGGTAGATCCATAATGGATTTATAATAAGCAGGCTTTGAACCTTAATGTGTCCTCTTATTGCCGATGCTAACCACCAATAATTATCGCATTAAGCTTAGGTTTTTGGGTAAAGGGAAAAGGGTACTATCTCAGCCAATGAATTATAATTTGTCATATACTGTCGACAGTCTAAGAACTTTTATGGTGAGAGTCAGAAAATTCTTATTCCATCTTTTTCCATTTCGTGAAGCGGATAACGGGTTTTCCTAATAAGGTCCTTAAAACTTGGACCATCCCATAATGTATAAGAGGATCTTTCTTGTGGACTTCACTAATGTCCTCACTAATCAAGGGTATTGCTATTGAATAACTGAGATGTATACCTTACCATGTCCTTTCCAGCATAACCGCTGATACACCTAATGGCTTCTACTTTATCCATCAATTTCCTGTAATCGATGGCCCCTTTTTACTATTGAAGTCTCTTGACTTCCAAGAGACGAAGTACTTTTAAGTAAAACCCCTAAAGAATGGGCTCCTTGCCACATATGATTTTTATTTGGGTTATTCCTCGCTTATGGAGTATGAATAAAACTCCTATCATGAGTAGCGACATGTGTTTTAGAGCAAACAACATTTGGCTTCTTGAATCTTCTCATGTGTTTTCTCATAACCTTTCTAACAACTGCGTTAACTTCAGTTTTGGAGATTAACTCCCTTAACATTGAGGTTCACTCTTGATGCACCGTTAATATTTGTCGCATCTCTAGCATTGCGACTGTTGTTTGTCTCATATGAGGTTTCCATACTCGAATCTTTTGGTATTAAATACCAAATGTAACAATTAATTGGGTGCATTTCAACAGCTAGTCATCGTCCTGATGACTTATCATACATTAACCATGGTATTATTAAACCATATAAGCTAACAGAGCATGAACATTCCTAAGGGGTGTTGTTTGATTGTACAACAATTATATTCAGCCTAGGTCACAAAAGGATCATTAATGGCCTTCAGGGTTCGGACCGAGTCCGTTACCCTTTTGACAGGGGATCAGCATGTCCCAAGTGTCTTCGGTATGTAGATGATTTCAGATAGCTCGAAGGCTTGCCATAATGGTTTCCTAAAATATAAAACATTTTGTCCGTCAGGAAGGACATAACTAATCATATGACACGAAGGCCTTGTCGCAGAGGACGTTATAAAGTATGGCAACCAACTCCTGTTGCGGAGGACATTAGTTTATAAGCCGCAACCTTATTAGATTAGGGTTTTAAGATTTGAACCTAGTTTTTCACCGTTGAACAGGGAGTCATAGGCTACAACTGTCATCGTCTTGAAAGACGATTCATTTCAGCACATAGGTAAAAAATAGAACATCATTAGCGGATGCTTACACACATATATATATATATGTATATATATGTGTATATATATATGTATATATATGTGTATATATATATGTATATATATATATATAATCATCGTCATTGAGTATATCAGTCATGATCTTATCGATCTCAGAGACTATAAGGCTTAGGCATTGCCCATTACCTCCGATGATGTACCATAACGGTTATATTTAGTAATGTCTCTAATGGACAATATATTATAAAACCCGTAGGCGATATAGACCCTATCAGTGATTCAGGATAACGCCACGAAGGGTAATACAATAAACACACTTATATATAGGAAGTACCAGCGGCGTATCCACCATGCGTTTATTGTAGTATTCTAGTTTCGTTACCTAAATCACCGTCAAGATACATATAATCATAACCATCGAGTCGAAAAGTACTTCTTGAGATCTTACTACGAAGATAGGAAGACTTAAGACTGTACTGCAAATATCCTACAAGATAATATGATCATCGTATTAGACGATTTATTTACGATTGCACTGATCATATTGACTGTTAGGGTTGGGTATAACCCACCACTTTGAACAGGGGATCCTAAAGACCACCACTAACTTTGTCTTAATTCTGATAGAATAGAGTATAACCCGTAGGAATTTCATCGCTAGGGGATGCTAATTAGCATGATCATTATTTTAGACGATATTAGTCACGATCGCATTGATCATATAGACTATTATGTTTGGACATAGTCCATCATTTTTAGACAGGGAGTCAAAGACCACCACTGTCATTGTCTTATCGGACAATCGGTTTAGCCTGTTAAGCTCAGTCTTGCATCATCATTCTGATCAACTAGACGATTGTGAGCTTCAGAGGGGTCAGCCATGGTGAAGCTTTGAAGGCTACAAACCAAGTAGTAATAAATTGGTTTAATTATATAGCGAATTGTCGAACTTGATAATTAAGTAGCCATGGTGCGAATAAACCATATGGGCCAATAGATAGTATTTAATTTATTTGATTATGTTTTGCCTAGGTTTTTACGTAATCCATCTTGGCCCTTAAACGGAATATAATCCTTCATATTTATTAGACAGGGGACACAAGTCACGACTGTCAATGTCGTATCGACATTTTATATAGCACAAGGGCTTGTTCCAAAGGACTTTTTGATGGCACAGATGCCTTGTCACTAGGGAAACTTTAAAACATAATCGATGATTCCTTTGGATCAGAAAATTTCATAGTTCATTGTCTTGACAAGAAGTTATGAAATAAAACTATCTTTTTTTTCATGTATACATCTTTGCCCGTAGGTATACATCCCAGGTGGATGTTTAGATGTGTACATCATGTTCGACGTTTATTAGCCATGATTCCTATTGATTATTTAGGCTAAATAAGGGGTTTGGAAAATTTCTAATATAAGGATGACAAGTGTGATTTCATCGCATCACCCATTGTCATGAGTGTTAACACGTTTTCAGGTGTTTAACAAGGATCTGAATCTCTTTTTTAAACAGGTTTTACCATCTTATCTAGGTCTTCAATGACATTCAAGCTAGGTCAAACCTCTAAGATTCTCTTTTAATATTTATACTGGCAGGAAAGGAATGATATTATTTTCATTTAGGATTTTTATTATAATTATCCTGAATTTAATTAAAATATAACTATAGCACAAAAGTCAAGTCACAAGGACAACTTTAAATTATAAACCATGATTTTGTAGAATCGAGGTATTTAGGCTTGAACGTGTTCACGCCTTTTCTTGACAGGGAGTTGTAGGCTACGACTGTCTTTAGTCTCAGAGGACGTTAATTATAGCCCGTAGGCATTATATCCCTAATGGATGTTTAAATCACAAAATAAGAAAGGATTTCGGGAGAATCCAGTTTAAGGATGATTTATGTGACTTTATCGAACCATGTCTGCCAGAAAAGTTAATATGTTACAGATGTTAACAAGGATGTGAATCTCTTGAATAGGTCCTACCATCTTGGCCTCGTCATATAGGCTAGGTTTACCTTTAAGATTCCTTTTTAATAATTAACGCAGAACAATCCTAACTCGGGATGTTAATAAGGATCTGAACCTAAATTGAGGAACTGCCATCTTGGCCGGGTCTCAATAATGACACGAGGCTAGGTCTTGTCCTTTTTAGATTTTTCCATTTTATTATAATGGTAGATCTTATAACAGAAATATTATTTTAATTTATTTCATATATTATATTCATATATAATGATATAAATGAAATTTAGATAAAACATCCCAATGGTTTTAAAAGAGGTATAGAATTGCCCTAAGCGGGACTTGAATGAAATGATGTTGTCCATGAAGGGACTGGAGGATAAGTATGCCCTTATAAGGACTTACTAAGGAAACGAACTTCAGCAAAAGGAGTTTCTTCTTCATTTTAGTTCTGAATGCCTTCTCCTTGGTTGTACATTAATCCTAGTCGCAATACGAAGCTCGGCCTTTCCTAGGCTTCAAATGGGGAGAATTTCCATTACAGCTTCTTGCTTGGCGACATATTAAAATATAATTGAAGGTAATAATCCTCCGAATAGGGACAAGAGTATTCCTATGTTAAGTCTAGACTCAGAAGGTCAAAGAATGTGCTATCGTGTCATTGAGATTAAACACAAAAAGCTAGTGTTTAATTCACTCAATGTTGGCTCTGATACCAACCTGTCACACCCCTATTTTCCACGTGTCACCGGTGGGCCCGGTGGGGAGTATCGTGACGTAGTTGGTATCATCATAGACAAACAACACAATATATAAATGCACAGCGGAAGCAAAGATAGATTCATTTCAACTTTAATAAAGTGTAGTATTAAATATCACGAATAGTTGAAACGGATCCACAGGCGGATCAAAATAAAAGAAGATATTGTTCAACAGCTTTATTGACATCCAAGCTTGCGAGACTTATTGTGGACGCTTAGAAGACAGCCAGCCTAGTACGAGTAGTACCTGCACTTAACCTTTTGGAAAAATACGTCAGTTTACACTGGTAAATACAATTTAACTGACTCATTTTGAAAAGGTTTGTAAATTGATTTGAATGCACGTGGCACAAAACATTTTATAACTTGGGATAATTATGTAATATAATCTTGTAAGGGATTTACATGTTACTTATGCGTTCAGTAGCCCGATCCGTAGACCGGGTTAAAGATTAATAGACACACCACAATATTGAGTTATGCACTGAAAGGTGTACGCCTACACCCCGTGCTCAGGTCGTGGCCATCTCGTAAGATGATGGCAAGGATATCCGGGACATGGTCATTAATCCCCCAAAGGCTTTAAGCAAACAAAAACATTCAAAACATAGCATATCAATAAATTTAACCTCTATTCGATTAAAGAATTCAATGCCGGACCAAGCGGTATTTTATATACCGTACCCCAAGCCCGTATAGGGAAAATAAGTTAAAAGTATTTACCTGAGTAAGTATAATTCACAACTAGCAAGTGAAGGTAGCTTTTACTGGTCCTTCTATTCTGGAACAAAGGTTTATAATAACCTATTAGATTTCTAACGGGTCTTTATTTAAGCCTAAGCTTAGACCGGTTAGCTTTTAAGGACGATACGGTTCAAACGCACGATTAAGCGAAGACCGGATAGAATGTGATTTAGACCCGACAAGTTTGAATACTTGTATAATATGGGTATACTAAATACATTCTGGATTTTGAGACAAAGATGACAAGGTTTGACCCGTTTCGGTCAATTTATGCAAACTAGTTACATAAACCGAACCGAGCGCGAAAAGGGCGTTACAGGTAACCATAAGAGTCATATGCAAGTTCCCTGATTTAATATACTTTAAATATGTTGTGACATCAGTAAGATGTCTTCTATTATGCCTCAATTGAATTTAAACTCAACTTATGCCTCATAAGGGCATTTTGGTCATTTAAAAGATTATAAAAGAGTTTAATTTGTAATCTGAGTTACAGGTCTGAATTATATAGTAAATACACTTAATTTAACAAGTTATAACAGTAGGTTATGACCCATATGTGAAATTTATCACTTAAAACCCAACTATGCACCTTAGGGGTTTTTTGGTAATTTCACTTAGGCTTAAAAGGTCAAAAGTGGAAACCTGAGTTTAAAAACTTTTACTTACTGTTAATATATAAAAATATACTAAGAATATCAGTAGGTATCAACCTTATGTGTCTAGTATGGTTTTAGCACATACTATGTGTTAAAAACGCTTAAAAAGGCGATTTGGAGCCATTTCCGGGTTTTCAAAGGAAAGTTAATATTTTTATAATTCCAGAAGGCTCAAAATATTTTATTTATCAAATAAAATCAGTAGATAAAGGTTTTGGGTCAAAAGGATTTGTAAAACTCATTTTATGGCTTAAAAGGGCAAAACCGTCATAAACCGAATCAAACTTAAAGACCTATGTTATGATCAGCCAAAAATTAAATAAAAATCTTTAAAAATCCCAAAATATTATATTACATCAGTGGGTAAAAAGTTTGAAATCAAAAAGTGGGTTTAAATAGGCTATACGCTAATTACGCCGTTTAGTTAACATAAAGCTTTCAATTTACGCTAATGAGCATAACTCTTAATCTAGACCTCAAAATGATGTCAAATTTTAGGTGCAAGTTTATAAATCAGTAAGTAAGCTTTCTACTCTTTTACTTTATCAAAATCATGTTTTATAGTCAAAAGGGCATAATAGTCAACATTTAAGCATTTAACGGAATCATGCATATGAATCGGATAATTAATGAACCAAGTTGTATAATAACAGAGGGTTATACTTATAGGTAACTTGGTCCTAATAAAGCTCTAAGGCATTTCTAAACTATGCTTAAACGGGTCAGAACTGAAAGTCAAAGCATAAGTCAAACTATGCGACTTTCGGTTCCGAACCGAGCCTAAACTAAAAATTGTCGAGTTGAACATGTTGGGACATGATCTTACATTAATTACCAAGTTATATTAATGATCAAACAGGTTGCAAGTATCCTACATTGCTAATTATGCTTTAATTTGAAAATTAACATTCTGTTGACTTTTTAAAGTAAGCTTTGACTCGACAATTAACATAGTTAGAGTGGGAATCTGGAAGTACCCTTTTAAGGGTTTATTACCCATATAAATACCTACTTAAAGGTACTTTTAATTCGTGATTAGACTGAGCACATATTAATTAATCACGAAGTCAAACCTTAATTACGATGGTTTGACTTTTAGTTAATTAACTAAGCTAAACTAAGTTAGAAAGGGTTAAGAATGCTTACAAGAGTCCTAAACATGATTAGTGATCACTAGGAAAGTTGCTTGCAGACCAGAGAGCTCCAGAAATAAGTTGCAAATGCAAATGCCCAAAAGTTGCAAACTTGATTTTCTTATATAGTGACCCCAAGAGCTTAGGATCATGCCAACTAACTCTAGTGATGTTATAAGATCATCTCAGGTGGCCTAGGATGCTAAAAACCAGATATAGGAGCCCCTTGAATCGAAAAACCAGCTTTTAAGTCGGTGCAACCGGAATTAACAGGCAGCTGTCAAGAAATTCGCATCTGGGACCTGCTTGCGCACCGCAACGTCCACAGTGTTGAGGTGCGCAAGCAACTTGCCAGCACAAAACAACTTTCAAATGTTTACAGTTTGGCCCCTGGACCTTCCAAACGTCATTTTCACATTATTTCTTGCATTATAAGCCTTCTAAATTTACTTTTGAGGGTTCCAAGACTTATACAAACTTTGTTAAGTCCTTGGTTAACTTTGTAATCACCCGAAAAGCCATAATTTCCTACGTTGACGCTTTTAACCCCTCGTATATGAATTTGGTCATAACTTTCTCATACGATAACGAAACTTTATGAAATTTTTATCACACATTCTAGTGAGTATAATTTACCGATACAAAGCTTCGGGTTTGCTAAAAGGTCACTCAGAGGTATACTTTAAACATGTTGACACATTTAACCCCTGTAGTTTGAAATCTCTCACTTTCTTTCATGTTTAGTTTTGTATGATCCATGATTTATTCATTTGAAGGTATAAACATCTTGTAGGGCTATTGTAAAGTACATTTATCCATTGTTGACATTTTGAATCCTTTTATACACACCGATTCCTTGTTTATCAACTTTAGTCCCTCTAAAGTATACTTTCACACGTTCAAGCTTATGACACGTGTCGATACATTATTGGACATAAATTTTCGAGGTGTTACAGCATCGGTGACGACATTTGCTTTGCCTGGATGGTAACGAATCTCACAGTCGTAATCGTTGAGGAGTTTAACCCATCGGCGTTGGCGCATATTCAGTACTTTCTGGTCAAAGATGTGTTGTAGGTTCTTTTGGTCGGTCAAGACCGTACACTTGGTACCGTAAAGGTAGTGTCGCCAAATTTTTAACGCAAAAATAACTGCACCTAGCTCAAGTTCGTGGGTTGTATAATTCTTCTCGTGGATCTTGAGCTGTCGTGAGGCTTACGCGATAACCTTATCTCGTTGCATGAGAACACAACCAAGACCAAGGTTAGAGGCATCGCAATAGACTACAAAATCGTCGTTTCCGTCGGGCAGTGAGAGCACGGGAGCATTACAAAGCATAGCTTTAATAGTTTAAAAGGCCTCCTCTTGTTCAGTTCCCCAAACAAAAGGTTTGTCCTTATGCGTAAGCGAGGTAAGCGGCACAGCGATTTTCTAGAAGTCTGCGATGAATCGGCGATAGTAACCCGCCAATCCGAGAAAAGAGCGAACTTTGGACGGGTTCCTAGGTGTAACCCAACTCTTAACAGCTTCGATCTTCGCAGGATTGACATGAATTCCTTGACTATTGACGATGTGATCGAGAATTCACACTTGGAGAACTTGGCATAGAGACGGTTTCCCTGGAATAACTCAAGAACCAAACGTAGATGTTGCGAGTGTTTGGTTTTTGACTTGGAATAGATCAGGATATCATCGATGAATACGATGACGAAGCGGTCAAGAAAGGGTTTACACATGCGATTCATTAGATCCATAAAGACTGCGAGAGCGTTAGTCAAATCAAAAGGCATGACAACAAATTCGTAGTGACCATAGCGGGTTCAAAAAGCGGTTTTGGGTATATCTTCCTCCTGAATTCGTAACTGGTGATAGCCTGAGCATAGATCGATCTTTGAAAAACACCTAGCACCTTGTAGTTGCTCAAACAAATCATCGATTCGAGGCAAGGGATAGAGATTCATGATAGTCAGCTTATTCAATTCCCTGTAGTCGATGCACATCCGGAATGATCCATCCTTCTTTTTGACGAAAAGGACAGGCGCGCCCCAATGAGTGGTGCTAGGGCGAATGAAGCCTTTATCAAGTTGTTCCTGGAGCTGACTCGAGAGTTCGTGCATTTCAGAGGGAGTGAGACGATAAGGCGCTCTAGCAACAGGATTTGCTCCAGGAATGAGGTCGATTCAGAAATCGATATCACGAGTGGGAGGTAAACCAGGTAAATCGTCAGGAAACATGTTGGGAAATTCACAAACAACGGAAACATCTTTCACTTGAGTCTTCCCTTCCTTTTCCTCCACTACTACGATATGTGCCAAGAAGGCTTGGTATTCCTTGCGGAGATAGTTGCCGGCTTGGACACATGACATGAGTTGTAACTTCTTCGGATGGCAATCCGATCGGACGGCAATCCGTCCCATGATCCGATCGTTTTGAAACTTGTTAAGTTTTGAAAGTTTTGCAGTTTGTTCGAGACGGTTTGACAACGTATTGAACAACAGGAACCCCACCAAGCCCAGACCCTCAGATCGGATGGGAATCACCCAGTCCGATCAGTTGGCTATTCGTGACGGTTCGTTCGTGTTCAACCCGAAGTCGGTTGTCTCTTGCATAGGAACCAGATCTCAAACCGACACTTCACTAGTAACAAGTAGAAGGCCTGAACGAGCTCCGATTCTATCGATTTGAAGGCATTGAGTGTAAAAGAGTTGAAAGTGTAAGACCCATCTTAACATAACTGAAATTTATAACACGCATTTATTACAAAATGCGAGCTTACAAAATCTTTGTTGGGTTTACAACCATACATGATCAAAATATTGGAGTTATCATTCTAACTAGTTTAAACGTTTAAATGCAAATCTTAGTATTTACATATTAATTAAAACAAATTAGATCAATGCGAAAGCTTGTTCGGTGTGTTTGGTTCTTGAAAGACGCTTGATCAAGCGTCTTTCAAGAACCGAACACACCGAACAAGCTTTCGCATTGATCTAATTTGTTTTAATTAATATGTAAATACTAAGATTTGCATTTAAACGTTTAAACTAGTTAGAATGATAACTCCAATATTTTGATCATGTATGGTTGTAAACCCAACAAAGATTTTGTAAGCTCGCATTTTGTAATAAATGCGTGTTATAAATTTCAGTTATGTTAAGATGGGTCTTAACACGCATTTATTACAAAATGCGAGCTTACAAAATCTTTGTTGGGTTTACAACCATACATGATCAAAATATTGGAGTTATCATTCTAACTAGTTTAAACGTTTAAATGCAAATCTTAGTATTTACATATTAATTAAAACAAATTAGATCAATGCGAAAGCTTGTTCGGTGTGTTCGGTTCTTGAAAGACGCTTGATCTTCATCCGGACATCTTGGGAGCTTTCACCTAATGCCAAAACCACATAAACTGTTATTTTTGACACGTTTAAGCACGTAAAATCAAGTTCTAAGGCCCAACAATAGAATTAAAACAAAATTTCTGAAATAATAGTCGGTCGCGCCCCGCGACCGTTTTCGATTCATCCTTCGCGGCCTGCGACAAGGGTCGCGTCGCGCGACCAAAATGTTGATTTGCCGTCGCGTAGCGCGACGGCCTATTTTTCACAGCAGGTTTGTTCTCTTGTTGCTGCAATTGCCCAGCTACGAAAATTACCAATTAACAACTTTGAACTTGCATAACTTTCGCTATACAAGTCCGTTTTACGTAATTCTTTTTCCTACGCGTCCGTAATTAAAATACGGACCCGTTTACCATCATTGTTCGCATTGAAAACTGGTTTATAGGCAACTAGTCTATAATTCCCTTTTCCTATTATTTGACCCATTTTAAGTTACATTTCAAGTGTGTTATCAAGAGTCGTTGCTAACATTTCCTACCCATCCCGGGCTTATCAAGCAATAGCGTTTCCACTCCCATTACGGGGTTCGCGTACGCATTTACATTCACCGTTTTATGTATATCTTTCAAATCACTTAATCCACATTCAACTTTTTAATTTTATTTTGACCCATTTAGTGGACTTTTAGGCATTAAGCATCCAACTCGCCATTTCCCTTTCGCATCTCACGTTTCCCATACTAGTTAACTAATTATCTTCCACCACAACTATTTTTGTGGTGAATTTAACATAAGGAACCCCAAAAATCCAAATTTTACCCTTCGACTAGTCATTTTACGCAAATGACCCATTCTTTAGGCATTCGTCCCACGAAAGTTTTTGCCTACACTTTTTATATGTATCTAAGGGTTTCATAATCAATAAACAAGTTTCTAAAGAATCTCTAACGGTCGTTTACCCGGTTCACCCATTAAGGGCTTTTTGGTCAATTCTAGTCTCTTATTTTACAACAAAAGACTCTCAGCAATTATTGACCAAAATAACACTTTTAACTACAACATAATTTTGCGTACCTGGCCCGGGTCAACAAATAGACCCGATTTATACCTTGCTTTTATTATCACATGTTCTATGGCAACGCAATTATCCGACTTGCTACTCGTTCCTGTTAACATAAGACTCAACAACCATATTAGTCGATATTGTCAAATGGTGTTATCACCACCAATTGACCCGTTTGGACTATATGCCCAACGTTATCTATTTAATCAAAAACATGGTTTTTGATTTCTAATTCCTACATCCATCCCATCCCGGATTTTTCTATTTTTCTCTTAAATTCCTTTCTTACAAATTTAACCCGTTTCGGCTTACGCCATGGGTATCATTTTAACTTCGATTTACATTAGTCGACATTTGACCAATATCCAAATTTTCTTCTTTACCCTTTTTCCTCATTATTAGATTACACTACAAGGTAATCTTAACGGAATTCCATATTTTCAATATTATCATTATCGTTTATAACGTATAGAATAAACAAGTATTCTACATAAGTGTGTAAATTACACTTACCTCTCATCCGGCTTACGCTTCTCTTCTCGTACTTGATTTATTTGACCGCTTCTTTCCCAAGGCTCCACCTAGCTCGTTTAAGCGTCAAACTATTGTCAATCATTTACAAGGCGGTTAAATTAGTCATTAACAATCCCGACCATTCCACCTCACTTATTTTCTATGTCGAAACTACTATTCGACTTCATGATTAGTTAACTTAGTTTGTCAAAGTTAACTACTTTCAATCACATGGTTTACAACATTAAGTCTAAATCAACATAATATTTAGAACCCTTATCACTTCATATTACGTGTAATTGCCATATCATTCAAATACGCGTTTTCACTCTAATTTCAACACTTTAGTTCTCATTTAGGCATTTTAACAAACACCTAATGTGCATAATTTGTATTTTTCTTTTATCAAGTTCATGGTTATCGTTTTAACCAAGTTTTAACATCAATTGACATGTTCATATCAATTTTTTTTCGCATTTACAACATCAGAATTTACTTACGAAAATTCAAATTACACTAGAACAACTATCAATTTCTAGTGTTTAACATGTTCATACTAAAACCCACTTATCACCTTCAATGGTGATTATGAATTCACATGAATTAGGCCTAACTTCATCATATACTTTTCTAGGATTTACTCCTAGACACTACAATGTTCCTATCTCATCATATAACAAGCATGCAATCATCTAATCCGAATTCTCTAGGTTTTCTCAGAAATTCAACTAGAGATTTCTCATGAAATTTACATACCTCGTGACTCCTTTTTCAGTGGAGATCACTAATTCGTACTCGAATTTTGATTTAGACTTGATTTGGACCTTCAATTTGAGAGATTTGTGAGAGTTAGGGTTTGCTTCTTTTTCCCCTGTCCTCTGGTCGATCCACGCACACACACACACACACACTGAGTGTGTGTGTTGTGTTTTATTTTTAATTTTAATAAAACATGTTTCCCTTCTTGGCCATATTAGTCCCTCTTGTTTCATTTGTTATAAAAGAAGCTATATCTCATAGCTTTTCATTTAGATACCCATTACTAACTAGGTTAACTATTCCTAGTTAACTTGGTGGGTGTGGGGAATTATAACCCGTTTTATATTTTAAGTCCCGTTAACTCGGGCTTCTAATAAACCGTGTTTTCTCAAAGCGTTTATTCTTCTTTTTGATTAATATAAGATTATTTATTTAAATCCTAACATTCACCGGGTTAATTTTACCACTAACGGTATTTTACTCGTCTTTACTATTAACGGGGTTTGATTACCAAACTCATTTTTGGGGTGTTACAAGTCTACCCCCTTAAAGAGGTTTTGTCCCCGAAACCTTTCTCACGTTCTTTATTAGTTTAGATCATCCGAACCTTAGTTTCGGTGATCTCTTGAGCATTGCTCGCACATAATACTCTTCCCAGAGAAGTATGTTAATGTGTTTTGGTTTTAAAACGTATGACGTATACGCCTTCCACGTGTAAGGCCTCGTAGGCCATCACCTTCAGCTTGTATTTCTTATTTTAGTCACTTATTTGACCGAGTTGTCATCAAATCACTTGGTTGTATTTATTTTCAACATGTTTACTTCAATCAAATCTTATTTCAACAAGCATTTTGTATAAGTCGTAACACTGTTCCGACTTTAAAAGGTTTTACCGGCTAGACTGATTAGTCGTCGTCTTTTTATTCCCCGTCATTCGGGTATATCTTATTGCCAACTTGGCCTTTTGCGTGTTTTCTAATTTTCATATCTCGTAACTCATGCTACGACTTGATTGTATTCTATATCATTTTCTATATTTCTTTTCTTGTCCGTGAGCGTGTCATGTCACGTTTAAGTCTAATTCAACTTTTCTTTATCATGCTTCTTCTTTTCGAACATATCGTCTCGCACCCATCGGTGTTAAGACCCACATTCTTTGATTTACTCATTTCCAAATTCGTCTCATAGTATTCATATGTGTTAAAACGTTGTTTCTTTTTTGTAACACCTCGAAAATTCACGTCCTATAATGTATTGACACGTGTCATAAGCTTGAACGTGTGAAAGAATACTCTAGAAGGACTAAAGTTGACAAATAAAGAAACTATGGAAATATAAGGGTTCAGAATGTCAACAATGGATAAATATGCCTTACAATAACCCTACAAGATGTTTATACATTCACACGAATAAATCATGGATCTTACGAAGCTAAATATAAAAGAAAGTGAGAGATTACAAACTATAGGGGTTAAATGTGTCAACATGTTTAAAGTATACCTCTGAGTGACCTTTTAGCAAACCCGAAGCTTTGTAACGATTAATTATGCTCATGAGAATATGTGATAGAAATTTCACAAAGTTTCGTTAAAGTATGAGAAAGTTATGATAAAATTCGTGTGTAAGGGTTAAAAGCGTCAACGTTGAAAAATTAGGGCTTTTCGGGTGATCACAAAGTTTACCATGGACTTGCCAATGTTTAAATACATCTTGGAGCCCTTAAGAATCAATTTAGGAGGATGAAATTGCAAGAAAATGACTTAAAACCGCGTTTAGAAGGTCCAGGGGGTGAAATGCAAATAATGGAAACTGTTTGGCTGGTCATCAACATGCTCGCGTAGCGCGAGCATCTCCCCTTTTGCCGTCGCGCTACGCGACTGCCATGTCTGATCAGAATGATGCACAGGTGCCAGTTTCAGGTCTTTAACCGACTTAGATGCCTTGTTTTCAATACCTGGAGCTTGTTTGATGGTATTTTAAGGCATAGGGACACCTGGAATGATCTTGTAACACCTATAGAGTTGTTTGGCATGATCAAATTGATCCAAGAAACCTATATAAAGGCCATGATCTTGGGTTCTTCATTTGCTCATTCACTTGGAAGTTCACAACTCACTTCTTGGAGGTTCCTGGAGCTCAAGGATCATTCCTAGTGATCATTAGTCGTGCTTAGGACTATTGTAAGTATGCTTAACCTCCTTTAATTCAGTTTTGCTTAGTTAATTAGCGTAAAGTCAAACCGTCGTAATTAAGATTTGACTTCGTCATTAATCTTAATCCCTTCAGTCAAAATTCAAATTGGAAGTACCTATGAGTAGGTAATTATATGGGTAATAAACCCTTAAAAGGGTATTCTCTGATACCCACTCTATCTAGGTCAATTGTCGAGTCAAACCTGATATTAAAAAGTCAACAAGAAGCTTAATTTTAAATTTATGCATAATTAGCAATGTAAAGACTATGCAACCTGTTTTATCATTAATATAACTTGGTAATTAATATAAGAACATGTCTAAACATGTTCAACTCGACAATTTTCAGCTTAGGCTAGGTTCGGAACCGAAAGTCGCATAGTTTGACTTATGCTTTGACTTCCAGTTCTGACCCGTTTAAGCATAGTTTAGAAATGCCTTAGAGCTTTATTAGGACCAAGTTTCCTATAAGTATAACCCTCGGTGATTTTACAACTTGGTTCATTAGTTATCCGATTCATATGCATGATTCCGTTAAATGCTTAAATGTTGACTATTATGCCCTTTTGACCTTAAAACATTATTTTTGAAAAAGTAAAAGGGTAGAAACCTTAGATACTAATTTATAAACTTGCACCTAAAATTTGACATCAGTTTGAGGTCTAGATTAAGAGTTATGCTCATTAGCGTAATTTGAAAGCTTTCTGTTGATTAAACGGCATAATTAGCGTATAGCCTAATTAAACCCACTTTTTGATATCAAACTTTTTACCCACTGATATAATATAATATTTTAGGATTTTTGAAGATTTTTATTTAATTTTTGGCTGATCATAACATAGGTCTTTAAGTATGATTCGGTTAATGCCGGTTTTACCCTTTTAAGCCATAAAATGAGTTTTACAAATCCTTTTGACCCCAAACCTCTTTCTACTGATCTAATATAATAAATAAAGTATTTTGAGCCTTCTGGAATTATAAAAATATCAGCTTTCCTTTGAAAACCCGGAAATGGCTCCAAATCGCCTTTTTGGGCATTTTTGACGCATAGTATGTATTAAGATTATGTTGAGCACATAAGGTTTGATACCTACTGATATTTTAAGTAAATTATTATATTTTTACAGTAAGCTAAAGTCTTACACTCAGGTTTCCAGTTTTGACCTTTTAAGCCTATGAGAAATTACCAAAATGCCCTTAAGAGGCATAGTTTGGTTATAAAGGATAGATTTCACATATATATGATACTCTACTGATATAACCTAGTAAATTGAGTAATTTTACTGATTTCATCAGACCCGAAACTCAGGTTCATATTTAAACTCTTTAATAACCTTTTTAATGACTAAAATACCCCTACGGGGCGTAATGTGAGTCTAAATCCGTTTTGGGCATAATATAAGATATCTTTCTGATGTCACAACATAATTAAAGCATAATAACTTAGGAAACTTGCATATGACTCATTTGGTTACTCGTTACGCACTTTTCGCGTTCGGATCGGCGTATGTGACTAGTTTGCATATATTAGCCGAAACGGGTCAAACCATATCATTTTTGTCTCAAAATCCAGAATGTGTTTAGATTACCCATATTATACAAGTCTTCAAACTTGTCGGGTCAAAACCACATTCTAATCCGGTCTTCACCTTATCATGCGTTTGAACCGTATCTTTCTGTAAGACTAACCGGCCTAAGCTTAGGCTTAATTAAAGACCCGTTAGCATTCTAAATGGTTATTTATACCATCATTCCAGACTAGAGCCTTCCGGTAAATGGTACCTACGCTTACTTAAGTGAATACGGCTGAGTTATTAAATTCTTACTATTTAAGACAGGAGCTAGCTCAGGTAAATACTCTTAACTTATTTTCCCTATACGGGCTTGGGATACGGTATAATAATACCGCTTGGTCGGGTATTGAATATTTAATCTTATTGTGGTTAAATTATTGAGGTAACCCGGTTTAATCTGTATTGTTTGAAATAAAGACCTTTAGGGGTTAATGACCATGTCACGGATATCCTTGACATCATTGTGTTATAAAATGGCCACGCCTTATACACGGGGTGTAGGCATACACCTGACAGTTGTTTAAGGAAAAATGGTATCTCACTCTCTTGTGGGCCTATACTTGTGGCGTGTCTGTTAATCTAACTCGGTTTCTACATCGGGCCCTGAACGTATAACGAACATGTAAATCTGTATACAAGATTATAACTATAATTGTCCCAAGTTATAAAGAGTTTGTGCCTTGTGCATTCAAATCAATTTTTATTAAACCTTTTCAAAATGAGTCGGTTGAGTGTATTTACCAGTGAAAACTGACGTATTTTCCAAAAGGGTTAAGTGACAGGTACTGGACGTAATTGGCTGGAAGCTCAGGGCGTTAATAAGGAATCTTGCAAGTTCTAGGCATCTAAAGTCTGTTGAATAATGTTTATGTTTTAAGATCCGCCTGTGGATTCTTTACTTTCCGTTGTAATACTGGATATTACTTTATATTCGGATTGTAATATATTTACCTTTTGCTTCCGCTGTGCATTTAAATAATGTGTTGTTTGACTATGATGATATCAACTACGTCACGATACTCCCCACCGGGCCCACCGGTGACACGTGGAAATTAGGGGTGTGACAGGTTGGTATCAGAGCCAACACTGAGTGAATTAAACACTAGTCTTTTGTGTTTAATCTCAGTTACACAATTGCACATTCTTGAGTCTAGACAAGAACATAGGACTAATCCTAATTCGTTTTATTTGTTTCTTTTGTTATTTTCTGATTAGCCCTTGCATGGGCGAGTCATTTTTATTAGAAGTCCCGTTTAGGGCAACCACATATATTTGTTTAAGTTTTAATGGAACGATTATATTTAAAAATATCATTCCTATATTATAAGATCTACCATTATAATAAAATGGCAAAATCTAGAAAGGACAAGACCTAGCCATGTGTCACGTTAAGACCCGGCCAAGATGGCAGTTCCTCAATTTAGGTTCAGATCCTTATTAACATCCCAAGTTAGGATTGTTTTGCGTTAATTACTAAAAAAAGGAATCTTAAAGGTAACCTAGCCTATATGACGAGGCTAAGATGGTAGGACCTATTCAAGAGATTCAATCCCTGTTAACATCTGTAAGTATGTTAACAATTTTTTGGCAAACTGTGAATCGTTAAAGTCACACAGGCCATCGTTAAAAATGGGTTAATCTAAATTCCCTTATTTGAAATAAACATCCCTTAAGAATGAAGTGCCTACGGGCTATAATTAGCGTCCTCTGAGACTAAAGACGGTAGTAGTCTTTGACTCTCTGTCAAAAAAAAAGGTAATGAACTTTGATTCAAACCTTAATGCCTTGATTCTCTGAAATCATGACTTATAAATTAAATTTGTCTACGTGACTAGGCCTTTTGTGCTATTATTAACTTATAATTTAGGATTATGATAAAGATCCTGAACAATTATATATATAGCAAATTAACTAATATGTGTATTAAAAACATGGTTAATAAATCGTCAAGAACGATAGTACTATATAGGCTTCTAAATAAACCTTGTCCTTATTGATTTTATGTAGCAATTAAAGCTACATGGCTAGGTCAGAAGAAGTAAACAGTCATCCCCTGGAAAACCACGATGATGATAGGGTTATTATAACCAGAGGAGAGCTCCGTACATTGATTGATACAGCTGTATCTAAAGCTGTAGAGGAGCAATTCAAGGAGTATAGTGGGACGCATAGTAGAACTTCTTCAGTACCCCACTCTAAGTCTATTCCTAAGATCCATTCAGTGGCTCATGACAAGCCACCCTCTAAGAAAGAGGAACCAAAGAAGGATGATGATCGACGTTCATCTAATGAACACAGTGTTCCATCCAAGAGGATAGTGTTCGATAACGAACCGCGTACCAAGTCCTGTACCTATAAATACTTTGTTTCCTGCAAACCCCGAGACTTCACTGGGGAGAAAGGGGCAATCGATTGTATGACCTGGTTGGATGAAATGGACACAGTTGTCGATATCAGCGGTTGTGCTGAGAGGGATGTAGTGAAATATGTATCCCCATCGTTCAAGGGAGAGGCACTAGCATGGTGGAAGGCTCTCATTCAAGCTGCTGGGAAGATCCCACTTTACAACATGTCATGGGAATAGTTTGTTGCTCTCATTATGGAGAACTACTGCCCTCAACACGAGGTTGAGAGGATTGAGTCAGATTTCTTATCATTGGTGATGACAAACTTAGATTGTCAAGCTTACCTCACCAGTTTCAATACACTGTCCAGACTGGTTCCTTACCTAGTAACACCAGAACCCAAGAGAATTGCTCGCTTCATTGGGGGTTTAGCCCCAGAAATCAAAGCCAGTGTTAAGGCTTCAAGACCTACTACATTCAGGTCAGCGGCCGATCTGTCGCTATCTCTTACACTCGATGTAGTCAGAAACAAGGCTGCCAAAGCCTCCGAAGATGGAAAGCGTAAAAGGGAGGATGAGGATTCTCATCGCTCCGATAGGAAGAGGAACTCTGAGGATAAGAAGAGTTCCGGGTTTAAGAAAGACAGCCAGCAGTCGGGTGAGAAGACCAGGTGCGAAACATGTAGGAAATACCATCTCGGGAAATGCAGATTTGAATCTCAGCCTCTACCGTGTGGAATTTGCAAATCTAGGGAACATAAAACCCTGGATTGCAAGAAGTTGAAAGATGCAACCTGTTACGGTTGCAACAAGAAGGGGCATATCAAGACCAACTGCCCTAGGAATCAGAAGAAGCCCGAAGAAGCCAAGAAAACAAACGCATGATGAACGCCTAGAATGCAGAATGACAACCTTATAGCAGGTACTTTTCCTTGTCAAGCAGTTTATACAGAAATTTATTTGTTACCGGCACATATAATTCTATAAAGAACAATAAATGTTGTGAATTGTTGTCTCCGCTGATTAGGACTCCGGTCATTTAACGCGAGATAGAAATTGGCCGATGACACTATAGATAATGCTCCAACAAATCTTAGATTGATATTTTATATCTATTAAGAATCACTCTTTTCTGATATCCTTATGGCAAGCTTTCAAGCTATCCAAATTCATCACTATAATAAAGACAGATGTGACATTTTGATCCCCTGTCAAAAAGATGATGGATTAGGACCAAACTTTAAATGCCATTAATGGTCTTTTGTGACCTAGGCTAAGTATAATTGATATATATTAAATAACGTTCATTAAGAATGTTAATGCTATATTGGCCTGTATGGTTTAATGAAACCATGGTTAGTATATAAGACCATGAGGATGATGAAAAGCAGTTGTCGGATCGCAACCAAGAGATTGATTCATTTAGTAATAGGAACAAAATCTTGAGTATGACAAACTCGGATGAGACATCAGTCAATCACGCCATTGATGATGCGACGCATGTCAATTATATTACAATTATAAACCTAAGAAAGTCCAAGGATGTTCTTCAAACTATGATAAGACGCAGCTGTAGGAAAAGCTGTGAAGAAGATCGTGAAAAAGTTCAAAGAACCGAATGCTACTTGCTCCAAATCCTTCGTAAACTATAAGTATAGCAAACTTTTAAATCTTTCTTAAGAACCATAGTTATTAAGTAAAGGCAGGAATCATAAGAACTATTTCTTCTGTTCTTGTCAAGAACCTTCAGTCGTAGAATTTTAGAAGTATCCTCTTTTTAGGTGTAATGCTTCAACACTTAGAATTGATATCTCCTTGATCTCTAATGATTACAGATACCAGAGGGTATGATAAAAGCGTCATATGAGGATTGGTGTATCTTAATATGTTCCATAGATTGCTTCCATGCCTGATCAGTATGGAGGTTTAATGCATGGGACCACGAGGATATCTCAATAGTCATATGGTGCTAAGGTCAACTATTGGTATTCAAAGAAGATATTCAAAATGGAATGGTCCAAGTAAATGTTCCCGATTAAGGAATTCATGGACTCGTAACAAAAATGTGTCACTTATCTGATACAGAATATGATTGATGAACTGAAGCCCGAGATTTGGAAATCTCTGTAACCTCCTTGTACCTTAATTATCTTCTCCTAAGATTACCCTGTTTACCCCTGAGAGGCAAGTAGAGTTAAGATTTACATCCTGTTTTGGGTTGGAATGTTGTAAGAACTCCGTGTTGATCATGGAATAATCGAAACCTTGATTAAGTAAGTTTTTAAAATAGAGGATTCATATAGCCTAACTAAACATTCTAAGAATTCGGTATTGTTAATTAAGAAAGACGGTTCATTTTGCTTATGCATTGATTACCGTAACCCCAATTAGGCAACAATTAAGAATTTGCCATCAGCTGCCCAGGATCGTCGATTTGTTCGACTAACGGCAAGGATTAGTTATTCCTTAAGAATAGTTTTAAGAAATGGTTGGGATAACCACCTCACTTTAAGATAAGCTTTTCTATAATAGTTGTATATAAGTATCAAGGTGACTCCTTTGGAGACCTTGTATAGATGGAATGTTAAACGCCTATTGATAGGACAATAGATTGGTAAGTCCAATTGTCAGGATCTGAAAGTTGCCTTAGAAACAACAAATAAGATCACGTAAATACATAATCATTTGTAAGTTGCCAGTATACGGCAGGAAATCAAGGATTTATGAAAGTAGCAACTCTCCTAAGTTCTTGTTAAAGAATAAGGTTCAACAAAAGATATCACTCTGGAAGGGTGTGCCAATTTGTTAATTTTCAGACTAGTTAAGCTCTGAATATATAAAATCATTCGAAGGAATCGAATGTATCAAGATCAGATAGCTTATAAGCTAAAACCTATTTAAGAAGATAGACGGAGCTCGCAATACATTTCACACTAATGATTTAAGGAGGTGTTTCGCCAATAAGTCAAGAAGCACTATCATATAATGGTATACAGATTTATGATATAATGAGCAACCTATGTCGATTAAGGATCGACAGGTGAAGAAGCTCCAAAAGGATACATGTGCCTATTATAGAGGTCAACTGTGGGAGCTTGGAAAGACTCCAGATATGTTATAGGAGTTAGGTCCATTATGCGACAAAAAGTACTTCCAGTGTTTTAACAAATCTCGAGGTCGAGATTTCTTTTAAGGGGGTGAGGATGTAACACCTCAAAAATTCACGTCCTATAATGTATTGACACGTGTCATAAGCTTGAACGTGTGCAAGAATACTCTAGAAGGACTAAAGTTGACAAATAAAGAAACTATGGGAATATAAGGGTTCAGAATGTCAACAATGGATAAATATGCCTTACAATAACCCTACAAGATGTTTATACATTCACACGAATAAATCATGGATCTTACGAAGCTAAATATAAAAGAAAGTGAGAGATTACAAACTACAGGGGTTAAATGTGTCAACATGTTTAAAGTATACCTCTGAGTGACCTTTTAGCAAACCCGAAGCTTTGTAACGATTAATTATGCTCATGAGAATATGTGATAGAAATTTCACAAAGTTTCGTTAAAGTATGAGAAAGTTATGATAAAATTCGTGTGTAAGGGTTAAAAGCGTCAACGTTGAAAAATTAGGGCTTTTCGGGTGATCACAAAGTTTACCATGGACTTGCCAATGTTTAAATACATCTTGGAGCCCTTAAGAATCAATTTAGGAGGATGAAATTGCAAGAAAATGACTTAAAACCGCGTTTAGAAGGTCCAGGGGGTGAAATGCAAATAATGGAAACTGTTTGGCTGGTCATCAACATGCTCGCGTAGCGCGAGCATCTCCCCTTTTGCCGTCGCGCTACGCGACTGCCATGTCTGATCAGAATGATGCACAGGTGCCAGTTTCAGGTCTTTAACCGACTTAGATGCCTTGTTTTCAATACCTAGAGCTTGTTTGATGGTATTTTAAGGCATAGGGACACCTGGAATGATCTTGTAACACCTATAGAGTTGTTTGGCATGATCAAATTGATCCAAGAAACCTATATAAAGGCCATGATCTTGGGTTCTTCATTTGCTCATTCACTTGGAAGTTCACAACTCACTTCTTGGAGGTTCCTGGAGCTCAAGGATCATTCCTAGTGATCATTAGTCGTGCTTAGGACTATTGTAAGTATGCTTAACCTCCTTTAATTCAGTTTTGCTTAGTTAATTAGCGTAAAGTCAAACCGTCGTAATTAAGATTTGACTTCGTCATTAATCTTAATCCCTTCAGTCAAAATTCAAATTGGAAGTACCTATGAGTAGGTAATTATATGGGTAATAAACCCTTAAAAGGGTATTCTCTGATACCCACTCTATCTAGGTCAATTGTCGAGTCAAACCTGATATTAAAAAGTCAACAAGAAGCTTAATTTTAAATTTATGCATAATTAGCAATGTAAAGACTATGCAACCTGTTTTATCATTAATATAACTTGGTAATTAATATAAGAACATGTCTAAACATGTTCAACTAGACAATTTTCAGCTTAGGCTCGGTTCGAAACCGAAAGTCGCATAGTTTGACTTATGCTTTGACTTCCAGTTCTGACCCGTTTAAGCATAGTTTAGAAATGCCTTAGAGCTTTATTAGGACCAAGTTGCCTATAAGTATAACCCTCGGTGATTTTACAACTTGGTTCATTAGTTATCCGATTCATATGCATGATTCCGTTAAATGCTTAAATGTTGACTATTATGCCCTTTTGACCTTAAAACGTGATTTTTGAAAAAGTAAAAGAGTAGAAACCTTAGATACTAATTTATAAACTTGCACCTAAAATTTGACATCAGTTTGAGGTCTGGATTAAGAGTTATGCTCATTAGCGTAATTTGAAAGCTTTATGTTGATTAAACGGCATAATTAGCGTATAGCCTAATTAAACCCACTTTTTGATATCAAACTTTTTACCCACTGATATAATATAATATTTTAGGATTTTTGAAGATTTTTATTTAATTTTTGGCTGATCATAACATAGGTCTTTAAGTATGATTCGGTTAATGCCGGTTTTACCCTTTTAAGCCATAAAATGAGTTTTACAAATCCTTTTGACCCCAAACCTCTTTCTACTGATTTAATATAATAAATAAAGTATTTTGAGCCTTCTGGAATTATAAAAATATCAGCTTTCCTTTGAAAACCCGGAAATGGCTCCAAATCGCCTTTTTGGGCATTTTTGACGCATAGTATGTATTAAGATTATGTTGAGCACATAAGGTTTGATACCTACTGATATTTTAAGTAAATTATTATATTTTTACAGTAAGCTAAAGTCTTACACTCAGGTTTCCAGTTTTGACCTTTTAAGCCTATGAGAAATTACCAAAATGCCCTTAAGAGGCATAGTTTGGTTATAAAGGATAGATTTCACATATATATGATACTCTACTGATATAACCTAGTAAATTGAGTAATTTTACTGATTTCATCAGACTCAAAACTCAGGTTCATATTTAAACTCTTTAATAACCTTTTTAATGACCAAAATACCCCTACGGGGCGTAATGTGAGTCTAAATCCGTTTTGGGCATAATATAAGATATCTTTATGATGTCACAACATAATTAAAGCATAATAACTTAGGAAACTTGCATATGACTCATTTGGTTACTCGTTACACACTTTTCGCGTTCGGATCGGCGTATGTAACTAGTTTGCATATATTAGCCGAAACGGGTCAAACCATATCATTTTTGTCTCAAAATCCAGAATGTGTTTAGATTACCCATATTATACAAGTCTTCAAACTTGTCGGGTCAAAACCACATTCTAATCCGGTCTTCACCTTATCATGCGTTTGAACCGTATCTTTCTGTAAGACTAACCGGTCTAAGCTTAGGCTTAATTAAAGACCCGTTAGCATTCTAAATGGTTATTTATACCATCATTCCAGACTAGAGCCTTCCGGTAAATGGTACCTACGCTTACTTAAGTGAATACGGCTGAGTTATTAAATTCTTACTATTTAAGACAGGAGCTAGCTCAGGTAAATACTCTTAACTTATTTTCCCTATACGGGCTTGGGATACGGTATAATAATACCGCTTGGTCGGGTATTGAATATTTAATCTTATTGTGGTTAAATTATTGAGGTAACCCGGTTTAATCTGTATTGTTTGAAATAAAGACCTTTAGGGGTTAATGACCATGTCCCAGATATCCTTGACATCATTGTGTTATAAAATGGCCACGCCTTATACACGGGGTGTAGGCATACACCTGACAGTTGTTTAAGGAAAAACGGTATCTCACTCTCTTGTGGGCCTATACTTGTGGCGTGTCTGTTAATCTGACTCGGTTTCTACATCGGGCCCTGAACGTATAACGAACATGTAAATCTGTATACAAGATTATAACTATAATTGTCCCAAGTTATAAAGAGTTTGTGCCTTGTGCATTCAAATCAATTTTTATTAAACCTTTTCAAAATGAGTCGGTTGAGTGTATTTACCAGTGAAAACTGACGTATTTTCCAAAAGGGTTAAGTGACAGGTACTGGACGTAATTAGCTGGAAGCTCAGGGCGTTAATAAGGAATCTTGCAAGTTCTAGGCGTCTAAAGTCTGTTGAATAATGTTTATGTTTTAAGATCCGCCTGTGGATTCTTTACTTTCCGTTGTAATACTGGATATTACTTTATATTCGGATTGTAATATATTTAACTTTTTGCTTCCGTTGTGCATTTAAATAATGTGTTGTTTGACTATGATGATATCAACTACGTCACGATACTCCCCACCGGGCCCACCGGTGACACGTGGAAATTAGGGGTGTGACATTTTTAACTCATGTCAATTCCAAGGAATTTACGTCCAAGGATTTATCCCCTTCCGTTGTCATTTCGGTAATGACTTCACCCACTTTTGTGACGTAACACAATTTAAATAATTGTGAACTCTTCTCTTTTAACCCATTTAATTAACTTAGCGAAACCTATCGCTTTTATACTAACTTTATCTCCCGTTATTAATTTACGCGGGGAGTTACAACCAGTTTCCTCGTTCTATATTATTTGACCTGTAGGTTCTTTTGTTTAGCCTCATAGGCTATTTCTTTATATTTTCACCTTTTTACCTTATTAAGGTGAGACCCTCATCAATTCGTTTCTTTCTATTTGCGACCCGAAGGTCGTTTTGGTCCCGTAGACCTTAGCCTCATTTATAATCTCGTAGGTTATGATAATCCCGTAGATCATCTTTTATTCAAGTCTTTATTCAAAGGTATATACACTTATATATGTATATGGCGTTAAGGTACCCTTTTTATGTTCAAAATCATTTATTTTTGCCTTGGTATTTCCTTTTACCTTGACCGTAGTCTAAGGCTACATTTGTTTTCTTTCGGACAAATTTTCCGACTTTATGATTTCTCTCGTCATTTATGCGTCAGTTCATCTTATGCTCACCATTATCCAGTTTACATATATTCGCATTTGATTATGTCCCATTACCGGGCTCATTATTCTTTTACATTTAACGCTACCGTTATCCAGCTTGCGCTTACTTATGCCATTCGGCATTATATTATATTCAACCCGTTTGACTTATTCATGTGAAATTTTATCATTTATGGATATCGAACTTCATTCTTTGTTCGACCCGTTCAACTTTAAAATAGTTGAACATAATTTATCAAAATTTCTATTTACGTCATCTTGTCGTCTTTTAGTCATGACTCAAAACCCGAGTCTTTTGACTTTCCATCTGAGTTCCCGTTTCTCGGTCTACGCATGTGTTTAACTCCTTACCCATCAACCGGGTGTTTTACCGAATTCGTTATTATTGCAACCCTTCCGGTATGCATTAAGACTTCTTTTCAATTTTATATTCCGACTTTGTCCTCAAGTTTGACGTTTTACAAAAACAGCCCGTTAAGAGACATATTTGCATTCTCCGGGTTCGATTGTAAGTACACCCCCTCCCCATGCATATCTTAATCATTTTACATTAATCTTTGTCCCTTCACTCGGGCTCATTATCCTAATGTAATACGCTTCCGTCACCCGGCTGTGCGTTTACATTATTATCCAATATTTTGCTCATTTGATTCATTTGGGTATTTTTAATTTGTCCCATTTACCCTGTCCTTACTACATCGAATGTAAGTATGTCCATCATAAAAAGTTCATGGCACCACGTGCTCACCACTTACTTGGCCAGAGTAAGCGATCAATACCTGGTATACATGCCCTTTTATAATTTTCACATTACATCCCATGTAAGTAATGCCTCTATTTGTTTCTCTTGGAAACAATATCCCGGATAGGTTTTCTATTCGGGTTTTTCCAAATTTTCAATCTACATATGCAACTTTCAATCTCTACGTATTTGTTGCATATTACGATTTGTGCAATTAAATTTAAAATGTGCACCTGGTAATGGTTGCCCTAACGGGCTTCTCTTGCCATTAGCCTTGTTCGCGATCGCTACCCGATTTAGGTCCTTGGTGAGCATGTTCTACTTGCCGTGCTTTGGACCGTTCCTCCGTCAAATCCGCAATTTGTTTGACTCCCGCTATCTTTAGATACGAGTGTCCTTCAACTAAAACATTTACAAGAGTTAATAATATCAACTTCAATAATCGCCCGTATTATAATACAAGGCTTTTTCTATTATACGTGTCAACGCGCGTAATTTCATCAACTATATCAATCATTTTAATTGGGGTAACGTGTATTACACGATAACCCTATGTGTTGTTTACAACACTTTAACACGCTAAACCATTAACATACATGTACTTACCGTATTTGCGATCAAGCCTCGAACCGAACACTTTATTCTTTTAACCATGAGCTCTGATTACCAACTTGTAAGACCCATCTTAACATAACTGAAATTTATAACACGCGTTTATTACAAAATGCGAGCTTACAAAAACTTTGTTGGGTTTACAACCATACATGATCAAAATATTGGAGTTATCATTCTAACTAGTTTAAACGTTTAAATGCAAATCTTAGTATTTACATATTAATTAAAACAAATTAGATCAATGCGGAAGCTTGTTCGGTGTGTTCGGTTCGTGAAAGACGCTTGATCTTCATCCGGACATCTTGGGAGCTTTCACCTAATGCCAAAACCACATAAACTGTTAGTTTTGACACGTTTAAGCACGTAAAATCAAGTTCTAAGGCCCAACAATAGAATTAAAACAAAATTTCTGAAATAATAGTCGGTCGCGCCCCGCGACCGTTTTCGATTCATCCTTCGCGGCCCACGACAAGGGTCGCGTCGCGCGACCAAAATGTTGATTTGCCGTCGCGTAGCGCGACGGCCTATTTTTCACAGCAGGTTTGTTCTCTTGTTGCTGCAATTGCCCAGCTACGAAAATTACCAATTAACAACTTTGAACTTGCATAACTTTCGCTATACAAGTCCGTTTTACGTAATTATTTTTCCTACGCGTCCGTAATTAAAATACAAACCCGTTTACCATCATTGTTATCATTGAAAACCGGTTTATAGGCAAATAGTCTATAATTCCCTTTTCCTATTATTCGACCCATTTTAAGTTACATTTCAAGAGTGTTATCAAGAGTCGTTGCTAACATTTCCTACCCATCCCGGGCTTATCAAGCAATAGCGTTTCCACTCCAATTACGGGGTTCGCGTACGCATTTACATTCACCGTTTTATGTATATCTTTCAAATCACTTAATCCACATTCAACTTTTTAATTTTATTTTGACCCATTTAGTGGACTTTTAGGCATTAAGCATCCAACTCGCCATTTCCCTTTCGCATCTCGCGTTTCCCATACTAGTTAACTAATTATCTTCCACCACAACTATTTTTGTGGTGGATTTAACATAAGGAACCCCAAAAATCCAAATTTTACCCTTCGACTAGTCATTTTATGCAAATGACTCATTCTTTAGGCATTCGTCCCACAAATGTTTTTGCCTACACTTTTTATATGTATCTAAGGGTTTCATAATCAATAAACAAGTTTCTAAACAATCTCTAACGGTCGTTTACCCGGTTCACCCGTTAAGGGCTTTTTGGTCAATTCTAGTCTCTTATTTTACAACAAAAGACTCTCACAAATTATTGACCAAAATAACACTTTTAACTACAACATAATTTTGCGTACCTGGCCCGGGTCAACAAATAGACCCGATTTATACCTTGCTTTTATTATCACATGTTGATGTGCGTGAAGTGTGTTATGGTTTTAATGTTTATTTTAAGCCCTTTTACACTTTTTTAGCCTAGTTTTAAATTTATAAAACACGATATTTACTAACACTAAACACACATATGGGCAAGTGCACCCATCGTGAGCGTAGTATAGTGTTGGTAAGATACCGAGGTCGTCCAAGGACACAAGAGCTTTTAGTACCGGTTTATCCTCAACGTCTAATCAAATCAAAAATTAGAAAAAGGTTTTAAACTAGAAAAATAAAAACTAACTAAAATGCTGAAAATAAAATAAAATAAAAATAGATAGACAAGATGAATCACTTGGCTCCGACTCGTGTATAGTGTAACCTTTGATTATTTCCGCACTTTTGCACTTTTTAAGAGATTATCTTAGTTATTGTAGTAGGCCCCTCTTTTGAAGGTGACGTTACCCTCAACCTAGTAGTTTGAGTCAGCAAGGATACAATCCTAAAGGGTCGGATTATTGAAAGATAATTAATTAAGTTATTAATGCGTATTATGGTAGGCCCCTCTTTTGAAGGTGACGTTACCCCCGGCTAAGTAGTTTGAGTCAGCAGGGATACAGTCTTAAGTAGCCGGGTTAAAGTATTAATAGTAGCTTACATATGAGGGGATCAAAGAGTCTGGACCCCCGCCATCCAATACCGTTAAGTATTGAAGGAGGTCCTACTAAATTTGACCCAGGTCCTTGCAAGATCTATACACTAAACAAGGCAAGACTCTTACCAAACCGTTCCCTTAACCCCCGACCAGGTAGCCAACATACCTCCATATAGACCGTGGAGATATGAATGGTGAAAATCTTTTATTTTATATAGACAGTAAAATAATGCCAAGACACCACAGACGATAAGGAAAAATCACCTTCAACATAAGAAACTAGTTATTAAAGTCATTAATACACAACCAAGTAAAAAGTGCAAAAAGATTAAAAATAAAAAGTATTACACTAGACACTTTGTCTTCACCAAGTGATGTAAGAGACTTAGGCAGACATGGCCTTGATTGTCAAGAACTCTTTCGATCAATCTTGGATCCCGAGACGACTCACACACTCTATGATGGACAATTGATGATGGTGGTGGATGATGGTGTTGTGATGGTGGGTGAAGTGTAAGAGAGGTGGTGTGCCAAGGGGTGGTTTGCACTTGAGCCAAGCACTCCAATTTATAGGCTGAACAGAAGCTCGGGCATGGCCCCGTGTCCATTGGGCACGGCCCCGTGTCCATCCTCTTCTCTGTCTTCATTAATTGCAGTTTGTCTGCATTAGTTGACCACGCTCCCGTGTCCGCTGGGCACGCCCCCGTGTGCAGAAGCATATCTGTACTATCAAGATTTGCCTGGATTCTGCGAATCTTATAGTTGACCACGGCCCCGTGTCCGCTGAGCACGGCCCCGTGGTGGGCGATGGAAGCTTCTACAGCTTTGTCTTTTATGCTGACACTTGGGCACGCCCCCGTATTCACTGAGCACGGGGCGTGTTCAGCCTTCTGTTCTCTTGTTTTGCTTGGGAAGATGCTTTCGGGGAGGTCGGGCATGCCACGTTTGTTCATCTTCTTGTATTTATGTTAGATTTAGCTGCCTTTTTGCTTCTTTTGTTAATTTGAGCTCATTTAATCCTGAAAATACAAAAGGAAGACAAAAGCACACTTTTTCCAACATTAGTACTAAAAAGGGTTAGTTTTATGCCACAATTGATGTAATTTATATGTTGCATTTTGCACACATCACATGTTCTATGGCAACGCAATTATCCGAGTTGCTACTCGTTCCTGTTAACATAAGACTCAACAACCATATTAGTCGATATTGTCAAATGGTGTTATCACCACCATTTGACCCGTTTGGACTATATGCCCAACGTTATCTATTTAATCAAAAACATGGTTTTTGATTTCTAATTCCTACATCCATCCCATCCCGGATTTTTCTACCAAATATTTTTTCTCTTAAATTCCTTTCTTACAAATTTAACTCGTTTCGGCTTACGCTATGGGTATCATTTTAACTTCGATTTACATTAGTCGACATTTGACCAATTTCCAATTTTTCTTCTTTAACCTTTTTCCTCATTATTAGATTACACTACAAGGTAATCTTAACGGAATTCCATATTTTCAATATTATCATTATCGTTTATAACGTATAGAATAAACAAATATTCTACATAAGTGTGTAAATTACACTAACCTCTCATCCGACTTGCGCTTCTCTTCTCGTACTTGATTTATTTGACCGCTTCTTTCCCAAGCCTCCACCTAGCTCGTTTAAGCGTCAAACTATTGTCAATCATTTACAAGGCGGTTAAATTAGTCATTAACAATCACGACTATTCCACCTCACTTATTTTCTATGTCGAAACTACTATTCGACTTCATGATTAGTTAACTTAGTTTGTCAAAGTTAACTACTTTCAATAACATGGTTTACAACATTAAGTCTAAATCAACATAATATTTAGAACCCTTATCGCTTCATATTACGCGTAATTGCCATATCATTCAAATACACGTTTTCACTCTAATTTTAACACTTTAGTTATCATTTAGGCATTTTAACAAACACCTAATACGCATAATTTGTATTCTTCTTTTATCAAGTTCATGGTTATCGTTTTAACCAAGTTTTAACATCAATTAACATGTTCATATCAATTTTTTTCGCATCTACAACATCAGAATTTACTTACGAAAATTCAAATTACACTAGAACAACTATCAATTTCTAGTGTTTAACATGTTCATACTAAAACCCACTTATCACCTTCAATGGTGATCATGAATTCACAAGAATTAGGCCTAACTTCATCATATACTTGTCTAGGATTTACTCCTAGACACTACAATGTTCCTGTGTCATCATATAACAAGCATGCAATCATCTAATCTGAATTCTCTAGGTTTGCTCAGAAATTCAACTAGAGATTTCTCATGAAATTTACATACCTCGTGACTCCTTTTTCAGTGGAGATCACTAATTCATACTCTTATTTTGATTTAGACTTGATTTGGACCTTCAATTTGAGAGATTTGTGAGAGTTAGAGTTTGCTTCTTTTCCCCTGTCCTCTGGTCGATCCACGCACACACACACACACTGAGTGTGTGTGTGTTGTGTTTTATTTTTAATTTTAATAAAACATGTTTCCCTTCTTGGCCATATTAGTCCCTTTTTTTTCATTTGTTATAAAAGAAGCTATATCTCATAGCTTTTCATTTAGTTACCCATTACTAACTAGGTTAACTATTCCTAGTTAACTTGGTGGGTGTGGGGAATTATAACCCGTTTTATATTTTAAGTCCCGTTAACTCGGGCTTCTAATAAACCGTGTTTTCTCAAAGCGTTTATTCTTCTTTTTTATTAATATTAGATTATTTATTTAAATCCTAACATTCACCGGGTTAATTTTACCACTAACGGTATTTTACTCGTCTTTACTATTAACGGGGTTTGATTACCAAACTCATTTTTGGGGTGTTACAGAAAGAAAGTTGTGAACCATCTTTCAATCATTCTTCGTATGAAAATGTTTAGATCTATGCAAAAATAGTGTTAAAACATGTGGAAACCATGTAGATCTAAGTTGTTCTTGGTGGAATGAGGCCAAAACTTGAAGTTCCTAAGAACCCCATGATGACATCATCCTAGAACACCTCAAATATGCTGATTTCACGGTTAAAGGTGAAGATTTAAAGTTGAAAAAGATGAAGAAGTGTGTGTAGATCGTAGAAGTACAAGATTTGAGTGGAAAACTTACAAGAATCGCGAGAAATCAAGAGAAAAGAGGGCTTGAGCGTGCTGTTCGAACGAGAGAGCTGTCACATCGGTTGGTGATGTGACAGGGGGTATTTATAGGTTTCCAAAAGAGGAAAGGGAGCACATGTGTCGGATCGGATGGCACATCGATCGGATGGCCATTCGATCGAATGGTCATTCGATCGATTGGCTCCGACGAGTTGCGTTTCGATGTTTCCTTTTGCGTGTAGAGCGTTGCGATGCATTTCGAGTGAGCGGTGTGATAGTATTACCCATTAGTTACACAAATAACCTAACTACTATATCTAACATACAATCCCTATAATTAAGTTGCGTTTATCGTTTGCGATTAAATTTGCGTTGCGATAGAGTTGCGATTGCGAATAAATACCTTAACATAAACATAACATGCACAAGTAACACATAATAACACACACACGTAAAAAAATATCCAGAACACATAATTCGAGTTGCGAATGCGATAGCGATGCGATTAGCGATTAAACTGCGATTTACCTCGATTTATTATAGATACTCCACATAATACAACTAAAGCAAACAAATAATAGGATTCGATTACAAGTCAAGAAGCACAAATCAGAAATTAAGCAAGGAGTGACAGATCGCAATTAGCAATCTTTTCTTCCTTTGACTTTGACTTGCACTTTGACTTCAAAAAGTCGGGTTGTTACAATTGTCTTTTCCCACTCTAATACAACAAAATAAAAATAAAAAAGATTAACTTTTTTTTTCTAAAAGCGAGTCAACAGCACAATTGCTCCACCATATGGATCACGGATGTCAAGCTTTTTTGATTCTTTATATTCCAAGCTAACAAATTAGGCTTTGTTTAATCGGTCTGTAATTTGTTAGGAACGAGGCTTCTTTAATGATATGAGACCTTATATTTGACAAGTATTCCAACATTTTCAGTCAAAAACCCTTTTCATTTATTTCCCCTTCATATTCTTTTTCAGTAATTTCATCTTTTACTTTGTATTAATGGTTGTTTCGTCTTCTTCTTCAAGCAACACTCACATTAAAATGCCAAACTCGGCTCTTAGAAGAATATACATGACGCCATTTTTTAGTAGATCTAATATCTGCAAGCTTTAATGTCGATGAAGGTCCTTGTCATCAAACGACCGATGGCCGAAATCAGCCGGCTGAAACCGAGTGTCTAACCAGTCGCCGGCTTTTCGGGGAGTCGAAATGCATCTTGGAAACGATCCGGGTTAACCTGCGACCGGATAATAACCTGCAACCGGAGAAATCGGCAACAAGTTCAGATTTTGAAGAGGAAACAACAGGGGAGAAACTAGGGTTCCGGTGACGGGGCCCATCTGCGACGGTGGTGGGGATGGAGACAGGAGGTTTGGTTGTAGTGGGGTTTCTTGGAGGTGGAGGGTGGAGGGAAGTGTGGCCTTGAGAGAGAAAGAAGCTTTACATAAATCCCACTCTCAAGATGGGGCAGATGGTTTGGTTGTGACTGAGTGAGAGAGATGAAGGGTAGAGAGTGATGGTAGGTGTTAAAGAGAGAGAGAACTGAAAGGGATTTTATCTATAATTTTTTATCTGTAGTGTATTAGATTGGTAAAAAGACAATAATGCCCATATATGTAAGGCACATGTAAGACTTAACTAAAAATTTTAATTGGGTTAGTGTTAAAGGACCTAAGGTGTAATCTTTTTAACAATAAAAGGACTGTGACTATAATAATTGAAGTTAAAGGTCCTCCATTGCAATCCACTACAAACATAAAGGACGAAAAGTGTAATTTACCCCAATTTTTTTATTGTGAACTAATTTCATCATAAACACATCAGACATCCTAATCAAAGTTGTCACACCCCAACCGATGACCGAAACATCGGGGTGCGGCACTGAGCGAAACAGATTGTCCAGGAGTTTCCATAACAACAACGATTACCAATTATTTAAGCATCACGTCCCATACCATGACATAACAAGTAGCATAGTTATTACAGACAATTCAAAGACAAATAGTTCTGTTTCGACAACTCAAATATAAATAGTTTGTTCGTTTCTAGACTCTCTCCTACTTGATTCCACAAAAGCAAGAGCACAGCATCCTAAGCATTTCAAACACCTGTCACATACGTTAGAATAGAGGTCAATACACAGAGTGTAAAGGTGAGCATACAAGTTTAATAGATATAATAGAGTTCAAAATTGTTTACGCGTAACCAGCATGTAACATGTATAATGTGAAGATAGTAGGTTATCGACAATGAAATATGCACAGACTAGACTGCGAGTTGTTGAATGTGCAACACATATCACCACTGTGGCACATGAAGAGGTAACCTTAACAACCCCTGTCCACGACAGGTGCTGAGTCCAAACAAATAGTACTATCATTGCTAAGGCGTCTGGCAACAATCACTGTGTTAACATAACATACAAGCATTCATCGAATAACAAGAAACATGCAATAACGGTCAGCGTATAAATAGTGTTCGCGTTGTGTGATTGATTGTGATTTAGAATAAGTAACGTATGTAACACCCAAATGTGCATAAGCAAAAAGGGATCGAGTATACTCACAGCGATGGAAATGGATTGAAGGGAGCGCTAAGGTTATTAGCCTGAATAGTTAACGATAGCATAAGCGAAGGGCGGTCCGTAAAACGGTGAAAAGTGACCAATTGTCGAACGGTAATCCGATCGGATGGCCATTAGGTCGGATTGGCATTCGTTTGGTAAGGATGTGTTTGTGTATGATGGCTTTGAAGTTTTCGTTGTAGCATTTTGAAAATAGAGAAGTATCTCTACCCTTCAGGTCGATCGATCGAACGGTCGTTCGATCGGATAGCGATCCGATTGGCAGGACACTTACTGAGAACTAGTTCACAGCAGGACGGTCACTCGATCGGATGGCAATCCGATCGGATAGCAATCCGTTGGAAACTGTTGTTCTTTGAAAAAAAATTGAAAGTGTTTAAGTTTTGGATGCTCAAGTGCAATCCGATCGGATTGCAGCTCGATCGGATGGCAATCCGATCGGACGGCAATCCACCCCAACGCATCTGATCGTTTTGAACTTGATTATTTTTTAAAGTTAGCAGTTTGTTCGAGACGGTTTGATAATGTACTAAACAACAGAACCTCGTCAAGTCCCAAGTCGTCCGATCGAACAGGAATCACCCAAATCCGATCAGTTTAGTGGTTCGTGGTGGTTGTTCTTGTTTAACCCGAAATCGGTTGTCTCCTTGATAGTAACTAGATCTTGAACCAACTCATCACTAAGAAAGAGTTGAAGATTAGAACGAGCTCCGGTTCTACCGGTTTTGAGTGCATTGAGTGTAATAGAGTTGAAAGAAAGTTGGAAAACCATCTTTCAATCCTTTCGACTTTGAAAATGTTTAGATCTATGCAAAATCATTGTTTATTCAGGTGGAAATCTTTTAGATATGAGTTGTTCTTCATGGAATGAAGCCAAATCTTGAAGTTCATAACAACTCCATGATGACATCACCCTAGAACACCTCAAATCCATGGATTTCACGGTTAAAAGTTGAGATTCAAAGGTGAAAAAGATGAAGGAGTGCGTGTAGATCATAGAAGTACAAGGTTTGAGTTGAAAACTTACAAGAATCGCGAGGAATCGAGAGAAAGAAGGCTTGGAGCGAGCTGGTCGAGTGAGAGGGCTGTCTCATCACAAGTGATGTGATAGGGGGTATTTATAGGGTTTCCAAAAGAGGAAAGTGCACAAGTGTCGGATTGGTCACCGATCGGATGGCGGTTTGATCGGATGGCCACTCGATCGGTTGGCCATTCGATCCAGGTGTCCGGCGTGTTTGAGTTTTGTCATTTTGATTCGCGTGTTGAGCGTTGCGATGCGATTCGAGTGAACGATGCGATAGTATTACCCATTAGTCACACAAGTAACTTAACCACTATATCTAACATACAATCACTATAAATAACTTGCGTTTAGCGTTCGCGGTTAGATTGCGATGCGATAGAATTGCGATTGCGATTAAACACCTCAACATAAACATAACATGCACAAGTAACACATAATAGCACACACACGTAACACAATATCCAGAACGCATAATTTGAGTTGCGATGCGATCAGCGATAAGTCGATTAGCGATTAAACATGTAATTAAATAGCGATTAAACCTTGATTATTAATAGATACTCCATATAATACAACTAAAGCGATTAAATAAAAAGGTCGATTACAAGTCATTGATGTACAATCAATAGTTAAGCAAGGAGTGACAGATCGCAATTAGCAATCTTTTCTTCCTTTGACTTGTACTTTGACTTCCAAAAAGCCGGTTGTTACAGCCTCCCCTACTTTAGGAAATTTTGTCCCAAAATTTAAGAAGCAGGCGTAACAAACAGTTGCGGGTACTTCGCCTTCATGTCACTTTCGAGTTCCCAGGTGAACTCCGTGTCGCGTTTGCCTTCCCAGTGAACCTTCACAATGGGAATGCGTGAGCGTCTGAGTACCTTGGTTTCTCATCCCATGATCTCGACAGGCTTTTCCACGAAGTGTAATGTTTCGTCCACTTGAAAATCTTCGAGAGGGACATGTAATTCCTGGTCGGCTAAGCACTTTCTGCGGTTCGAAACGTGGAAAGTCAGGTGGACATTACTAAGTTCCTCTGGTAGTTCGAGTCTGTAGGCCACTTTTCCAATCCTTTTCTAGAATTGTAAAGGGTCCAACGTATCGAGGCATGAGCTTTCCTTTCTTGCCGAATCTGATCACCCCCTTCCAAGGTGCAACCTTTAGGAGTACATGATCGCAACGTCAAATTCAAGGGGCTTGCGGCGTCTATCGGCGTAACTTTTCTGTCGGCTCCGAGCTTTCAATAGATTATCTCAAATTTGAAGGATTTTGTCAGTCTTTTCTTGCAACAGCTCAGGACCGGTAATTTGTGCGTCTCCGATCTCATGCCACACAATAGGCGATCGACATTTCCTTCTGTATAATGCCTCAAATGGTGCCATTTGGATGCTCGAATGATAACTGTTATTGTACGAGAATTCGACTAAAGGTAAGTGCGCGTCCCAATTACCACCGAAATCTATGACACACGATCGGAGCATATCTTCAAGGGTGCGAATCGTTCTTTCAGTCTGACTGTCGGTTTGGGGATGGAAGGCGGTACTTAGATTAAGCGTAGTACCGAGAGCAGATTGAAATGTTTCCCAAAGACGTGAGGTAAACCGACCATCGCAGTCAGAGATGATGTCACGAGGCGTCCCGTGTTGACAAATGATCTAATCGGTGTAGATTCGAGTTAATTTTTCTACCTTAAAGTCTTCTCGTATCGGCAGGAAATGGGTTGATGTAGTCAAACGGTCAAAGATAACCCAGATGCTGTCGTGGCCTGATGTCGTGCATGGGAGTTTCGTTATAAAGTCCATAGCTATACTCTCCCATTTCCACATCGGGATCTCGGGTTGTACGAGTAAGCCAGAGGGTCTTTGTTGTTCGGCCTTAACCTTGGAACAAGTCAGGCACTTCGAAACATAATTAGCGATATCCTTCTTCATGCCCGGCCACCAGTACTTGTAGCGCATATCGTGGTACATCTTTTCAGCACCGAGATGAATAGAATACCGAGATTTGTGGGCTTCGTCCATCAGAAGTTGTCGCAAATTTGTACGCTTGGGAATCCAAATTTGATCCAAATAATGAAAGATACCATTCGATTTACTCTCGAGTTGGGCGCCATCGTTTAGAATCCTTTCCTTCTTCAAAGTTCGTTCAGTAAAACAAGCATGCTGAGCGTCGCGTATAAGGGCTTCGAGATTATGTTGGGCTTGAACATTACGAACGCTATGCAAATAGCTTCGTCGACTGAGAGCATCAGCAACGACGTTTGCTTTGCCTGGATGGTAACGAATCTCACAGTCGTAATCGTTGAGGAGTTCTACCCACCAACGTTGACGCATATTCAGTTCCTTTTGGTCAAAGATGTGTTGTAGGTTCCTATGATCGGTGAAGATCGTACACTTCGTACCGTAAAGGTAGTGTCGCCAAATCTTTAACGCAAAAACAACTGCGCCAAGCTCGAGGTCGTGTGTGGTGTAGTTCTTCTAGTGTTGAGCTGTCGAGAAGCGTACGCGATAACCTTATCTCGTTTCATGAGAACACAACCAAGACCAAGGTTTGAGGCATCGCAGTAGACTATGAAGTCGTCGTTTTCGTCGGGCAGTGAGAGCATGGGAGCATTGCAAAGCATAGCTTTGAGAGTTTGAAAGGCTTCCTCTTGTTTAGTTCCCAAAATAAAAGGTTTGTCCTTATGCGTAAGCGAGGTGAGCGGCACAGCGATCTTAAAGAAACCTTCGATAAATCGGCGGTAATAGCCTGCCAGTCCGAGAAAAGAACGGACATCAGACGGGTTCTTGGGTGTAACCCAACTCTTAACGGCCTCGATCTTCGCGGGATCGACATGAATTCCTTGACTATTGACAATGTGACCCAGGAATTGGACCTCCTCCAGCCAAAATTCACACTTGGAGAACTTGGCGTAGAGACGGTTTCCCTGGAGTAACTCAAGAACCAAACGTAGATGCTGTGAGTGTTCGGCTTTTGACTTGGAATAGATCAGGATATCATCGATGAACACGATTACGAAGCGGTCAAGGAAGGGTTTGCACCCGCGATTCATTAGATCCATGAAAACGGCGGGAGCGTTGGTAAAACCAAAAGGCATGACAACAAACTCGTAATGACCATAGTGGGTTCGAAAAGCGGTTTTGGGTATATCTTCCTCTTGAATGCGCAACTGGTGATAGCCTGAGCGTAGATCGATCTTCGAAAAACACGTAGCACCTTGTAATTGGTCAAACAAATCATCGATTCTAGGCAAGGGATAGCGATTCTTGATAATCAGCTTATTCAACTCCCTATAGTCGATGCACATCCGGAACGATCCATCCTTCTTTTTGACGAAAAGGACAGGCGTGCCCAAAAGAGAGGTGCTAGGGCGAATGAAGCCTTTATCAAGTAGTTCTCGGAGCTGACTCGAGAGTTCGCGCATTTCGGAGGGAGCGAGACGATAAGGCGCTTTAGCAACAGGATTTGCTCCAGGAATGAGGTCGATTCGGAAATCGATATCACGAGTGGGAGGTAATCCCGGAAGATCGTTAGGAAACATGTTAGGAAATTCACGAACAACGGGGACATCTTTCACTCCTGTATTCTCTTTCTTTTCCTTCTCCGCTACTACAATGTTAGCCAAGAAAGCTATGTATTCCTTGCGGAGATACTTGCTAGCTTGGACACATGACATGAGTTTAAGACCTTTCGAAGGAGTTTCGCCATACACAAAAAGTTGATCACCATTAGCAAGCGAGAAACGAATCATCTTTTCGAAGCAAACAACTTCAGCAGGATTTTCGCGAAGAAAATCCATGCCTACTATGATGTCAAAACTATCGAGCTGCATCGGAATGAGATCGTTAGGGAAGACGTGATTGTTGAGTTCAAGCGTACAGTCACGTAGAACAGAATTGACGGTGATGGTTCTTCCGGTGGCAACTTCAACATCGAACATTGAGGGGAGATGGGCGCGCTTACGATTAAGGAGCTTTTCGAATTCAAACGATACAAAACAGTTATCGGCTCCAGTATTAAATAAACACAAAGCATATATACCATTCACAAGAAACGTACCATTGACCACATTGTTGTTTGCTTGAGTTTGACGGGCGTTAATGTTGAAAGCACGTCCGCGGGCTGCTGGCTGCTGCTGCTGCGACTGCTGCTGTTGTGGCTCTTGCTTCACCACTCGATTAGGGCACATGTTTGCGAAGTGGTTGGGATCACCACACGCAAAGCAAGCTCTAGCATGAGCCACGGGTGCAGGAGCTGCTTGATGGCCTTGAGGAGCAGGAAGTAGAGCTTGTTGAGCAGGGGCTTGACCTTGAGCTGGAGCTGGGGTTTGACGTGGACTTGTACAGCAGTTTGCGGTGAAGTGGCTGTACATATTGCAATGAACACAGAACCGGCATGCGAGACCCACCGGGTGCTGATAAGTACAAGTAGGGCAAAGCGGGTGTGGTCTAGTGTATGCACGCTTAGCAGGAGGTGCATTGACCACAGGTGCCGCTACTTGGCGGTGTTGAGGTTGCGGTTAGGCAGGTACTGTTTGGAGCGGGGCAGCAGTAACTGCACAGTTCTTGTTGCTGGAACTGTTGTTGTTCTTCCTCTTGCGGCGTGAGAGCTTCGAAGGTTGCCGAGCGGCAGTGGTTTCAGCGGTTGAAGCAGTGGTGACTTGATGTAGATTCTTGGCAGCTTTGTCAAAATAACCAGCCCTGACTCGCTTATCGTTGATCTCAGCGGCGAGCAGGTAGGTTTCCTCGATTGTTGTCGTCTTTGCAGCCTGAACAAAATCTGCGACGCAATCCGGAATAGCACGGATATGCTTCTTGATTGTAATGTCTGGGGTAGTAACCTGACCAGGGCAGATAATACTCAACTGCTTGAAGCGAGCAGTTAAACCAGCGTTGTCTCCACCATCCTGCTTTATGTGCCAGAATTCATCCTCAAGCTTTTGGAGTTCATGGGGAGGACAGAACTCTTGCATCATTATGTTCTTCAACTCATCCCAAGACAATCCGAAAGCTGCATCGTTTCCTTGTTTATTCCTCTCGGCCGTCCACCAATCAAGAGTGCGGGATTGGAAGATGACGGTAGCATTGACGGTGCGCAGGTTTTCTGGACAGCCACTCTGGCGCAGGGTGACTTCGATAGAATCAAACCATTGAAACATGGCCGTAGGACCATCTTCTCCGGTGAATTCATTTGGTCCGCAGGCTTTGAACTGCTTAAAGCCAAAAGCGGCTTTAGGGGTATCAGTCCTGGACTCCTCTGAGGACTTGCTTGCATTCTCATTCAGCTCACTGACGATTTGTGGGTTGACTTTCGCCATTTTCTTAGAGACGAGAGCGGCGATACGTTTGTCATCATGGTTTCGGCGAGCTTCTCGGGAGTGGAATGATCCAAACTATGACATTGTCTGCAACAGACATCGCCATAGGACTCAAACACAGTTTTGATTAATCCTAGTATAGTCTAGCGATTCACCATAAAGCTCAGGAACACAGTCATTCACAAAATTTCACGTAGGCACATAATCACAGAACCACGTAAGCACATAAACACATAAGTACACATGAACTAACCTAAACACATATTTTGCACATATTCACTTATCCTTCACAGCACGTATAGCGATTAAGTATAGCGATTGTGATTGGCGAGCTGCGATTGCGAATAAAGACCAGCGATTCGTTGGCGTGGTGTGTGTTGTGCGTGATTTGAACGGAGCGAGAAACTCGAAATCGAAATCATCAGTACCACCGTACTGTTTACCTCAAAACGTAAACAAATAATCATATAAAACACATAAGTTCACATACAATCGATAAATCACAGAGTCAGCGGTGGCAATTCCAGAATGGAAACACATAAAATCGAGGAGGGATTGTCTCGGGTGTGTGTAGACATTGACTACCCAAAGCGATTCGACTATTCACAAGGACTCGTAGGTGCACATTAAGGCCCTCTAGACTATGCTCTAGCTTCAATCCGAGCATTTGGCACACATCCTTCCAGTCACAGTGTGACCTCAAGTCGTTGGAGTCCGTCGAGACTTTGGTGAGAGTTTTGTAAAACCAAAAGTATAGAGCAAAACGGATCACGGATTTTCAATCCTAAGGATCACGGATCCTCAAATGCTGCCAGGATCATGGATCCTCAATTCTGTTTGAATTAAGGATCCTCAGTAGGTGTTGCCGGATCAGTATTCAGGATCCTTATTGTTATCCTTATACTAACAATTGTCTACCTTGTACGTAAGCTTGTTTTGCAGGAGCAAAGGCATGGACTAAGTCTCACCGAAATTCCTGGAGCATATTCCCTCAATATTCCGCACGTGCTTGGTTCTTGTGAACGTTATGGAGATCGTGGGGAGCTTGCACATTTTGCGGATAGTTAGTTAGTTTAGTTTAGTTATTTCTAATTTAAAATGGGGATAACAAGCTTGAGTTAGAACACTTAGCTAATTTTGGCATACACACACTCTCGTAACAGCTCTCAACCAGTTCTCAAACACTACTTGGCGATTTCATACATTTTTTGCACATTGCACACTAGTGATCCTTGTAACAAGCTTGTTATCATCCCGAGTTGTAAACTTCTTTTGTTTAATCTTAGTTGGTGATCGGTAGTTTCCATCACCCGAGGTTTTTTGTGCCGAAGATCAACTCTTGATCAAGGGCTTTTCCTCGTATAAATCCTTGTGTCATTTGTTCATTACATTTCTAAGTTATCCTTAACATTGTTCATTGATTCAAGCTTCATTCCTCACAACAAAGATTTGGTTACATTATCTTAGCCTGATTTTTGACCAAAACAGTTTGGCGCCCACCGTGGGGCAATTGGTGCTTCATTCCTAAGAAACTCTTGTTTTTGTGATCATTTCGGTTCATTACAACCAAGCAGATGGCTTCTTCAGCAAAGAGCACTTCAAGTTCAATGCCGGCAATGAGTTCTTCACAGGGTGTTCCTCCTTTGCCTCCACCACCTTCTGGATCCCAGAAGAATGCTGAAAATGCTGCAAAGAGACAAAGCCCCATTTTTCTAAAACCACCAACTTCTTATGTTTCTTCTAATCCTACTACTAGTGATCTTTTTACTTTGATTTTGCAGATGAGGGATCACATACAAGAGCAGGACAAAACCAATGAAAGGATCCTCCGGGAGATCTGTGACATCAAGAAACAGAAGAGATCAGGGGAGGATCACTCTCCTCTGATACCAAGATCACTGGATTTCGACACTCTAGCTATAACGGCCCAGCAATCCGCAGCCTTAGACATCCAGTACCAAACTGAACCATTGGGAAGGCGTTATGGAGCAACAACTATGAGTCAGGCTTTTGGCTCTCACTTCCAGCCTCAAGGATCCTGTTTTCCGCCTTCGGGATCCTCTTTTCAGCATAAGGGATCCTTCGTCAGCTCAGGAGGACATTTGGGAATGCACACAGTCCAAGGATCCTCTCAGGTTCAAGGATCCTCATTTCAGGTCCGAGGATCCTCCCAGCCTCAGGGATCCTTTCAGGTTCAAGGATCCTCTCAGCCTCAGGGATCCTCTCAGGTTCAAGGATCCAACATCTTTCAGGATCAAGGATTCTTGAGAAGTATACAACCCCCAAGCACAGATGTTCATCAAGGAGACTTCATTCCAATGCAGACCATTGCCTCTTCTGGTCCTTCAATCATACCAGAATCCCATCAATATGGATTCACATCTGCAATTCCTAACTCAAATCCTATGGGATGTAATACTTTCAATAATTCTTATAACACTAACCATGGCTCTATGCAGGATACAGGCATCAATCAAGCTATGGCTAGGGAATTACAGAAGCTGAAGGATATGATATCCAGCGTTCTAGGAGTGGTTAAGCCCATCCCTGAAATTGCAGATGGGAGCCATAGGATATCTCGTTTTGCACCACCCATTTATGATGCTGAGATACCCAAGAGGTTCCAAATACCAACTATGAAGCTGTATGATGGTTCAACGGATCCAGAGGAACATGTAGCTCAATATAGAGAAAGGATGGAGATCAACCCCATCCCAGAGAGGTTAAAAGAAGCATGTCTATGCAAAGGTTTCGGATCCACACTTACAGGATCTGCTCTTAAATGGCTGCTAAGTCTTCCCCCTTACTCTATTACTTCATTTGCTAATCTAGTTAACCTGTTTAATAGTCAGTTCTCATGTAGCAGAAAATTTGAACGTTTAACTAGTGATCTATATAGGGTAACACAAGGTCAAAATGAGTCACTTAGAGATTACATCACTAAGTTTAGTAAAGAATCCTTAGATATCCCTAATCTGGATATACCTACGGCTGTGGAAGCCTTTAAAATGGGTTTGCTTAGGGATTCATTATTCTATGATGATCTTGTTATGACCCCATGCAGGAATCTTGATGAAGTAAGAACCAGGGCCCTTAGATTCATCCTATTAGAGGATGATAAAAGGATCCAGGAGAGATTGGCAGGATCCTCAAAACAGGAAAAGCAAGGATCCTACTTCAAGAATAACAAGTTTAAATCCTACAACAAGTCTGATAACCAGAATGTGCATGCAGTAGAACAAGAAGAGGATGATGAGGATTATCCTCCAATTTCTGAATACTGTTTTTCTGTTGATAACAATGAACTAATTCTTGCAATGCAGAATCTAGGTGAGAAAGCAAGATGGCCAAGGAAAAGTGATAAACCAGCCGCAACAAAAGACAAGTCCAAATGGTGTGCATATCATGAGGATTTCGGACATCTCACTGAAGAGTGTATTGCACTTAGAAAAGAAATTGGTTACTTGTTAAGCAAGGGGCACTTGAAGGAGCTTTTGCGACGAAAGAAGTCAAGGATCCAGGATCCTGAAAGGATCCCAGAAAAGGGTCCCGCTCCTCCAGCAGATGCACAAGTTATAAACTTCATATCCGGTGGATCAGACATTTGTGGTACTTCCTTTTCAGCAGCCAAAAGACATGCCAAGGAAACTAAGATGGATAATGGAGACAGACCCATCCGGACCTCCAGTGTTACCAAGGATAAATTATAACTTTTGATGAGGATGATCGTATTGATGTTCAGGATCCTCATCATGATGGTCTTGTTATTACTCTGTTTATTTCTAACCACTTTGTTCGCAGGATCCTGATAGATGGAGGAAGCTCAGTAAACATCATTCAGCTTGATGTCCTCAAGAAGATGAACATTCCTGAATCAGACATTGTCCCAAGATCCTCAGTTCTTGTGGGATTCAGCGGAGAAACCAAGAATACATTGGGGGACATCAAACTCCCCATCTATATCAAAGGACTTCATTCTTATCAAAAATTTTGTGTTATAGATTGCTTATCTTGTTGTAATGTTATCCTTGGCAGGCCATGGATACATGACATGAAGGCAGTCCCATCTACCTATCATCAATGTGTAAAGCTTCCTAGTCCATGGGGAGTGGTGAAAATTGAGAGTGATCAACAAGAAGCTAAGAATTGTTACACGTCATCAATGAAGCCAGCCTTAAGACCAAGGGAACAATAGCAATTAAAGCATCCTCCAAGAGATGTCTTGGAGGCAAGAGAACAGGATGTGAAAGAAATCCTTATGGATCCTCATGATCCTGAATCCATAGTCTTCATAGGATCAGGGATCCTCAGCAACATTGAACATGACCTAGTATCCTTCCTCAAAAGGAGAAAAACTACCTTTTCCTGGAAGCATGAGGACATGATAGGTATATCTAAAGACATAATTACTCATAAACTTGGCATTGACAGGTCATTCAAGCCAATTTATCAAAAAAGGAGGAAGTTTGCACCTGAAAGGAATGCCATTATCCAGGAAGAAGTAGATAAACTACTCCGGGCAGGTATGATAAGAGAGGTTAAGTATCCAAGATGGTTAGCCAATGTGGTTGTTGTTCAAAAGAAAAATGGAAAGTGGAGGGTATGTGTCGATTTTACTGATTTAAACAAGGCATGTCCCAAGGATCCTTTCCCATTACCCCACATTGACTCCATGGTAGATGCTACCGCGGGTCATGAGTTGTTGACTTTTATGGATGCTTCATCTGGATTTCAACAAATTCAGATGGAACCATCTGATCAAGAGGATACAGCCTTTATGACCCTAACTGGTATATATTGTTATATTGCTATGCCATTCGGACTAAGGAATGTAGGTGCTACTTATCAAAGGCTAGTCAATATGATGTTCAAGGAACAAATTGGACACACTATGGAAGTCTATATAGATGACATGGTGGTTAAGTCCAAGAAAGCTGAGGATCACCTTAGAGACTTGGAGGAAGCATTCAATATCCTTGATAAATTTAATATGAAACTAAATCCTTCCAAGTGTCACTTTGGTGTTAAAGCAGGTAAATTCCTAGGCTATATGGTGACAAAAAGAGGCATTGAAGCAAGTCCAGAGCAAATTAAGGCTATTGTTAATATCAAGTCTCCTGCCAATGCCAAGGATGTGCAAAGATTGACAGGCAGGATCGCAGCCTTGAACAGGTTCATATCCAAATCCTCAGAAAAATGCAAGGAATTCTATGACATTTTGAGGAAGAACAAGAAATTTGAGTGGACTGAAAAGCATGAAAATGCTCTCAAAGCTCTTAAGGATTACCTATCCTCAGCCCCTGCCTTGATGAAACCAGAAAAAGGGGATATATTATCCTTGTATTTGGCGGTATCCTCTAAAGCAGTAAGTGCGGTCCTTGTTAAGGATCATGAAGATACACAACATCCTGTCTATTATGTAAGTAAGAGTTTGCTTGATGCTGAATCCAAGTATCCACATTTAGAAAAACTTATCCTTGCACTAATTATGGCATCTACTAAATTAAGACATTATTTTGAAACTCGTGCCATTATTGTTAAGACTAATTTTCCAATTAAGAATGTTCTCAGGAAACCTGAAATGTGAGAAAGGATGGCTAAGTGGGCAGTGAAGCTTAGTGCTTATGATATAAGATATGAACCAAGGACTACCATCAAATCCCAAGCCTTAGCTGATTTTGTGGCAGATTTTAGTAGTGACTTGCAAAAGGAAGCTGAGTTAGAAGTCCAACAGCTAGAAGAAACTAAGGATCCTTGGGTACTCTTCACTGATGGAGCCTCCAATGTCAAAGGGACAGGACTTGGAATACTACTAAAATCGCCACAGGGGGACATAATACCCCACTCCATAGCTTGTGAGTTTCAAACTACTAATAATGAGGCTGAATATGAAGCCTTGATAGCTGGTTTGCAAATTACCAAGCATATGAGGATCAGGTATCTTGAGGTACATGTAGATTCATTGTTAATTACTAATCACTTTAATGGATCATATGCTGTTAAAGTTGAAAAGCTAATCAAATATTTAGAGATAGTCAAAGAATTGACACTCTCTTTTGTTTCCTTTAGTTTGACACAGGTACCCAGAGAAGAGAATGCAGAAGCTGATGCATTGGCCAATCTAGGATCATCCTTGAAGATTCCAGAGGATATCAAGATCCCTATTATCCATATCCTAACCCCTGCTATTGAGGATCATGTAGCCATGGAGATAGGAGAAGATTCTGCAATCATCCCTAGTGATGATACACAATCTCATTCAGGATCATGGATCCTTCCAATCAAGAGATACATACAACATGGAGAGATTCCTACAGGAGAAAACCCCAGGGCTTTCAAAATTAAGGTATCTCAATTTACAATATTGAATAACATGTTATATAAACGATCTCTTGCAGGACCATATCTAAGATGCATTGAGGATCCTGAAATCCAAGAAGTCCTAAAGGATTTTCATGAAGGAGATTGTGGAAACCACACTGGGGGCAGGGCATTATTCTCAAGGATCCTGAGAACAGGATACTATTGGCCTACTATGAAGAAGGATGCTATGGATTATGCCAAGAAGTGTGATCCTTGTCAGAGACATAGTAATATCCTTCATCAACCAGCAGAACTTTTGCATCCTATATCCTCTTCTTGGCCATTTATGAGATGGGGAATGGATATAGTTGGTAAACTTCCTAAAGCACCTGGTGGAAAAGTATTCATGCTTTCCATGACTGATTACTTCTCCAAGTGGATAGAGGCTGAAGCCTTCGCTCAAGTCAGAGAAAAGGAAGTGATATCCTTTATTAAAAGAAACATTATTACTAGATTTGGTATCCCTTCTGAAATTGTTTGTGATAATGGATCCCAATTTATTGGGAGTAGAACTACTAACTTTTGTGACAGCTGGGGGATTAAGATGATAACATCAACACCAGTCCACCCACAAGCTAATGGTCAAGCAGAATCATCCAACAAGATCATCATCAACAACTTGAAGAAAAAGCTTGGATCCAAGAAAGGAAAATGGGCAGAAGAACTACCTTATGTATTATGGGCTGATAGGACAACTCCCAAGAATGCTACTGGCCAAACTCCATTTTCTTTGGTATTTGGGGCAGAATCAGTGATCCCTACAGAGATGGTGGTTCCTACTGCAAGAACAAGCATCCGTGATCCTGAAGGAAATGCCGAAAACTTGGTTCAAGATTTGGATACTATAGAAGAACTCAGGGATTTGGCAAGGATAAGGATGGCAGGTTATCAACAAAGGATTGCTGGAGCCTACAACAAAAATGTCAGGATCAGGAAGTTCCAAGTTGGTGATATGGTATTAAGGAAACCATTTCAGAATACCACAAATCATGCTGATGGAAAATTGGCACCAAAGTGGGAAGGCCCCTACCTGATTGAAGCTGAGGCAGGAAAAGGGGCATATAGATTGCCAACAATGGAAGGTGATTTGCTACCAAGAGCTTGGAATGTTGTCCACTTGAAGAAATACTTCATGTGATAAGGATCCATGATCCTTAGCCACTTTCATAACAAGTATCCTTGAAGGATCCTTAGAGGATGAAGGATCCTCATCCTGGTAATGATCTAATCTCAATCTATTTCATTCTTTAACTATTCTATATAGGATCCTGGATCCTTTATCCTCCTTTCACTTGATTCTGAGTTTTGCAGAAGGTTTAGGTATCCTTAACAAAGGATTGAGTATCCACAGAAGTATCCAGTTATTTGGGCTTGACCCCAGTTATTTGGGCTTGACCCCAGTTATTTGGGCTTGACCCCAGTTATTTGGGCTTGACCCCAGTTATTGGCCTGTCCCCAGTATCGCCAGTAGTGCACGATGATCCTGGTACAGTTCATGGCAATGGGACTAGTACTCGCTTTAGGGGCTGACAATTTCATTGTACTGGCTGTATCCGGGATCCTACGTATAATGGTAGACGTACCATACATCCGTTCCTAAGGTTTCTAACATTTTCACGTTAGCTAAGGTTTCGGCATTTTCATGTCGCTCAAGTTTGGATAGTCGCCAGTGAGGGCCATACTCCAGTTTACACGAGATCCTTTAGGCTTGTCCCCAGTTATCCTTTGGGCTTATCCCCAGTTATCCTTTGGGCTTGTCCCCAGTTATCCTCTGGGCGTGTCCCCAGTTATCCTTTGGGCTTGTCCCCAGTATATTGGGCTTGTCCCCAGAATTGTTGGGCTTGTCCCCAGTTACTAACTCTTCTCTTATATTGGCTTAGTCCCAAGTTATATTCTGTTTCAGTTTTTTGAGGTTAAACAGCTAAGGATTCCTGATCCTTACCTTTACTAAGGTTTGTCTTTTGGTTATCCTGATTATAAATGTTAAAGGGTTAGGATCCTAACTTGGATTCTCAGGTCTGATCCTTAATCACTTTGATTTTATTCATTATTTATATAAGTGACCCTTATCCTTTGACAACAGAACTAATGATCCTTAAGTTACATAACTTTTCTGAATTTATCGACTATAGGATATTTGATCCTTGATCTTATCCTAAAACTTTTAAACATGATTTATTAAACCTTTATTCTTTACTTACAAATTCAAAGAAAGTGAATAACAACAATAGAAAAATAAAGAATTCACAAGGATAATGTTTTGGTCAAAAATTACCGAAGTAACTTAGTGATCAAATTAGTAAAGTGAGGTAGTGTGCTAGAAAGTGTGTTTGAAAATATGCTTGTTAAGTTATTTAGAAAATTAGTATTCAGGATACGGCTCAGGATATTGAGCTGTATCTATGATCAAACAATGAGCAAAAGTAAAGTAAACGACACGAGATGTACGAGGAAAGCCCTTGATCAATCTAGATCGCTGCATAAAACCTCGGGAGCTGACAATCGCAGCTGCCTTGTTCTTCTATTGCTTCAAATATCAGGATACAGTGCAGGATGCGGTACGGATCGACTAAGTGTTACAACGAAATTTGAATACAAGTGTGGTGTTTGCAATGAGCTAGAGAGTGAAAGTGTACGAGAGTGTTAGTGAAAAATTGTGTGTTCTAAGCTGATCCGCCCCCATCTATTTATAGTAAAGATAAAATAACAAACTACCCTAAACTTGCAGGATCCACCGAATATTCATTCTTCGAACGTTGTAGACCTGGTCTTTCGGGCTCAACGTCTCTCCCTCAACAAATTCGTCCGAGTCTTGAGGAGAAGAAGTCCTCTTGACCGTTAGCAAGTCTCAGCCCTTACCTGCACGTGGTTAATTCAATAAGCCTCAGGATATCGCCCAAGATGTTAGCAATATCCTCTTCCAGCATCCTGGTCACAAATAAACAAACAAAGGCAGGATATTGGTCAGGATACGTATGTTAAGAAAATGAACCCTAACAATTGTCCCCAAATATATCAGTTGGGATACCAATCCAACGGATATATTTCAAAAGTTTCACCTCATAACTTAAGGTAATTAATATGATTTGACCCCTGAAATGACAGTGGTGCAACTTCCAAAGCATTATTTACTCTTTACCCCCCCCCTATATTCATCCTATATTAACCGAGGGACTCCTTTATCATGGTTATCCTTGTCTTCAAGCGGACATCAGGTATTTTCCTTTCTATCCTTCTTTTTTGAATTTCTCTCAGTTTGTTCAATATTTTTCATGGCACCACGGACGAAATCCCGATCGGACCGACCAGCCTCAAGCCTCGTAAGTCAGAACTTCATTGTTGATCCAGCAAAGGAGATCTGCTGCTTTAACAATGCCGACATCGTTGTTCTTAAAGATTCCGGCGCCTTCCCCACCGGAACGGTCTTTCGCCCTTTTGATCGGGAAGCCCCATCAGATGCAATATCTGATGAGTGGGTTTGTTTCTTTGCCTACCCCTTCTCTCTTGGACTCCGGTACCCGTTTCCACCCTTTATTTCTAGCTTTTTCGACCTCACCGGCCTTAGTTACACCCAAGTTATGCCAATGGTTTGGCGAGTTTTAATAGTGCTAGATCAAATCAAATCTCGTCATTTTCCCAACCTACTTGTTGAGGACCTCCCTATAGCATACCGGTTGAGATCCCATGGCAATCATCGTTTTCTTCTGTTTTCTACCTCCAAGAACCCTCTGGTTCTTAAAGCCACTAAGAACGAGGATCGATGGCGATGAAAATTCTTTTTCGTAAAAAGAGACTCTATTGATAAGGGTTTTGATCTACCGGTTAAATGGTTAACCAAGGGTAGGATTTAGGGTTTTAGGAATATCCCCAATTATATCTTCAAACTGTATCCCAGACTTATATCCTGATGTTTTTATACAGCAAATTTCAGAGATTTAGTGCCTCCCAGTGCAGAATCCGAATCCAAGATCAAGGAAATCTACCGTCTTCCTGTCAGTGAAAGAACTTTCTCCCTGTCTCTTACAGATTCAAGCCAGAAATCAAGCTCAGCAATGTCTGGTAAGCACATCCTATATAAATTATTTTTTCAAAAGTACGACGAGTTTAAGAACATCTTCCCTTGTGTAGTACCAGTCGTCAACCTTGAAGGTTTTGAACTTGACGAGTTGGATTGCTACTCCAGCCTCGAACCCACCAAACAAGAATCCAAGCCAAAGCCGTCTGCTACACCAAAACCTACCTCCTCAAAGACTGTTTCTGCTCCCAAAGGCCCTCCGGCATCCAGGACACGGGCATCCAGCTCTCGGAAGAGAAAGGAGACGGATTCCCCAGCTGCTTCTGAAACATTCTCTCTCGAGAATCATGGGTTCAACGAAGCCACCTCATTCCTCAAACAGGTAGAATTTTCTTTTCGAGATCCTACACAAGTATGTTAGTCCTTATCCTGCTTAATTTTTACAACAATACCTGTGTCTTTATCAATAGGATCTGGATCGTCTTATGCACTTGTATGAAGATGCTTGCGGGCTTAACAAGATGTTGGAGATCAAGCTGGAGAAAGCTGTGGCCACCATAGCTGACCAAGGAACCATTGCGGCTGCCAAATCCCAGCATTATGAAGACAAATACAAGGCAATGACTCAGGAACATCATGCTGCCCTCCACAAGGCTAATGAGGACGCTCAAGCCAAGCTAGATGCTGCCCTTCTCCAATATCAGCAGAATATGAGTTCATATCGGGATAGCCTAAAAGCATCCGTGGTCGTCTCTCTTCTCCAAGCCAGGATAAGGATGGCTTATGAGGCCATGGATTTGGGTTTTGAATGCCCTTCCTGGAATATAAAGGCTTGGGAGGAGAAACTACGGGGCCTCGGAGGTCATCCCGTTGCTCATCCTGCAAAGCATACTGGTGAAGAGCCTTCCAAGACGGCAGAGGAAGCGGCCAATGCTGGTGATGATGCTGAGAAGAATCCTGAGGCTGATGCTGGTGCGAACGATGGGAAGGAGGTCGTTGTTCAAGAAGGTGCTGCCCCTTAGGCAGCGGAGTGGGCGATGATGGATATACGTGCCAAGGCCGGAACCCACTTTTTAAATTACATGGTTGTGGTTGCATAAACAATTTACTTTTCCTGTCATTGAACAATTTACATTTCCTGCACTAGAACAATGTGATGACCAAAGGTGGATGGGTCCTAGGTTTTAGGATGAAGCCCTTGGTCATTAATTAGTATAACTTGTTTTGGACGTGATAACGGTTGTGGGCGGACAGGTCCTGATTTGAGGTATATCCTGCAACCGTTACACAAGTATGGTAAAAACTAATTGTGCTTTTGGCGGATGGGCCTCGGTTTGAGGTGAAACCAAAAGCACAACTTTTGACTTGTTAATAATATACCTATCTTTTGACTTATCTGCTGTTGTCTCGCATTACTTAGTGTAATTCTTATCTTTGTAAAAATTTTGTATTGTTATCTTATAAAATATCCTGACCAGTATACTCAGCGATATACTGTAAAAACCTTTTATTAGATAGAACTTCCGAACATTCCTTCAACTTTGTAAAAATTTCTTTAGAAAGTGAAAAACAGTCTATCTTTTTAAAACCAAGTTTTAAATGATCAAAGTTCCACACCAATACTAGTTTCAAACACCCTAATCAAATATCCTTAAAAGGACTTTAAGGATATATATCAGGATACTTAAAATAATGTTACTAAAAACTTAGACGACGTTTACAAAGGAAAGATCATACCAGAAATAGGGTATAAACCTATTACCAGACTTCAATCCCTTTGCAACTTTCCCAACGAAGGTGTCCCCTGTGCAAGGTACTTAGTGCATTAGTTCCGAGCCTCATTCTTTTAGCTTTACATTATCATCTTGGCAAGGATGTCCCCTGTGTACAATGTCTTCAAACACTTAGAAATCTTCTGAATGTCAGTTTCCATCGTATAGGCAATTTTTTAGGTTCCAAGGGTAAAACCCAAGGATGTACTGGAGATAAATCCCTTGTATCCTGGGGAAAATCCCAAATTTTCATGCGCTACAGGCGGGAGTGTATAAACTCCAAGACTTAGAAAGGTGAAAACCTTTAAACCTTAGAGAGTATGAAAATACCCTTTCGTGAGAGAGGGTGATCAATCCTCATATACCTTTAGAATTCAGGATATAGCCAACAGTAACGAAATTGTCAGCCACTTTTACATGGACTGGTCCCGCCACCTTGAACTATCCCTGAATAACTTGTGCTCCAGGCGGGGTGTTTAAACCCAATTCGGAAGAAAGGTGAATACCTTTAAACCTGTGAAGGGATCAGGATCCCTTATACGTGAGAGAGGGGGCCAATCCTCTAATCTTCCGAAGTATCTTGAGTGAGCATCCTGGAGCTATATCCTGGAGCACATACTGCAAAACATCCTTAAACTAAGGTGGGTGTTAGCTTGGCTAACACCCCTCCGATGCTTAAGTTAGTATTGGGTTTCAAAGAATAAATTAAACCAAAACATATTTAAAAAAGATAGAATTCATACCATTCTGAGTTAGAAATTGAATTCTAAACTCACTTGAAATAGAGCTTAAGGTGTATAGCATTCCAAGACCTTGGTAGCATATCTCCCTCCATATTCTTGAGTCTGTATGCTCCTTTTCCTGCTTCTGATTCAACTTCATATGGTCCTTCCCATTTTGGAGCTAGCTTGCCATCGGCAGGATTAGTAGTATTCTGAAAAGCCTTTCTTAGCACCCAATCTCCAACCTTAAATCTTCTGGTCCTAATATTCTTGTTATATGCCCTGGATATTCTCTGTTGATATGATGCCATCCTTAGCCTTGTCGCATCTCTCTTCTCATCTATAGTGTCTAAATCCTGACTTAAGGCTTCAGGATTCTGCTCAGGATCACTTAAGGTAGATCTTGCAGTAGGTATTGTCATTTCCGTTGGAATCATTGCTTCTGCTCCAAATACCAACGAAAATGGGGTTTGGCCTGTTGCATTCTTTACCGTTGTCCTATCAGCCCATAAAACAAAAGGTAATTCTTCTGCCCATCTTCCTTTTTTGGCTCCAAGCCTTTTCTTTAAGTTATTGACAATTATCTTGTTTGAGGATTCTGCTTGTCCATTTGCTTGAGGATGTACCGGAGTAGATGTAATCATTTTGATTCCCCAACTCTTGCAAAAGTCAGTAGTCCTCTTACTTATAAACTGAGAACCATTGTCACAGATTATCTCGGCTGGTACTCCGAATCTGGTCAGGATATTCCTCTTGATGAAGGATACTACTTCATAAATGGCCAAGGGGAAACAATAGGATATAATGGTTCAGCCGGCTGATGCAGTATGTTACTATGTCTTTGACATGCGTCACATCTTCGAACATATTCTGCGGCATCTTTTCTCATTGTCGGCCAATAATATCCTGTCCTTAACACTTTTGAGAATAACGACCTGCCCCCAGCATGGTTACCACAATCCCCTTCATGTATATCCTGAAGTACTTCCTTGGCTTCAAGATCCTCCAAGCACCTCAAATACGGTCCTGCAAGAGATTTCTTGTATAAAACATTATTTATAATAGTGAATCGTGATACCTTCATCCTAAATGCCTTAGGATTTTCATTTCCAGGGATGTGTCCTTCTTTGAGGTATCTCATGATTGGAGTCGTCCAGGATTTAGGATCCTCTTTAGGATGTTCTGCTCCAGGATCCTGAATACCAGCTACTTCTTTATCCTGAGGATTCGTCGCAGGATATAAGACATGTAATATTGGTATTTGGGTCCCTTCAGGTATCCTGATCGATGATCCCAAATTTGCTAAGGCATCCGCTTCAGCATTATCCTCCCTCGGTACCTGTTCAAGTATAAAAACATCGAAATATCCTGCTAATTTTTTGAGAATATCGAGATATTCGATTAATTTCTCACCCTTAACTGCATAGGATCCATTAAAATGGTTAGTAATTAACAATGAGTCAACATATACTTGCAAATTTTTGACACTCATGCTCTTAGCCAACTCTAATCCTGCAATTAAAGCCTCATACTCTGTTTCATTATTAGTAGCAGGAAATTCACACCTAATAGCCAGGGGTAATATGTCCCCCTGTGGCGATTTTAGTAGTATTCCTAATCCTACTCCTCTTACATTAGATGCACCGTCAGTATATAATGTCCAGGATCCTGAGGATTCTCCTAACTGTTGAACTTCTAGGTCTACCTCGTCCTGAATGTCACTACTAAAGTCAGCCACAAAGTCAGCTAAAGCCTGAGATTTTATGGCATTTCTAGGTTTATATACTAAATCATAAGCACTTAACTTTACTGACCACTTAGCCATCCTGCCTGACATCTCTGGTTTCCTAAGCACATTTTTGACCGGATAATTTGTTTTAACATGTATCCTATGTGTCTCGAAGTAATGCCTAAGTTTCGTTGATGCCATGACTAATGCTAGTATCAATTTTTCTAAATGAGAATACCTAGTTTCAGCATCTAGCAAACTTTTACTAACATAATAAACAGGATATTGCTGACCTTCATGGTCTTTTATAAGAACGGCACTTACAGCATTCCCTGATACAGCAAGGTACAGGGATAGTGGTTCACCATTTTCAGGCTTCATTAATAGAGGTGCGGTTGAGAGATATCGCTTCAAATCCTGTAGGGCCGCTTCATGCTTCTCCCCCCATTCGAATCTTTTGTTCTTCTTTAGGATATCATAAAAGTCTTTGCATTTCTCTGAGGATCTTGAGATAAACCTGTTTAAAGCTGCTACTCGGCCTGTCAATCTTTGTACGTCCTTCATATTTGAGGGTGATTTTATATCCAGGATAGATTTGATCTGCTCAGGGCTTGCTTCTATCCCCCTTTTTGTCACCATATATCCAAGAAACTTTCCTGCCCCCACTCCGAAATGGCATTTAGCAGGATTGAGCTTCATGTTGTATTGATCCAGGATATCAAATGCTCCCTTGATATCCTGGAGGTAATCCTCAGCCTTTTTAGATTTCACCACCATATCATCGATATATACCTCCATGGTGTCCCCCAGTTTGTCTTTGAACATCATGTTTACCAATCTTTGGTATGTTGCACCTGCATTTTTCAAACCAAAAGGCATAGCTGTATAACAATAAATACATGTTGGTGTCATGAAGGCAGTATCCTCCTGGTCAGAAGGTTCCATTTGGATCTGTTGAAATCCTGAAGATGCGTCCATGAAGGTCAGCATTTCATGCCCGGCAGTGGCATCTACCATTGCATCAATGTGGGGAAGAGGAAATGGGTCTTTAGGACAAGCTTTGTTCAAGTCTGTGTAGTCCACACAAACTCTCCATTTCCCATTTTTCTTCTGTACTACAACCACGTTTGCTAGCCACCTTGGGAACTTAACCTCCCTGATCATTCTGGACTTCAATAATCTCTCAACTTCCTCCTGGATAATCGTGTTCCGCTCAGGAGCAAACTTCCTTCTTTTTTGCTGAACAGGCTTGAATGATTTATCAATTCCAAGCTTGTGAGTGATAATATCTTTGGATATGCCTGTCATATCCTCATGCTTCCATGCAAACGTTGACATCCTGCATTTCAAAAAGTTAATTAATTGTTCTTCAATATCCTGAGGGATATTGGTCCCTACGAGCACCGAAATATCGGGATTATCCTGGTCCAGGATAATTTTCTTCACATCCTGCTCTGGATCCTCCACGATATCCTAGGCCCGCGTCTTTAATTGCTATGCTGTACTAGGTTTGGTTGAGGATTTCATCGAGGATGAGTAGCATTCTTTCGCCTCCTGCTGATCACTATCAACGTTGACCACTCCCCAAGGGGTAGGTATCTTGATGCATTGGTGATATGTTGATGGCACGGCCTTCATATCGTGAATCCACGGTCTTCCCAGTATGATGTTATAGCAGGATAGAGAATCCATCACACAGAAACGTTGTATCGAGTTGACTCCTTCAACGTATACTAGCAACTTTATCTCTCCCACTGTGTTTCTAGCCTCTCCACTGAATCCAACAAGCACGGTAGACTTTGAAGTGATATCCATTGGAGATACATTCATTCTCTTCAGAGTTTCTAGTTGGATTATGTTGACGGAGCTGCCATTATCAACCAGTATCCTGCGTACAAAATGGTTAGCCACATATAACGTTATTACCAGAGCATCATGGTGAGGATCCTGGACAGTATCCTTGTCATCAGCATCAAAAGTGATCACTTTGTCAGTTGTGAGGGTAGTCATTCTGACAGGTTTGTCTCCCCTTTCGGCCTTAGCTTCTTTTGCATGTCTCTTTGCTGCCGAATACGAAGTTCCACAAATGTCGGATCCTCCCGAAATGAAGTTGATTATCTTGGCATCTGCGGGAGGTGATGCTGCTCGTTCAGGATCCTTCTCAGTATCCTGACCCTTATTTTTCTTTCTTCCTAAGAGATCTTTCAGATATCCCTTGCTTAGAAGATAGCTTATTTCTTTCCTTAGAGCAATGCAGTCCTCAGTTACATGTCCGAAATCTTCGTGGAAAGCACACCATTTTGACTTATCTTTCCAGTCAGCCTTTTGTTGATTCTTTCGAGGCCACCTAGCCTTGTCCCCTAGACCCTGCATGGCATACATCAATTCAGGAATGTTAACAGAAAAGCAATATTCAGACAACTCAGGATACTCTTCAGGATCCTCATCTTCGACAGCATTCACTCTCTTGTTTTCATTTCTACCATATGGCTTAGGCCGATATGACTTGAATGAGGATTCTGACTTCCTGTTAGTTGACTCATAAGTGTTAGATGAGTTCATCCTTTCTTGCATCTTCCTGTCATCTTCCAGACGGATATATCTCAAAGCCCTGTTACGAGCTTCGTCGAGATTCCTGCAGGGATTCATTACAAGATCCTGATAAAACTGAGAATCCTTTTGTAATCCCATCTTAAAAGCTTGCACAGCTGTTGCAACATCAAGATGTGGGATATCCAAGGATTCTCGACTGAATTTGTTCACATAATCCCTCAAGGATTCCTGAGGCCCTTGAGTTATCCGGTAAAGATCACTGGTTAGTTTCTCAAAACTCCGACTACAAGAAAATTGACTGTTAAATAAATTAACCAAATGAGCAAATGAAGTAATTGAATGAGGAGGAACGTTTAACAGCCATTTTAAGGCTGAGCCTGTTAGAGTAGAACCAAATCCCTTGCACAAGCACGCTTCCTTGAGCTCCGGAGGGATAGGGTTAATCTCCATTCTTTCCCTATACTGAGCAATATGCTCCTCAGGATCCGTAGTCCCATCATAAAGCTTCATGTTGGGGGTTTGGAATCTCTTTGGGATCTCAGCATCACAGATAGGATGTGCAAAACAAGATATCTTATGGCTATCTTGGGACACTTCCGGGATCGGCTGGACCACCCCAGGTACACTGGATATCATGTCCTTCAACTTTTGAAGTTCCCTAGTAAGTGCTGATGTCACACCTGTATCCTGCAAAGATCCACTATTGTTAGTAGCATAAGTATTATTATTATTTGACACGTTACCCGTTGGAGGATTTTGCCCGTATCATGAAGCATATCCTGAGCTCCTCATGGTTGACATCCTGACCGAGGAGGGTATTTCAGGAGTATGATTCTGAGGAAGACTGGGCACGATATTCCCCCTGTTATCCTCAGTATACACAGCTGAACAAAAGTTCAACGCTCTAGGGTGTAATGGAGTGACATTGTCCTCAGCAGATCTGCTCGAGCCTGACTTCAGGAGTTGTATTTCCCTTAAAAGCATTTGGTTTGTTTCCTGTTGCTGCCTCATTTGTTCCTGCACACTTCCAAATAAAGTAAGAATTTCATCATTAGAAGCTAGAACGGGAGCAGATTCCTGAACACTGCGAATAGGGATAACATCCTGAGGTCGTGTAGAGGCTGGCATCCTTGGAGGAGGTGGTGGAAGCACCGGACCGGTAGTAGCAGAAGTCATAGCAGACACAGTAGAGGAACTCATGTTTGATCTTGAGGCCATTATGGACAATGTGGCGAAAAGTTTTGAAAATAGAAAACCGATTCGCGATTTGACAAAAATTTTTAATAAAGAGAGCACCACTTGCCCCACGGTGGGCGCCAAATTGTTTTGGTCAAAAATTACCGAAGTAACTTAGTGATCAAATTAGTAAAGTGAGGTAGTGTGCTAGAAAGTGTGTTTGAATATATGCTTGTTAAGTTATTTAGAAAATCAGAATTCAGGATACGGCTCAGGATATTGAGCTGTATCTATGATCAAACAATGAGCAAAAGTAAAGTAAACGACACGAGATGTACGAGGAAAGCCCTTGATCAATCTAGATCGCCGGCATAAAACCTCGGGAGCTGACAATCACAGCTGCCTTGTTCTTCTATTGCTTCAAATATCAGGATACAGTGCAGGATGCGGTACGGATCGACTAAGTGTTACAACGAAATTTGAATACAAGTGTGGTGTTTGCAATGAGCTAGAGAGTGAAAGTGTACGAGAGTGTTAGTGAAAAATTGTGTGTTCTAAGCTGATCCGCCCCCATCTATTTATAGTAAAGATAAAATAACAAACTACCCTAAACTTGCGGGATCCACCGAATATTCCTTCTTCGAACGTTGTAGACCTGGTCTTTCGGGCTCAACGTCTCTCCCTCAACAAATTCGTCCGAGTCTTGAGGAGAAGAAGTCCTCTTGACCGTTAGCAAGTCTCAGCCCTTAACCTGCACGTGGTTAATTCAATAAGCCTCAGGATATCGCCCAAGATGTTAGCAATATCCTCTTCCAGCATCCTGGTCACAAATAAACAAACAAAGGCAGGATATTGGTCAGGATACGTATGTTAAGAAAATGACCCCTAACAGATAACAACACGGGAAATAGCCAAAAAGTTAAAGTTTTATTTATTCACAAAAGTTAAACCCTTTTAAGGTTGTCAAAATTGCCAACCCAAGTTTCTACCAGCAATACGTGGCCCGTCCACTTGGGTTGGCAAAGGGTGTCCATTGTTAACAGGTCTTGAGAGTGCAGGAAATAAAAGATGGCAGGATAACAAGTGGTTTCATCCCCCAAACAGAGGATCCCTCCACCACCTATTATCCTACCTATTGTCTAAGGATCCATGATCCACAACCCTAGAAACTATTGTTCAAAGTACAACCCAACATTTTTTCAAAACATCACAACCAAAAAACTTTCAAATCCTAAAAAAATGGGCTCCGGCCGCGTCTAGAAATGTCCATCATCGCCCATTTCTGCAGCTCACACCTTGGCTGCATCACCACCGGCATCATCACCACCAGCTTGATCCTTCCCGCTGCCACTTGCCTCAATCGCCAAGACCTCGGTAGCCTCCTCCTCATCCTCTAGCTCAGCTAGCTTTGCCTTCCAGCCCTCCTTTTCCCAAGTGGTCCTGTCGAAGTAAGGATCCTCAGCCTCCTGAGCCATTTGCAGCTTGATCTTATACATGGTGATGGCAGCAGAGATTTTAGCATCCTCCAGCAGCCTCAGCTTTCTCATGATCATCATTTATTTGGGCCATGACCACCTGCTTCTTCGCCAGATTGAGGTCCTTTTCAAGGGAGGAGATGGTTTGATCCTTAGCCAGGAAGAATTTTTGATACTCCAAATGCTTCTGCTCTGCCTCCGCAACATATGCATCAAACAGCACTTCGACCTTAGCGAATTTCTGCAAAAAAGACAAGGTGAAGTTCAGGATCCGTAATCCTCAAGTGGGCAGGATAATCAAGCAGAGTCAGTGATCCTTACATCAGCAAAGTATTCTTGGAAATGGTGGCGGATAAGAGGCATGCCTTCAAGATTTTCAGCTTCAGTGGCCTTCCTCTTCTTTCCCCCCTTGGAGATGACAGGCTTGGGGACTATGGTACTTAGGCTATGTTTTGGTCAAAAATTACCGAAGCAATTTAGTGATCAAATTAGTTAAGTGAGGTAGTGTGCTAGAAATATGTATGAAAAATATATTAACCAAGTTGATTATAAAAACAGTTTCATGATACGGCTCAGGATATAGAGATGTATCTGTGATCAAACAATGAGCAAAAAGGTAAAAGTTGACACGTGATGTACGAGGAAAGCCCTTGATCAATCTAGATCGCCGGCACAAAACCTCGGGAGCTGACAATCGCAGCTGCCTTGTTCTTCTATTGCTTTAAATATCAGGATACAGTGCAGGATGTGGTGCGGATCAACTATGTGTTACAATGTAATTCGAATACAAGTGTTGTGTGTAGTGTTTGCAGTGAGCTAGAGCAAAAGTGTTTGAAAGTGTGAAAGTTGCGTGCCTTAATCTGATCCGCCCTCATCTATTTATAGTAAAAGAAGTGTAACAAACTATCCTGATAAACCGGGATCCGGCGAATATTCCCCACTCGAACGTTGTAGACCTGGTCTTTCGGGTTCAACGTCTCTCCCATAACAAATATGCCCGAGTCATGAGGAGAAGAAGTCCATCTGACCGTTAGTAACCCCCAGCCTTTAACCTGCACGTGGTTAATTCAATCAACCTCAGGATATCGCTCAGGATGTTAGCAATATCCCAGTCCAGTATCCTGGTCACAAATAAACAATTAAAAGCAGGATATTAGTCAAGATATATACGCTCAGAAAATGACCCATAACAATTGTCCCCAAATATATCTGTTGGTATACCAATCCAACGGATATATTTTAAAAGTTTTATCTCGTAAATTAAGGCAATTAAATCGAGACGACGGTCAAGATCACATCATAACTTCCGACGCGCTTTTAACTCGATGGAGATCCACAATGCTCCTATATCTTCTCTCTTCTTGTTTGAAAAGCAAATATCTCCAACGAAGTCTCCAGGTAATTCCCTACTTTTCGTTCATCTTTTATCAATTTTTCTTTCTTCACCTGCAATGGCCTTCAGAACTCATTCCCAAACCGGTGAATCATCCGAGATCTTTATTCAGCAGAATCTTCTCAAAAATCCTGAGAAGGAAGTATGTGCCTTTGATAACGCAGACATTGCGGCTTTGAGAGCTTCCGGTGCTTTCCCAGATAACACTGTCTTTAGACCATTCGATCGGTCAATTCGATCGGATATTTCTTCTACTGATTGGGTTTGCTTTCCAGCATACCCTTTCTCGCTAGGTCTCTGATACCCTTTTCCTGAATTTATGATGCAATTTTTCCGGACCACGGGTATTTCTTTTGCTCAGACCATGCCCATGGTCTGGAGGGTATTAATTGTTCTAAACCAAATTAAAAACCTTCACTGTCCTGACCTTTGTATTGAAGATCTGCGCATCGCTTACCGCCTTCGATCTCATGGTTCTAGCCGTTTTTTGCTTTTTTCGACTTCCAACAAACCCCTTATTCTTAAAGCCACCAAAAACGAAGATGGATGGCAACGCAAGTTCTTTTTCGTCAAACGAGACTCCATTGCTGAGGGTGCTAGCCTTCCGGTGGAGTGGTTAACCACCGGTAGGGTTATGAATACTCCCATGTACCTTTAGATTTTTATCTTTTGCTAATATCCTTCTTTTTGATTCCTTTACAGTAAATTTCAAGGAAGTAGCTCCCCCTACTGCGGAATCAGAGAAAAGAATCAAGACTGTTTACCAACTACCTGCAATAGACAGGAGTTTTACCACACATATCCCGAGTTCCAGTCAATACTCCTCATCTGAAATGTCTGGTAAGGATTACTCTCGAAATAATTAGTTAACACAATATAATAAAATGAAGAGTAATAAAGATGTAGAATTTTTCCCTTTATGCAGCACCAGCCAAGATCCCTGAAGTTTTTGACCTCGACGAGTTGGACAGCTATTCTGATCAGGTTCAAATTAAGAAGGAGCCAAGACCCAAGGCCACAGCCTCATCCAAACCCAGTGGTTCCAAAGCCATTGTCATTACCAAACCTTCGCCAGCTACCAAGCCCCGGAGTTCAAGCTCCCGTAAAAGGAAAGAACCCGATTCCCCCGTTATTTCTGACACATTTCCCTATGAGAATTATGGGTTCATCGAAGCAAGCAGGTTTATGACCTCCTTTCTCAACCAGGTTAGTATTCTCAAACCATATCCTGCAGCTTATTCCATTCACATGGATTTATCAAAATCAATACCTTTCTTCTTATTTTTGCAGGGTCTTGAACGTCTGGTTCATTTGTATCAAGAATCCTGCGGGCTCAACAAGACGCTTGAATCCAAGTTAAAGAAAGCTGAAGTCACGATCTCCGACCAAGGCATGATTGCAGCCGCTAAATCTCATCATTACGAGGAGAAGTTCAAGGCTATGACTCAAGAACATCAGACTGCTCTCAACAAAGCTACTCTCCAAGCCCAAGCTGATCTTGACGCTGCCCATGCGCAACATGAACGGGATATGGTCAGCTACCGGGAAAGCCTTAAGAGTTCCGTCGTCACTTCTCTCCTCCAGGCCAGGTTGAAAATGGCCCATGAAGCCAAAGCACTAGGCTTTGAATGCCCTTCTTGGGACGTCGGTGCCTGGGAAACAAAGCCAAAGAACCTCAACGGCACTTCTTCTAAACCAGCTGCCGAAGGATCTTCCAAAGCAGTTGAAAATGCCTCCGATGCCGAGAGGAATGCTGAGGCGGATCCCGAGACGAATGTTGCTGAAATTACCACGAACGAAGAAGGCGCTGCCCCCTAAAACTTATTTCCTTTTGTTTGAACAATTTTATGTCTTATGAACAATTTTTATTTCCGCATCAAAACAATTTGATAGCCGAAGGTGGATGGGTCCTGGGTTTCAGGATGAAGCCTTCGGTTATCAACTAGTACCGTTTATTTCAAATAATTTCATCTTTCATTTTTCTCGCTATTACTTTCTGTCCTTCTTATTATAGACCTTAGTTTTGCAAAAATATACTCAGTGATATATTACGAAAACTTTAAATAAAACTTCTAAAAATTTAATCAATCTTCATAGGAAAGACAGTCCACTTTCCAAAACCTGTTTTGACAATACTTGTTTGATCAAAGTTTCAAACTAGTATCAGTTTCAAATATTTTAATCAAATATCCCGAAAAGTATTTTGAAAATATATTTTGAGAATATATCCCGAGAATTTATCCTAATCAGGATGTTTAACCTTTTGCCAAACATAGTATTGTCAAAAACTTAAATAACGTTTACAAAGGAAAGATCATACCAGGAATAGGGTATAACCCTATTCTCAAACTTCAATCCCTTTGCAACTCTTCCAATGAAGATGTCCCCTGTCTGAGACACTTAGTGTATTAGGTCCGAGCCTTATCTTTTGAGCTTTACACCATTGCCTCGGTAGGAATGTCCCCTGTGTACAATGTCTTCAAATACTTAGAAATCTTCTGGATATCAGTTCCAATTGTATAGACAATTTTTCATGTTACAGGGGTAAAACCCAAGAATGTACTTGTTATGGGTCATTTTCTGAGTATACATATCCTGACTAATATCCCGCTTTTAATTGTTTATTTGTGACTAGGATACTGGACGGGGATATTGCTAACATCCTGGGCGATATCCTAATCTTGAGTGAATTAAACACGTGTAGGTTAATGGCTGTAAGTTACTAACGGTCATCAGGACTTCTTCTCCTCAAGACTCGGGCGTATTTGTTATGAGGAAGCCGTTGAACCCGAAAGACTTGGTCCTCAACGTTCGAGTGGGAATATTCGCTGGATCCCGGAAGTTTAGGATAGTTTGTTACATTATCTTTACTATAAATAGATGGGGGCGGATCAGTTTAAGGCACACAATTTACACTTACACTCTCGAACACTTTCACTCTCTAGCTCATTGCAAACACCACACTTGTATTCAAATTTCATTGTAACACATAGTCGATCCGCACCACATCCTGCACTGTATCCTGATATTTGAAGTAATAGAAGAACAAGGCAGCTGTGATTGTCAACTCCCGAGGTTTTATGCCGGCGATCTAGATTGATCAAGGGCTTTCCTCGTACATCACGCGTCCACCTTTACATTTTTGCTCATTGTTTGATCATAGATACAGCTCTATATCCTGAGCCGTATCCTGAAACCGTTTTCATATCTAATTTTGTTAACACATTTTCCATACATATTTCTAGCACACTACCTCACTTAACTAATTTGATCACTTAATTGCTTAGGTAATTTTTGACCAAAACAATTTGGCGCCCACCGTGGGGCAAGTGGTGCTCTCTTTACTAAAAATTTTTGTGAAATCGCTAATCGGCTTTCTATTTTCAAAACTTTTTGCCACATTGTCCACAATGGCCTCAAGATCAAACATGAGCTCCTCCACTGTGTCTGCTATGACTTCTGCTACTACCGGTTCGGTGCTTCCACCACCTCCTCCAAGGATGCCAGCCTCTTCACGACCTCAGGATATTATCCCTACCCGCAGTGTTCAGGAATCTGCTCCCGTTTTAGCTTCTAATGATGAAATTCTAACCTTATTTGGAAGTGTGCAGGAACAAATGAGGCAGCAACAGGAAACAAACCAAATGCTATTGAGGGAAATACAACTCCTGAAGTCTGGCTCGAGCAGATCTGCTGAGGATATTGTCACTCCATTGCATCCCAGAACTTTGAACTTCAGTTCAGCTGTGTATACTGAGGATAACAGGGGGAATATTGTGCCCAGCCTTCCTCAGAATCATACTCCTGAAATACCCTCCTCGGTCAGGATGTCAACCATAAGGAGCTCGGGATATGCTTCAGGATATGGGCAAAATCCTCCAACGGGTAACGTGTCAAATAATAATAATACTCATGCTACTAACAATAGTGGATCTTTGCAGGATACAGGTGTGACATCAGCGCTTACTAGGGAACTTCAGAAGTTGAAGGACATGATATCTAGTGTACCCGGGGTGGTCCAGCCGATCCCGGAAGTGTCCCAAGACAGCCACAAGATATCTCGTTTTGCATATCCTATCTGTGATGCTGAGATCCCAAAGAGATTCCAAACCCCCAACATGAAGCTTTACGACGGAACTACGGATCCTGAGGAGCATATTGCTCAGTATAGGGAAAGAATGGAGATTAACCCTATCCCTCCGGATCTCAAGGAAGCATGCTTGTGCAAGGGTTTTGGTTCAACCTTAACAGGATCAGCCTTGAAATGGCTCTTGAATGTTCCTCCACATTCGATTACATCTTTTGCTCATTTAGTAAATTTATTTAATAGTCAGTTTTCTTGTAGTAGAAGCTTTGAAAAATTAACAAGTGATCTCTACAGGATAACACAGGGGCCTCAGGAATCCCTTAGGGATTATGTGAACAAGTTCAGCCGGGAATCCCTGGACATTCCTCATCTTGATGTTGCAACAGCTGTGCAAGCTTTCAAGATGGGGCTGCAAAAAGATTCTCAATTTTATCAAGATCTTGTAATGAACCCATGCAGGAACTTGGATGAAGCTCGAAACAGGGCCCTAAGATATATTCGATTGGAGGATGACAGGAAGATGCAAGAAAGGATGAACTCATCTAACACTTATGAGTCAACTAACAGGAAGTCAGAATCCTCATTCAAGTCATATCGGCCTAAGCCATATGGTAGAAATGAAAACAAGAGAGTGAATGCTGTCGAAGATGAGGATCCTGAAGAGTATCCTGAGTTGTCTGAATATTGCTTTTCTGTTAACATTCCTGAATTGATGTATGCCATGCAGGGTCTAGGAGACAAGGCTAGGTGGCCTCGAAAGAATCAACAAAAGGCTGATTGGAAAGATAAGTCAAAATGGTGCGCTTTCCACGAAGATTTCGGACATGTAACTGAGGATTGCATTGCTCTAAGGAAAGAAATAAGCTATCTTCTAAGCAAGTGATATCTGAAAGATCTCTTAGGAAGAAAGAAGAATAAGGGTCAGGATACTGAGAAGGATCCTGAGCGAGCAGCATCACCTCCCGCGGATGCCAAGATAATCAACTTCATTTCGGGAGGATCCGACATTTGTGGGACTTCGTATTCAGCGGCAAAGAGACATGCAAAAGAAGCTAAGGCCGAAAGGGGAGATAAACCTATCAGGATGACTACCCTCACAACTGACAAAGTGATCACATTTGATGCTGATGACAGGGATACTGTCCAGGATCCTCACCATGATGCTCTGGTAATAACATTATATGTGGCTAACCATTTTGTACGCAGGATATTGGTTGATAATGGCAGCTCCGTCAACATAATCCAACTAGAGACTCTGAAGAGAATGAATGTATCTCCAATGGATATCACTTCAAAGTCTACCGTGCTTGTTGGGTTCAGTGGAGAGGCTAGAAACACAGTGGGAGAGATAAAGTTACCAGTATACGTTGAAGGAGTCAACTCGATACAACGTTTCTGTGTAATGGATTCTCTATCCTGCTATAACATCATATTGGGAAGACCATGGATTCACGATATGAAGGCCATGCCATCAACGTATCACCAATGCATCAAGATCCCTACCCCTTGGGGAGTTGTCAAAGTTGATAGTGATCAGCAGGAGGCGAAAGAATGCTACTCTTCCTCGATGAAATCCTCAACCAAGCCTAGTGCAGCATAGCAATTAAAGACGCGGGCCCAGGATATCGTGGAGGATCCGGAGCAGGATGTGAAGAAAATTATCCTGGACCAGGATAATCCCGATATTTCGGTGCTCGTAGGAACCAATATCCCTCAGGATATTGAAGAACAGTTAATTAACTTTTTGAAATGCAGGATGTCAACGTTTGCATGGAAGCATGAGGATATGACAGGCATATCCAAAGACGTTATCACTCACAAGCTTGGAATTGATAAATCATTCAAGCCTGTTCAACAAAAAAGAAGAAAATTTGCTCCTGAGCGGAATGCGATTATCAAAGAGGAAGTTGAAAGATTGTTGAAGTCCAGGATGATCAGAGAAGTCAAGTTTCCAAGATGGCTAGCAAATGTAGTTGTGGTACAGAAGAAGAACGGGAAATGGAGAGTCTATGTAGACTACACAGACTTGAACAAGGCTTGTCCTAAAGATCCATTTCCTCTCCCTCATATCGATGCAATGGTAGATGCTACTGCTGGACATGAGATGTTAACGTTCATGGACGCATCCTCAGGATTTCAGCAGATTCAAATGGAGCCTTCGGATCAGGAGGATACTGCTTTCATGACACCAACAGGTATATATTGCTATACTGCTATGCCTTTCGGTTTGAAAAATGCAGGTGCAACATACCAGAGATTGGTAAACATGATGTTCAAGGATAAGCTGGGGGACACCATGGAGGTATATATCGACGATATGGTGGTGAAATCTAAAAAGGCTGAGGATCACCTCCAGGATATCAAGGGAGCATTTGATATCCTGGATCGATACAACATGAAGCTGAATCCTGCTAAATGCCATTTCGGAGTAGGGGCAGGAAAGTTTCTTGGATATATGGTGACAAAAAGGGGGATAGAAGCAAGCCCAGAGCAGATCAAAGCTATCCTGGATATAAAATCACCCTCAAATATGAAGGACATACAAAGGTTGACAGGCCGAGTAGCAGCTTTGAATAGATTTATTTCAAGATCCTCAGAAAAATGCAAGGAATTCTATGATATCCTCAAGAAGAATAAGAAATTTGAATGGGGAGCAAAGCATGAAGCAGCCTTGCAGGACTTGAAGCGATATCTCTCAACCGCACCTCTATTGATGAAGCCTGAAAATGGTGAACCACTATCCCTATACCTCGCTGTATCAGGGAATGCTGTAAGTGCCGTTCTTATAAAAGACCATGAAGGTCAGCAATATCCTGTTTATTATGTTAGTAAAAGTTTTTTAGACGCTGAAACTAGGTATTCTCATTTAGAAAAATTGATATTAGCTTTAGTTATGGCATCGACAAAGCTTAGACATTATTTTGAAACACATAGGATCCATGTTAAAACGGATTATCCTATCAAAAATGTGCTTAGGAAACCAGAGATGTCAGGCAGGATGGCCAAGTGGTCAGTAAAGTTGAGTGCTTATGATTTAGTATATGAACCTAGAAATGCCATAAAGTCTCAGGCTTTAGCTGACTTTGTGGCTGATTTCAGTAGTGACATTCAGGACGAGGCAGATCTAGAAGTTCAGCAGTTAGTAGAATCTTCAGGATCCTGGACGTTGTATACTGATGGTGCATCTAATATAAGAGGTGTAGGTTTAGGTATACTACTAAAATCGCCACAGGGGGACATATTACCCCAGGCCATTAGGTGTGAATTTCCTGCTACTAATAATGAGGCAGAATATGAAGCTTTAATTGCAGGATTAGAATTGGCTAAGAGTATGAGTATCAAGAATTTGCAAGTATATGTTGACTCCTTGTTAATTACTAACCATTTTAATGGATCCTATGCAGTTAAGGGTGAGAAATTAATCGAATACCTCGATATTCTCAAAAAATTAGCAGGATATTTCGATGTTTTTACACTTGAACAGGTACCAAGGGAGGATAATGCTGAAGCGGATGCCTTAGAAAATTTGGGATCATCGATCAGGATACCTGAAGGGACCCAAATACCAATATTACATGTCTTATATCCTGCAACGAATCCTCAGGATAAAGAAGTAGCGAGTATTCGGGATCCCAGAGCGGAATATCCTGAACAGGATCCTAAATCCTGGACGGCTCCAATTGTGAGATATCTCAAAGAAGGACATATCCCCGGAAATGAAAATCCTAAGGCATTTAGGATGAAGGTATCACGATTCACTATTATAAATAATGTTTTATACAAGAAATCTCTTGCAGGACCATATTTGAGGTGCTTGGAGGATCCTGAAGCCAAAGAAGTACTTCAAGATAATACATGAAGGGGATTGTGGTAACCATACTGGGGGCAGGTCATTATTCTCAAAAGTATTGAGGACAGGATATTATTGGCCAACAATGAGAAAAGATGCCGCAGAATATGCTCGAAGATGTGACGCATGTCAAAGACATAGTAACATATTGCATCAACCTGCTGAACCACTGTATCCTATTGTTTCCCCTTGGCCGTTTATGAAGTGGGGTATGGATATAGTGGGAAAGCTCCCGAAAGCTCCAGGAGGAAAGGTTTTCATGTTGGCAATGATGGATTATTTCTTCAAATGGGTTGAAGCAGAAGCATTTGTTCAAGTTAGAGATCAAGAAGTAGTATCCTTCATAAAGAGGAATATCCTGACCAGATTCGGAGTACCAGCCGAGATAATCTGTGACAATGGTTCTCAGTTTATAAGCAAGAGAACTACTGACTTTTGCAAGAGTTGGGGAATCAAAATGATCACATCTACTCCGGTACATCCTCAAGCAAATGGACAAGCAGAATCCTCAAACAAGATAATTGTCAATAACTTAAAGAAGAGACTTGGAGCCAAAAAAGGAAGATGGGCAGAAGAATTACCCTTTGTTTTGTGGGCTGATAGGACAACGGTAAAGAATGCAACAGGCCAAACCCCATTTTCCTTGGTATTTGGAGCAGAAGCAATGATGCCAACCGAAATGACAGTACCTACTGCAAGATCTACCCTAAATGATCCTGAGCAGAATCCTGAAGCCTTGAGTCAGGATTTAGACACTATAGATGAGAAGAAAGATGCGGCAAGGCTAAGGATGGCAGCATATCAACAAAGAATATCCAGAGCATATAACAAGAATATTAGGACCAGAAGATTTAAGGTTGGAGATTGGGTGTTGAGAAAGGCTTTTCAGAATACTACTAATCCTGCCGATGGCAAATTAGCTCCAAAATGGGAAGGACCATATGAAGTTGAATCAGAAGCAGGGAAAGCAGCATATAGACTCAAGAATATGGAAGGGGATATGCTACCGAGATCTTGGAATGCTATACACCTTAAGCTTTATTTCAAGTGAGTTTAGAATTTAATTTCTAACTCAGGATGGTATGAATTCTATCTTTTTTAAATATGTTTTGGTTTAATTTATTCTTTGAAACCCAATACTAACTTAAGCATCGGAGGGGTGTTAGCCAAGCTAACACCCACCTTAGTTTAAGGATGTTTTGCAGTATGTGCTCCAGGATGCTCACTCAAGATACTTCGGAAGATTAGAGGATTGGCCCCCTCTCTCACGTATAAGGGATCCTGATCCCTTCACAGGTTTAAAGGTATTCACCTTTCTTCCGAATTGGGTTTAGACACCCCGCCTGGAGCGCAAGTTATTCAGGGATAGTTCAAGGTGGCGGGACCAGTCCATGTAAAAGTGGCTGACAATTTCGTTACTGTTGGCTATATCCTGAATCCTAAAGGTATATGAGGATTGATCACCCTCTCTCACGAAAGGGTATTTTCATACTCTCTAAGGTTTAAAGGTTTTCACCTTTCTAAGTCTTGGAGTTTATACACTCCCGCCTGTAGCGCATGAAAATTTGGGATTTTCCCCAGGATACAAGGGATTTATCTCCAGTACATACTTGGGTTTTACCCTTGGGACCTAAAAAATTGCCTATACAATGGAAACTGACATTCAGAAGATTTCTAAGTATTTGAAGACATTGTACATAGGGGACATTCCTACCAAGCTGGTGATGTAAAGCTAAAAGGATAAGGCTCGGAACTAATGCACTAAGTACCTCGCACAGGGGACATCTTCATTGAAGAAGTTGCAAAGGGATTGAGGCTTGATAATAAGGTTATATCCTACTCCGGGTATGATCTTTCCTTTGTAAACATCGTTTAAGTTTTTAATAACACTATGTTAAATATCCTGATATATTCTCAAAATCCTTTTCAGGATATTTGATTAAAATATTTGAAACTAATATTAGTTTGGAACTTTGATCATTTAAGTATTATCAAAACTTGGTTTTGGAAAAATAGATTGTTTTTCAAAAGCTTTCTACAAAGTTGAACGAGCATTTGGGAGTCCTATCTAATAAAAAAGTTTTTGCAATATATTTCTGAGAATACTGATCAGAATATTTTCATAAGATAACAAGATAAAATTTTTACAAAGCTAAGAGTTACATTAAGTAATGCAAGGCAATAACAAATAAATCAAAAGGTAGTTATATTATTAACAAGTCAAAAGTTGTGCTTTTGGTTTCACCTTAAACCAAGGCCCATCCGCCAAAAGCACAATTAGTTCTTACCATACTTGTGTAACGGTTGCAGGATATATCTCAAAACAGGACCTGTCCACCTACAACCATTACCACATTCAAAACAAGTTATACTAATTGATGACCAAGGGCTTCGTCCTAAAACCTAGGACCCATCCACCTTTGGTCATCACATTGTTCTAATGCAGGGAATATAAATTGTTCGAAGACAGGAAAAGTAAATTGTTTACATAACCACAACCATGAAACTTAAAAGTGGGCTCCGGCCTTGGCGCGTATATCCATCATCGCCCACTTCACCGCTTAAGAAGCGGCACCTTCTTGATCAACAGCTTCCTTCCCAGCATCTGCACCAGCATCGGCCTCAGGATTCTTCTCGGCATCACCATCGTCGGCATTGGCCATTTCCTCTGTCGCCTTAGAAGGCTCTTCACCAGCATGCTTTGCAGGATGAGCGACGGGATGACCTCCGAGATCCTTTAGTTTCGCCTCCCAAGTCTTTATGTTCCAGGAGGGGCATTCGAAGCCCAAATCCCTGGCTTCGTAAGCCATCCTTATCCTGGCTTGGAGAAGAGAGACGACCACGGATGCCTTGAGGCTGTCCCGATAGGAACTCATATTCTGCTGGTACTAGAGAAGGGCAGCATCTAGTTTGACTTGGGCATCCTCATTGGCTTTGTGGAGGGTAGCTTGGTGTTCCTGGATCATGGCTTTATATTTGTCTTCGTAATGCTGGGATTTGGCAGCTGCAATGGTTCCTTGGTCGGCTATGGTAGCTTCAGCTTTCTCCAGCTTGATCTCCAACATCTTGTTAAGCCCGCAGGCGTCTTCATACAAGCGCATAAGACGATCCAAACCCTATCGATAGGGACACAGGTATTGATGTAAAAATAAGCAGGATAAGGACTAACATACTTGTGCAGGATATTGAAAGGAAAATTTTACCTGTTTGAGGAATGAGGTGGCTTCGTTAAACCCATGGTTCTCGAGAGAGAATGTTTCAGAAACAGCTGGAGAATCCGACTCCTTTCTCTTCGGAGAACTGGATGCTCGGGTCCTAGATGCCGGAGGGGCTTTAGGAGCAGAAACGGTCCTTGAAGAAGTAGGTTTTGGTGTAGCAGACGACTTTGGCTTGGATTCCTGTTTGATGGGTGCGAGGCTGGAGTAGCAATCCAACTCGTCAAGTTGGAAACCTTCAAGGTTGACAACTGGTACTGCACGAGGGAAGATATTCTTAAACTCATCATACTTTTTAAAAGTAATTAATTTAAAATATATGCTGAGAATGTGCTTACCAGACATTTCTGAGCTTGATTTCTGGCTTGAATCTGTAAGAGACAGGGAGAAAGTTCTTTCACTGGCAGGAAGTCGGTAGATTTCCTTGATCTTGGATTCGGATTCTGCACTGGGAGGCACTAAATCTCTGAAGTTCGCTGCATAAAAACATCAGGATATAAGTCCGGGATACAGTTTGAAGATATAATTGGGGATATTCCTAAAACCCTAAATCCTACCCTTGGTTAACTATTTAACCGGTAGATCGAAACCCTTATCAATAGAGTCTCTTTTTACGAAAAAGAATTTTTGTCGCCATCTATCCTCGTTCTTGGTGGCTTTAAGAACCAAAGGGTTCTTAGAGGTAGAAAACAGAAGAAAACGGTGATTGCCGTGGGATCTCAACCGGTATGCTATAGGCAGGTCCTCAACAAGTAGGTCAGGAAAATGACGAGATTTGATTTGATCCAGCACTATTAAAACTCGCCAAACCATTGGCATAATCTGGGCATAGCTAAGGCCGGTGAGTTCGAAAAAGCGAGAGATAAAGGGTGGAAATGGGTACCGGAGTCCAAGAGAGAAGGGGTAGGCGAAGAAACAAACCCACTCATCGGATAACGCGTCTGATCGGGCTTCCCGATCAAAAGGGCGAAAGACTGTTCTGGTGGGGAAGGCGCCGGAATCTTTAAGAGCAGCGATGTCGGCGTTGTTGAAGCAGCAGATTTCCTTTGCTGGATCAACAATGAAATTTTGACTTACGAGGGTTGAGGCCGGTCTGTCCGATTGGGATCTTGTTCGTGATGCCATGAAGGGTGTTGAGCAAATTGAAAGAAATTCCAAAAAGAAGGAAAGAGGATGGAGAGAAAAGTGATTACCTGAAAATCGCTTGAAGAAAGATAAAAAGAAGCAGAAATGATTTGGCTAAATATAGGCTGAATATAGGGGGTAAAGAGTAAATGTTGCATTGAAAATGGCACACTGTCATTTCAACCATCGTTTCATTTTAATAGCCTCGATCGACGAGAAAAGGTTTTGAAATATATCCGTTGGATTGGTATACCAACCGATATATTTGGGGACAATTGTTATGGGTCATTTTCTGAGTATACATATCCTGACTAATATCCCGCTTTTAATTGTTTATTTGTGACCAGGATACTGGACGGGGATATTGCTAACATCCTGGGCGATATCCTAATCTTGAGTGAATTAAACACGTGCAGGTTAATGGCTGTAAGTTACTAACGGTCATCAGGACTTCTTCTCCTCAAGACTCGGGCGTATTTGTTATGAGGAAGCCGTTGAACCCGAAAGACTTGGTCCTCAACGTTCGAGTGGGAATATTCGCTGGATCCCGGAAGTTTAGGATAGTTTGTTACATTATCTTTACTATAAATAGATGGGGGCGGATCAGTTTAAGGCACACAATTTACACTTACACTCTCGAACACTTTCACTCTCTAGCTCATTGCAAACACCACACTTGTATTCAAATTTCATTGTAACACATAGTCGATCCGCACCACATCCTGCACTGTATCCTGATATTTGAAGTAATAGAAGAACAAGGCAGCTGCGATTGTCAGCTCCCGAGGTTTTATGCCGGCGATCTAGATTGATCAAGGGCTTTCCTCGTACATCACGCGTCCACCTTTACATTTTTGCTCATTGTTTGATCATAGATACAGCTCTATATCCTGAGCCGTATCCTGAAACCGTTTTCATATCTAATTTTGTTAACACATTTTCCATACATATTTCTAGCACACTACCTCACTTAACTAATTTGATCACTTAATTGCTTAGGTAATTTTTTACCAAAACAGTACTGGAGATAAATCCCTTGTATTCTGGGGGAAATCCCAAATTTTCGTGCGCTACAGGCGGGAGTGTATAAACTCCAAGACTTAGAAAGGTGAAAACCTTTAAACCTTAGAGAGTATGAAAATACCCTTTCGTGAGAGAGGGTGATCAATCCTCATATACCTTTTGGATTCAGGACATAGCCAACAGTGACGAAATTGTCAGCCACTTTTACATGGACTGGTCCCGCCACCTTGAACTATTCCCGAATAACTTGCGCTCCAGGCCGGGTGTTTAAACCCAATTCGGAAGAAAGGTGAATACCTTTAAACCTGTGAAGGGATCAGGATCCCTTATACGTGAGAGAGGGGGCCAATCCTCTAATCTTCCGAAGTATCCTGAGTGTGTATCCCGGAGCTATATCCCGAAGCGTATACTGCAAACCATCTTCAAACTAAGGTGGGTGTTAGCTTGGCTAACACCCTTCCAATGCTTAAGTCAGTATTGGGTTTCAAAGAGTAAATTAAACCAAACATATTTAAAAGAGATAGAATTCATACCATCCTGAGTTAGAAATTAAATTCTAGACTCACTTGAAATAAAGCTTCAGGTGTATAGCATTCCAAGATCTCGGCAGCATATCCCCCTCCATATTCTTGAGTCGGTATGCACCTTTTCCTGATTCTGATTCAACCTCATATGGTCCTTCCCATTTTGGAGCCAGCTTTCCATCAGCAGGATTAGTAGTATTTTGAAAAGCCTTTCTTAACACCCAGTCACCAACTTTGAACCTTCTGGTCCTTATATTCTTGTTATATGCTCTGGATATCCTTTGTTGATACACTGACATCCTTAACTTTGCTGCATCTCTTGTCTCATCGATAGTATCCAACTCCTGGCATAGGACTTCAGGACTCTGTTCAGGATTCCTGAGGCTGGATCTTGCTGTAGGTATCACCATTTCTGTCGGGATCACTGCTTCTGCTCCAAATACTATGGAAAACGGGGTTTGACCAGTTGCATTTTTTACCGTCGTTCTATCAGCCCACAAAACAAAGGGTAATTCTTTTGCCCATCTTCCTTTCTTGGCCCCTAATCTCTTCTTCAAGTTGTTGACAATTATCTTGTTTGTGGATTCAGTTTGTCCGTTTGCTTGAGGATGTACCGGGGTGGATGTAATCATTTTGATTCCCCAACTCTTGTAGAAGTCAGTAGTCCTTTTACTTATAAATTGAGATCCGTTGTCACAAATTATCTCAGCTGGTATTCCAAACCTAGTCAGGATATTCCTTTTTATGAAGGATACCACTTCCTGATCTCTAACTTGAACAAATGCTTCTGCTTCAACCCACTTGGAGAAATAATCCGTCATTGCTAACATAAAAACCTTTCCTCCTGGAGCCTTTGGAAGCTTTCCCACTATATCCATACCCCGCTCCATAAATGGCCAAGGGGAAACAATAGGATACAATGGTTCAGCAGGCTGATGTAGTATGTTACTATGTCTTTGATATGCGTCACATCTTCGAACATATTCTGTGGCATCTCTCCTCATTGTCAGCCAATAATATCCTGTCCTTAATACTTTTGAGAATAATGACCTGCCCCCAGTATGGTTACCACAATCCCCTTCGTGTATATCCTGAAGTACTTCTTTGGTTTCAGGATCCTTCAAGCACCTCAGATATGGTCCTGCAAGAGATTTCTTGTACAAAACATCATTTATAATAGTGAATCGTGATACCTTCATCCTAAAGGCTTTAGGATTCTCATTCTTTGGGATGTATCCTTCCTTTAGATATCTCATGATTGGAGCTGTCCAGGACTTAGGATCCTCCTCAAGATAGTCATCATCAGGATCCTGAACACTTATTACTTCCTTATCCTGAGGATTCGTCGCAGGATATAGGATATGTAATATTGGTATCCGGGTTCCTTCCGGTATCCTGACCGATGATCCCAGATTTGCCAAGGCATCAGCTTCAGCATTATCTTCTCTTGGTACCTGTTCAAGTGTAAATATATAGAAATATCCTGCTAATTTTTTGAGAATTTCGAGATACTCAATTAACTTCTCTCCCTTAACTGCATAGGATCCATTAAAATGATTAGTGATTAACAAGGAGTCAACATATACTTGCAAATTTTTAATATTCGTATTTTTAGCCAACTCTAATCCTGCAATTAAAGCCTCATATTCTGCCTCATTATTAGTAGCAGGAAATTCACACCTAATAGCCTGGGGTAATATGTCCCCCTGTGGCGATTTTAGTAGTATACCTAAACCTACACCTCTTACGTTAGATGCACCATCAGTATATAATGTCCAGCATTCTAAGTTTTCTCCTAGCTGTTGTACTTCTAAATCTACTTCGTTCTGAATGTCACTACTAAAATCAGCCACAAAGTCAGCTACAGCCTGAGACTTTATGGCATTTCTAGGTTCATATACTAAGTCATAAGCACTCAATTTCACTGACCACTTGGCCATCCTACCTGACATCTCTGGTTTCCTAAGCACATTTTTAACAGGATAATTGGTTTTAACATGAATCCTATGTGTCTCAAAGTAATGTCTAAGCTTCGTTGATGCCATAACTAATGCTAGTATCAACTTTTCTAAATCAGAATATCTAGTTTCAGCATCTAATAGACTTTTACTAACATAATAGACAGGATATTGTTGACATTCATGTTCCTTTATAAGAACGGCACTTACAGCATTCCCTGATACAGCGAGGTATAGGGATAGTGGTTCACCATTTTCAGGCTTCATCAATAGAGGTGCAGTTGAGAGATATCGCCTCAAATCCTGCAAGGCTGCTTCATGCTTTGCTCCCCATTCGAACTTCTTGTTCTTTTTGAGGATATCATAAAATTCCTTGCATTTTTCCGAGGATCTTGAAATAAATCTGTTCAACGCTGCTACTCGGCCTGTTAGTCGTTGAACATCCTTCATATTTGAAGGTGATTTGATATCCAGGATGGCTTTAATCTGCTCCGGGCTTGCCTCTATTCCTCTATTAGTCACCATATATCCTAGAAACTTTCCTGCTCCCACTCCAAAATGGCACTTAGCAGGATTTAGCTTCATGTTGTATTGATCCAGGATATCAAATGCTCCCTTGATATCCTGGAGGTGATCCTCAGCCTTTCTAGATTTCACCACCATATCGTCAATATATACCTCCATGGTGTCCCCCAGCTTATCTTTGAACATCATATTCACCAATCTCTGGTATGTTGCACCTGCATTTTTCAAACCGAAAGGCATAGCAGTATAGCAATAAATACCTGTTGGTGTCATGAAGGCAGTATCCTCCTGGTCCGAAGGTTCCATTTGAATATGCTGAAATCCTGAGGATGCGTCCATGAACGTTAACATCTCATGCCCAGCAGTAGCATCCACCATTGCATCGATATGAGGAAGAGGGAATGGGTCTTTAGGACAAGCCTTATTCAAGTCTGTGTAATCTACACAGACCCTCCATTTCCCATTTTTCTTCTGTACTACGACCACATTTGTCAGCCATCTCGGAAACTTGACTTCTCTGATCATTTTGGACTTTAACAATCTTTCAACTTCCTCTTGGATGATTATATTTCGTTCAAGAGCAAACTTCCTTCTTTTTTGCTGAACAGGCTTGAACGACCTGTCAATTCCAAGCTTGTGAGTAATAACGTCTTTGGATATGCCTGTCATATCCTCATGCTTCCATGCAAATGTCGACATCCTGCACTTCAAAAAGTTAGTTAATTGTTCTTCAATATCCTGAGGGATATTGGTTCCTACGAGCACCGAGATATCAGGATTATCCTGATTCAAGATAACTTTCTTCATATCCTGCTCTGAAGCCTCCACGATATCCCGGGCCCGCATCTTTAATTGCTATGCTGGATTGGGCTTGGTTGAGGATTTCATTGAGGATGAGTAGCATTCCTTCGCCTCCTGCTGATCACTATCAACCTTGACAACCCCCCAAGGGGTAGGGATCTTGATGCACTGATGATAAGTCGATGGTATAGCCTTCATATCATGGATCCATGGCCTGCCAAGTATGATGTTATAGCAGGACAGGGAGTCCATCACACAGAAACGTTGTATCGAGTTGACCCCTTCAACATATACTGGTAACTTTATCTCCCCTACGGTATTCCTAGCTTCTCCACTGAAACCAACGAGCACAGTGAACTTCGAAGTAATGTCCATCGGAGATACATTCATCCTCTTCAATGTTTCCAGCTGAATTATGTTGACGGAGCTACCATTATCCACTAATATCCTGCGTACAAAATGGTTAGCAACATATAATGTTATTACGAGAGCATCATGGTGAGGATCCTGAACAGTATCCCTGTCATCACTATCGAAAGTGATCACTTTATCGGTTGTAAGGGTAGTCATCCTGGCCGGTTTGTCTCCCCTTTCAGTCTTTGCTTCCTTTGCATGTCTCTTGGCCGCAGAATACGAAGTCCCACAAATGTCGAATCCCCCCGAAATAAAGTTAATTATTTTGGCATCTGCTGGGGGTGATGCTGCTCTTTCAGGATCCTTCTCAGGATCCTGCCCTTTATTCTTTTTTCTTCCCAGCAAATCCTTCAGGTATCCCTTGCTTAACAGGTAACTTATTTCTTTCCTTAGAGCAATGCAATCCTCGGTCACATGTCCGAAATCTTCATGGAAGGCACACCACTTGGATTTATCCTTCCAATCAGCTTTCTGCTGGTTCTTTCGAGGCCACCTAGCTTTGTCTCCTAAACCCTGCATAGCATACATTAACTCAGGTATATTAACAGAAAAGAAGTATTCAGATAATTCAGGATATTCTTCAGGATCCTCGTCTTCAACAGCATTCACTTTCTTGTTATCATTTTTACCATATGGCTTGGAGCGATATGGTTTATACAAGGATTCTGATGTCACACCCCGACCACGTAAAGCAACTAGACGTGGCGGAAACGTCGGGGAGTGTTGTAACAGAATTATTGTTTCATAACCATGGCATAAATAATTTCGTTTTATTGAATAAATGAACTCATTGTTTTAATACAATCAAATAAGTACAACTATGATCTTCCAAGTTTTAAAGTCGCTATGGCACGAGTCCATCCTAAATGTAGCGTGTATCAACAATCATCATAAGACGGCACCTGAAACAAATGTAAAAATAGGTACGTCAGCATAAAAATGCCTGTGAGATACATAGGTTTTGTGAATATAGAATTCATGACTTATAAGTTTAGAAAATGTTGTTTAACAAAAGTCAGTCATGATCCTTGTAAATTGATTTGTTTTGTAAATCGCTTGAAAAACAATAAGTTCAGATGATACGTATAAATAAGAGAATAATGTATGGTTAAATGTATAACCAAGTAAAATGAGTTGTATAAAGTAAATTGTTTGTAAACCAAATTCTTGTAAGAGAATCGTGTTACTTGTGTAAAATGTATAAGTCCAAATTGAATGATTCAAATAACGCTACGATATGTAATACCATACAAACACTTATATATAGGAAGTACCAGCGGCGTATCCACCATGCTTGTATCATATTACATACGCCTCGTTACTCAAGTCACTTACTCAAACCAAACCACCAATATAGAATGTTCATGTTTAAACCATGTAATGTGTAAACAAAAGTTATGTATGGTAAGTAAGATGAGACTACTTAAACCATAAGTAAAAATGTACATAACAAAGTGGTTGAATAAATCAAAAGTAATGCTCTGTAAAATAATGTAAGGTTAAACGAATAACCTTATAGTAGCATATCAAAAGTATACTTTGGATTTGTAAGTAACATATCAAAATATGCTTTGGATGATTAACAAAATATATGTTGGTATTGTACAATACCACACATGAGAGTATATCAAACTATACTTTAAAAGTGTGATTTAAGAATTCATTCAGACCTAGTGCATCAAAATACACCTTTGAGACTATAGGGATACCACAAAGGCAATCCCTATTTGGATGGAGAAACAAATTGGTTTCAGACATTCCATGACAACAGGAATGGGGTGTCTAATCCTATAGCGCTATATCATACTAACAATCGGTCTGGTGAACATAAAATAAGTACAATTCAAAATTTTATTTTATGTTCTTTGAGAAATCAATGTTTAAACCATAGATAGTCATTTAGTTTGTCAATTGATAAGTAATAACATGTATAATCAATTATACTTTGAAATCATGAAAATAACAGATAGGTACACATGCTTCACCCTAAAACAGTTTGAAAATGGTAAAAGAGGGGACTATGTACTCACTTGAGATTGCTCAGAAGTCCTAGGATAACCACCAAGCAATGCTAGAGATCACGGATATCAAACAGCACCTAATATAGGTAACTATGTTAATAAACCGGACCTAGATCGGAGGATCGGATAGAATGAGGGTTCGTAAACCAAACGAGTATGGAGACTCGTATCATATGGTTTAACAAAGCCTACATACTAAATGAAACCTAACCTAAGTACCTACGACCCATCGCGACCCATTAAGGTAGCTTATGCTACTTTAACGCGTCGTGCGCGCAAAAGCGCACTCGAGACGTCTAACTAGCCCTATGACAAGTGTTATATGCCAAAACATGTTACATAATCAGTTATGTGGCAAATGTTTAGGTTACATATGCTTAATTACCAATTATACATGAAAAGGGTATTCTGGTAATTTACCTAAGGCATATAAACTACCTATCATACAACTACTTAAACGAAGCGACCATAAGGTATAACCTCAGAAGGTTATGCCCTATATACTATGGTCACCTAGTGTGTTTGGTCGGATCCTAATGATCGACCAAATGGGTCGGGTTCGAAGGTATAAGCGATTTATTAGATCGCTTACCCTTACGACCCTTGACAACGTGGTAATCAGTAGGCATAGTCACAAGGGACTATAACCATCGTGATTATAATCACGTTGCGAAGTTCAAACGAACTTCGCATTGACCATAAACTGGTCAATGCAGAAAGTCAAACAAAGTTTGACTTTCGGACTCGAAAAGCAATAAAAGAACGAAGGAATACTTACAAAGGGTCCCCGAATGCTAATCTCAATCCAAGTAGCTCAGGTATGAAACAATGGTTTCAACTTAGAGCTTCTCAAATCAGGATTCTAGTGGGTTTTTGCAAGTGAAGGCAAGGGGTATTTATAGGATTCGGAGAGCCGTTAAGATCGTTTCTCGGAAAACATGCTTTGATCTTGGCCATACACTTGCACCCATGGTATTGTAATACCATGTGCACATCAATACCAGCCCATAGATTCCCCAAAACCATGTGCAACAAGTGAAACGGACCAGATTCGATGTTTCTGCAAGTTTCTGCCCAGATGAGGTGCTCGCGTAGCGCGATGGTAAAGGCCTTAGGGCTCGCGCTACGCTAGCATGTGTCATATGCAGAAAAGTTTCAAAAATGGCAGAAATGGTCCCTACAGCCCGTTTAAGCTATTTTCGATGCGTTTGAACCCCGTTAACCTCATTTCAAGGCTCTAAAATGAAGTTAAAGTATAGGGAACTCAAAACATGCTCAAAAATATCTAGGATGTCGGTTCGTTTGGTCGTACGATCGCGATGTTCGCTTAATTACGACGGAATGCGCATAAGCGCGAAAAACGATCCAAATGGCGTGACGAATGGATTTTTCTCAAGCCAAACACTAAAATAAAATATTTTAGTGCTTACATAAATTTTTGGATGTCCGGATGTATTCAGATCGTAAGTTATGCGCGAAAGTGCAAACTTGTGCACTTTTTGACGCTTTTAGTCCCTGAATGACTCAAAAGTTTATTTTAGCATACCGAACCCCTCAAAGCCTATTTCTAAGATATATAAAGAATATTTAAGGTGTGTTTAACTTATGTTCATGTTCCAGAATGTCTGTTACAGTTCAAATTGGCATACTTTCGCAGTTTGTCAAGTTTAGTCCATGTAAGCGAATTAACTTGTTTTTGCCATACCAAAGCCTTTAAAACTTATTTCTAAGTTATGTAAAGGTTATTTAAGGTATGTTAAGCCTATTTCACTATTCCAGAGTGTTCGTTACGCATCAGAGCGCGTATAACCCTCCAGAAAGCGATTTAAAGCTTAAAATCGAACAAGAGTTGATATGTGCAAACGATACACATATTTTTACAAATCCCAAGTATGAAATACAATATTTCTTTGGTTTGGAATTTTTTTGATGGTTGGAGTGACACAGGTGTCACATCTGATTTCCTGTTGGTCGATTCGTAGGTTGAGGTAGAATTCATCCTCTCTTGCATCTTTTTGTCATCTTCCAAGCGGATATATCTCAAAGCCCTGTTACGAGCTTCGTCGAGATTCCTGCAGGGATTCATTACAAGATCCTGATAAAACTGAGAATCCTTTTGTAACCCCATCTTGAAAGCTTGCACAGCTGTTGCAACATCAAGATGTGGGATATCCAAGGATTCTCGACTGAACTTGTTCACATAATCCCTCAAGAATTCCTGAGGTCCTTGAGTTATCCTGTAAAGGTCACTGGTTAGTTTCTTAAAACTCCGACTACAAGAAAATTGACTGTTAAATAAATTAACCAAATGAGCAAACGAAGTAATTGAGTGAGGAGGAACATTCAACAGCCATTTTAAGGCTGGTCCTGTCAAGGTAGAACCGAAACCCTTGCATAAGCATGCTTCCTTGAGATCTGGAGGGATAGGATTGATTTCCATCCTCTCCTTATACAGGGCAATATGCTCTTCAGGATCCGTAGTCCCATCATACAGTTTTATGTTGGGGGTCTGAAATCTTTTTGGGATTTCAGCATCACAGATAGGATATGCAAAGCGGGATATCCTGTGGCTGTCTTGAGATACTTCCGGAATTGGCTGGACCACTCCAGGTACATTGGATATCATGTCCTTCAATTTCTGGAGCTCCCTGGTAAATGTTGACGTCATACCTGCATCCTGCAAAGACCCATTGTTGTTAGTAGCAAGAATATTATTATTTGACACATTACCGGTCTGAGGATTCTGGCCATATCCTGGAGCATATCCTGAACTCCTCACAGTTGACATCCTGACCGAGGAGGGTATCTCAGGGGTATGATTCTGAGAATGGCTTGGGACGATACTCCCCCTGTTATCCTCAGTGTAAACTGCGGAACTGAAGTTCAAAGCCCTAGGCTGTATAGGAGTGACAGTTTCTTCAGCAGGTTTACTTGGGCCAGATTTCAAGAGTTGTATTTCTCTCATCAGCATCCGATTACTTTCCTGCTGCTGCCTCATCTGTTCCTGTACACTACCAAACAAATTCAGAATTTCATCATTAGATGCCAAAACAGGACCGGATCCCTTGGTACTGGGAGCAGGGATCACATCCCGAGCTACATGACTTTCAGCTCCGTGCGATGAAGCTTGCATTCTCGGAGGAGGAGGCGGAAGCACCGAACCAATTGTTGCAGAGGTTGTAGCAGACATGGTGGAAGAGCTCATGTTTGATCTCGAGGCCATTGAAAACAATTTAGAAAAAAGTTTTGATAATAGAAAACCGAGTAATGATTTTACTAAAGTTTTTAGCAAAAATAGCACCACTTGCCCCACGGTGGGCGCCAAATTGTTTTGGTCAAAAATTACCGAAGCAATTTAGTGATCAAATTAGTTAAGTGAGGTAGTGTGCTAGAAATATGTATGAAAAATATATTAACCAATCATTAGATGCCAAAACAGGACCGGATCCCTTGGTACTGGGAGCAGGGATCACATCCCGAGCTACATGACTTTCAGCTCCGTGTGATGAAGCTTGCATTCTTGGAGGAGGAGGCGGAAGCACCGAACCAATTGTTGCAGAGGTTGTAGCAGACATGGTGGAAGAGCTCATGTTTGATCTCGAGGCCATTGAAAACAATTTAGAAAAAAGTTTTGATAATAGAAAACCGAGTAAAGATTTTACTAAAGTTTTTAGCAAAAATAGCACCACTTGCCCCACGGTGGGCGCCAAATTGTTTTGGTCAAAAATTACCAGAGCAATTTAGTGATCAAATTAGTTAAGTGAGGTAGTGTGCTAGAAATATGTATGAAAAATATATTAACCAAGTTGATTATAAAAACAGTTTCATGATACGGCTCAGGATATAGAGCTGTATCTGTGATCAAACAATGAGCAAAAAGGTAAAAGTTGACACGTGATGTACGAGGAAAGCCCTTGATCAATCTAGATCGCCGGCACAAAACCTCGGGAGCTGACAATCGCAGCTGCCTTGTTCTTCTATTGCTTTAAATATCAGGATACAGTGCAGGATGTGGTGCGGATCAACTATGTGTTACAATGTAATTTGAATACAAGTGTTGTGTGTAGTGTTTGCAGTGAGCTAGAGCAAAAGTGTTTGAAAGTGTGAAAGTTGCGTGCCTTAATCTAATCCGCCCTCATCTATTTATAGTAAAAGAAGTGTAACAAACTATCCTAATAAACCGGGATCCGGTGAATATTCCCCACTCGAACGTTGTAGACCTGGTCTTTCGGGTTCAACGTCTCTCCCATAACAAATACGCCCGAGTCTTGAGGAGAAGAAGTCCATCTGACCGTTAGTAACCCCCAGCCTTTAACCTGCACGTGGTTAATTCAACCAACCTCAGGATATCGCTTAGGATGTTAGCAATATCCCATTCCAGTATCCTGGTCACAAATAAACAATTAAAAGCAGGATATTAGTCAAGATATATACGCTCAGAAAATGACCCATAACAGGCTAGCAGCAGTTTTCTTTTTTCCAGAACGGGGAGCCACGGTGCTGAGATCACTGACACTAAAGCGGGAGGCTGACCTTGAGGATTTTCCAGCACCTATCAATCCAAAACAATAGATAAGTATTCTTGTTTTATTTGCATTTCAACATTTAACCATATATAAACTTGGATACTGACTTGACATTGTAACGGAGCCTGAGGATACTTCTTGAGAATCCTTGGTGTTTGTTTGAAATGACCTTACTGCAGGATCAAGATTCCGGAAAGCGTCGATCCTCTCCTTGGTTGCAGGTGATGGAATGATATGTGAAACAGAGATAGCTGCACAAAAGATACAAAAAGATGTTAGTGATCCTCAACGGAAACAGGGTTACCCTATGATCCTTCTATAAGGATCCTCTATCCTACCGTGGGTGGTCCATTTTAAGGGGAGATCCTTCCCATCCAGGATATAATCCCTCCTAACGAAGAAGAATCGCTTATTCCAGTTCGTGTCGTTTTTGGTGGTCTTCAGGATCGGGTGTGCCTCACCGGGTTTATGTTTGAATAGAAAGCGATGTGAACCGTGGCTCACAAGGTTGTACAGTTCAGCAAGTTCAGACATTCCTAACTCTATATCCTCCTGCTCAATGATCCTCTCAAGGGTAAATAAAACCCTCCACATCATTGGCATAGCCTGGATATAGGATATGCCGGTAAGGGAGAAGAAAGACTGGGTAAAAGCAGGGAAAAGATAGGAGTATCCTATCAGAAATGGGGTAGCCGGAAAAGCAACCCATGTTGCAGACACGAAATCGCTCAAGGCGGTAGGGTCAAAAGGTTTAAAAACAGTGTCCGCCGGAAAGCAACGGCGAATCCTGTCTATATCAGGATCAGTGAAGCAGCAACGTTCCTTCGGAGAATCTTTGATGATCCCTTGGCTCTTCAAAGGACTATCTTTTTGGTGATCCTTGGCGGGGGATGATCTTAACTTCATTGTGATTCTGAGATTTTGAGAGAGAAGGAACAGAGCAAGAATGTGAAGAGAAAAGGAGAAAGAGAAGTACCTGCTTGATCTTCGAATGAGGATTTAAAGGGTGTAACGCACGAATTTAAATGCTTCCTAACCCTTATCTCTAACTTGAATTTATAATGATGATTCTGCAGGGATGTTGCTTCAATGACGTATGATCGGTAACGGCTAGTTCGATCCTAACGGCTATATATCCGTTAGTTTGTTGCAGATAAGATCAAGAAAATATAACTCGCCAATTTACACTTTACTCCTTATATTTTGGGGGCAATTGTTAGGGGAGGATTTTCAATCCTAAGGATCATGGATCCTCAAATGCTGCCAGGATCATGGATCCTCAATTCTGTTTGAATTAAGGATCCTCAGTAGGTGTTGCCGGATCAGTATTCAGGATCCTTATTGTTATCCTTATACTAACAATTGTCTACCTTGTACGTAAGCTTGTTTTGCAGGAGCAAAGGCATGGACTAAGTCTCACCGAAATTCCTGGAGCATATTCCCTCAATATTCCGCACGTGCTTGGTTCTTGTGAACGTTATGGAGATCGTGGGGAGCTTGCACATTTTGCGGATAGTTAGTTAGTTTAGTTATTTCTAATTTAAAATGGGGATAACAAGCTTGAGTTAGAACACTTAGCTAATTTTGGCATACACACACTCTCGTAACAGCTCTCAACCAGTTCTCAAACACTACTTGGCGATTTCATACATTTTTTGCACATTGCACACTAGTGATCCTTGTAACAAGCTTGTTATCATCCCGAGTTGTAAACTTCTTTTGTTTAATCTTAGTTGGTGATCGGTAGTTTCCATCACCCGAGGTTTTTTGTGCCGGAGATCAACTCTTGATTAAGGGCTTTTTCCTCGTATAAATCCTTGTGTCATTTGTTCATTACATTTCTAAGTTATCCTTAACATTGTTCGTTGATTCAAGCATCATTCCTCACAACAAAGATTTGGTTACATTATCTTAACCTGATTTTTGACCAAAACAATACCAATCTGTCACGCCCTAACCGATGACGGAAACATCAGGGCGCGACACTGAGCGAAACAGATTGTCCAGGAGTTTCCATAACAACTACGATTACCAATTATTTAAGTATCACGTCCCATACCATGACATAACAAGTAGCATAGTTATTACAGACAATTCAAAGACAAATAGTTCTATTTCGACAACTCAAATATAAATAGTTTGTTTGTTTCTAGACTCTCTCCTACTTGATTCCACAAAAGCAAGAGCACAACATCCTAAGCATTTCAAACACCTGTCACATACGTTAGAATAGAGGTCAATACACAGAGTGTAAAGGTGAGCATATAAGTTTAATAGATATAATAGAGTTCGAAATCGTTTACGCGTAACCAGCATGTAACATGTATAATGCGAAGATAGTAGGTTATCGACAATGAAATATGCATAAACTAGACTGCGAGTTGTAGAATGCGCAACACATATCACCACTGTGACACGTGAAGAGGTAACCTTAACAACCCTTGTCCACGACAGGTGCTGAGTCCAAACAAATAGTACTATCGTTGCTAAGGCGTCAGGCAACAATCACTGTGTTAACATAACATACAAGCATTCATCGAGTAACAAGTAACATGCAATAACGGTCAGCGTATAAATAGTGTTTGCGTTGTGTGATTGATTGTGATTTAGAATAAGTAACGTATGTAACACCCAAATGTGCGTAAGCAAAAATGGATTGAGTATACTCACAGCGATGGAAATGGATTGAAGGGAGCGCTAGGTTTATTAGCCTGAACAATTAACGATAGCATAAGCGAAGGGCGGTGCGTAAAACGGTGAAAAGTGACCAAGTGTCGAACGGCAATCCGATCGGATGGCAATCTGATCAGATGGCAATCCGATCGGATGGTCACTCGATCGGATGTCAATCTGTTCGGATGGTCATCCGATCGGATGGCCATTCGGTCCGATTGACATTCGTTTGGTAAGGACGTGTTTGTGTATGATGGCTTTGAAGTTTTCGTTGTAGCATTTTGAAAATAGAGAAGTATCTCTACCCTTCAGGTCATTCGATCGGATAGCGATCCGATTGACAGGACACTTAGTGAGAACAAGTTCACGGCAGGACAGTCACTCGATCGGATGGCAATCCGATCGGATAGCAATCCGTTGGAAACTGTTCATCCTTGAAAAAAATTGAAAATGTTTAAGTTTTGGAAGCTCAAGTGCAATCCGATCAGATTGCAGCTCGATCAGATGGCAATCCGATCGGACGACAATCCGTCCCAACGCATCTGATCGTTTTAAACTTGATTATTTTTTAAAGTTTGTGGTTTGTTCGAGACGGTTTGATAACGTACTAAACAACAGAACCTCGTCAAGTCCCAAGTCGTCCGATTGAACAGGAATCACCCAAATCTGATCAGTTTACTGGTTCGTGGCGGTTGTTCTTGTTTAACCCGAAATCGGTTGTCTCCTTGATAGTAACTAGATCTTGAACCAACTCATCACTAAGAAAGAGTAGAAGATCAGAACGAGCTCCGGTTCTACCGGTTTTGAGTGCATCGAGTGTAAAAGAGTTGAAAGTAAGTTAGAAAACCATCTTTCAATCCTTTCCACTTTGAAAATGTTTAGATCTATGCAAAATCATTGTTTATTCAGGTGAAAATCTTTCAGATCTAAGTTGTTCTTGGTGGAATGAAGCCAAATCTTGAAGTTCATAACAACTCCATGATGAAATCACCCTAGAACACCTCAAATCCATGGATTTCACGGTTAAAAGTTGAGATTCAAAGGTGAAAAAGATGAAGGACTGCGTGTAGATCATAGAAGTACAAGGTTTGTGTTGAAAACTTACAAAAATCGCGAGGAATCGAGAGAAAGAAGGCTTGGAGCGAGCTGGTCGAGTGAGAGGGCTGTAGGAGTATTTATAGGGTTTCCAAAAGAGGAAAGTGCACAAGTGTTGGATTGGTCACCGATCGGATGGCGGTTCGATCGGATGGCAATCCGATCGGATGGCCACTCGATCAGTTGGCCATTCGATCCAGGTGTCCGGCGTGTTTGAGTTTTGTCATTTCGATTCGCGTGTTGAGCGTTTCGATGCGATTCGAGTAAGCGATGCGATAGTATTACCCATTAGTCACACAAGTAACTTAACCACTATATCTAACATACAATCACTATAAATAACTTGCGTTTAGCGTTCGCGATTAGATTGCGATGCGATAGAATTGCGATTGCGATTAAACACCTCAACATAAACATAACATGCACAAGTAACACATAATAGCACACACACGTAACACAATATCCAGAACACATAATTCGAGATGCGATTAGCGATAAGTCGATTAGCGATTAAACATGCGATTAAATAGCGATTAAACCTCGATTATTAATAGATACTCCACATAATACAACTAACGCGATTAAATAAAAAGGTCGATTACAAGTCATTGACGTACAATCAATAGTTAAGCAAGGAGTGACAGATCGCAATTAGCAATCTTTTCTTCCTTTGACTTTGACTTTGACTTGTACTTTGACTTCCAAAAAGCGGGTTGTTACAAAAGCATTTGAAGGTTTTGAAGCTTTTGAACTAATATTCATTTTTTACATTCAGAATATTAGTTCAAAAGTTTCAAAACCTTCAAATGCTTTGATCATGTGCATTACATGACAAAAAATTCGGGAAAAAAATTCTTTCAACAATGGGATGATGTGACATCTAACATTTTCAGTTTCAGGTTAACTCTTTTATCTTTAACGCTATCATGAACATTCATTATTGCATTACACTTGATTAGGGTTAATTAAGTGTGTCAGTAATTACACTCACACTTACATAACAGTAATTCGGTGAATTACTGAACCACATAAGAATCTGTCCTCGAACGTTGATGATTAAGTGAAATAATAAGTCCGAAAAAATAAATGAATATATTGTGAGAATTTATATTTTTTTTGTATTTAAGTGCATTGTGTGTAAATTACGTAAATTGCGTGTATCTACGTGTACATTGTTTGGTTTCGTGTCGTTTTTTTAGAAAAACATAATTATGGAGAATTCTTGTAATAACAGAATTTTATTAGATTAAGGGCCTTGTTTTAATAAAAAATAAAATAAAAAATAAAACCCAACCCAAACCCCATTCCCTAACGTCACACCCCATACCCACAACTCTCTCTCTCTCTTTCTCTTTCTCTCTCTCTCACGACATGAGATGGTCATTCACACATCAATCCCAACCCTAATCGATCCTTGGAGCTTGAATCTTGGAACTGAAGGCGTTCTTGGTTGTTTTCAATACCCTACAAAGTAATCTAGTAAGTTTTATCCATCGATTTCATCTCTTTATGTGTTCTTGATGATATATGAACGAACCCCTAATTGATTCAAACTTTATCTTGGTTATTCAAAACTAGTATCTAGGGTTTTGTATTGTGTTTATTTGATGTGCATATGAAATCTTGAAGATAGAAAACTCGATTTGATCTCTTGTTCATACCTTGCCTAGAATGGAAACTTTATTGATGATGGATTTTTTTAGGAAATTCTTGGCATGGTAGATGATATGTGTTGATTGCTATGACGTTTATAAGTGTATTTAAGCATATTGACTTGCTAAAAACAACAAACATATGATTGATCAATGTGTTCATAATCTACATATAATGGAAACTTTTATGAAATAAGATTGTGTAGGATTGCATGTTAGACATATTTGATGATCAAACATGGTTCGTATGCATTAGCTAGGATGTGTGGAACTAATTAGCGTGATCAAACTACGTGATTGATGATAGATTGCCTAGGGTTTCTCAAAAGGGAAACTTTATTGAAATTGCATGATGGAACTTGAGTATTAGACATGCATGAACCCATAGGATGTTACTAACGTGTTATATGAGCTATATAAATGTGATTTGACGTATGAAAAGTGGTAAACTTGTGTGTTAACTCATAGATTGCTAATAGGGAAACTTTAATAGACTAGGCGTGTAGGATTGATGAAATGGACATGCATGACAATGTAAATTGTTCTATATATGTTAATTAGATTATGATAACATGTTTAGAAGAGTTGAATGTGTAGAATTCATGTGAATTAGAATTCCATACGTTACTTGCCTAAAAGGAAAACTTTCTTGGTAACAAAGTTTAAATGTGGATCCTATGTGCTAAGTGATGCATAATATTGTTGATTTTGACTAGTATGAGCATGAATAAAGCTTAACTCACTTAATTAGTCACCAACGGGTTGTTAGGTCAACTTGGTCTATCTGTGAGTCCTTATTTGAAAACTTGAACAACGGGATTGTTTGGAAACAACGGTTTTATGACCCAACACATGAACACACACTAATAGAAAATCACAATGTAATAGGTTACCGTTAGCGAATCGTCTATTCTATATTCTTTGGTTGGATTTTTCATACGCACCCTAAGGCGAGTTCACTATCTCTTTTATATACGCTTTCCTGGTAGGAAACATAAACGCAACGCTTTCCTGGAGGGAAACACTTATGCGACTCTTGAGATTTTTGTAATTCATTTATATCACATGCTTACTGAACGTAACACATAACATGAAAGTCCTTACACACCTGAACCGTTAATATAGCCAGTTAGCGAGCTAATCTTGAGTAGTACTACTAGGTTTGACAAACCCCACTTGGGCTAAACGCGCTAGCACGTCTGGAGGTTGAAGGGGTGTAATATTGACCTAACATTTGCACCGTCATTTGATATGACGTGGTGGAAGCAACAAACTCTTTCAGTCAGTTTTGGTTCAAAACGTTTTGTAACTTATAACAGGCTAGCTACCTAAGATGTAAGTGGAATTTACATTATCTGACAACGCTATTTATTTACTAATATATTCTGTGAACTCACCAACCATGTGTTGACACTTGTTAGCATACTTTCGTAGGTCGCTAGGTAAAACACATGATTAAGGCATTTCCATGGAGTTACATCATTTCAAACATTTGAATTTATTTTCATACATTTCTGTAGGGTTTCTTGGGTGCTTTTGTTTTGCGCATAACTATTAAACTTTTACTTTTGTTTTACGCGTTCGCACTTTATTTAAACATTCAAAACAAGTGTTTTCTCATTAAGTTGAGCAATAGCGTTTTCTAAATATCATTTAGAGGTCATTCAAAGTAACTGATGGCAATGATTCTAGTTTATCACGCGTCTCGCGGTAAAACCTTACATGTGGAAATTGAGGGTGTGACAAGCTCAACCTGAAAACTGAACAACTTGACTTAAACTAACCGGAGTTTGAATCACTCGAACCTGAGTTGTAGATCGGTCGGTTATCGAATCATTTTTTTCTTACCAAAATTCAAATAACCCGACTCAAAAAACTCAAAACCAGAAAAAACCCTGAAAAACACTCCTATCGAAATATGCCCTTTAGGACAAATTTAAAGTAAGTTATTAACTAAAAGAAGTAATATTAATTTCAATTTTTTTGCATGTGCGTAAATTAAGAAATATCAACTATTACATCCATATCATTTATTACATACCTCGTGACAGAATATTATAAGTCAACTAATAAAATAATAAAATAAAAGGCATATAAACACTTACTTTTATAAAAATATTGACTAGTTTTCTTCTTTAGAAAGCAATTCAAAATGTTTTCTTCTATAGAAAATAATTCAAAATTTATTGTTTTAATTAATAAATTTGTAGTGTTTGAATTTCTTACTTATATTATAGGCAAAGTTTCGAATTCTAAAAATAGGAAGTAATAAAAAGAGTATCAGACAAACTCTTATTTGGAATCGTCTAATCAAACTCCTACAATCTTAGATTTTAGGTTTTCGCTTTTAGATTTTAGCTTGTTGGTTTTATAGTTTTTGTTTAGATCATTGTGCCTTTTTATTTGTCATTGTATTTTTATTTATTTTTGTCATTGTGTCTTTTTTTTATTCAGTGTCTTTTTTACTCAGCATTATATTATATATTACGCTACATTGTTTTATATTTTACTATTCATTGTATCTTTGTAATATTCTTAAATTAGGAGACTTTATAGAATAACATTACCCAATAAACATAGCCGCGGAAATTTAGTTAAGATGTAGAATATTCCCTGGGAGAATTGGAAATTTTTTTTCTTTGATGCAGACCTCTAATGTTTTTTCCCTGTGTATCGTTATGGATTGCCTTTGCTGTATTGGGTTTGTTTTGAGGGGTGCTTTTGTTTTTAATGAGATGGTATCGTTTACTGTTAAAAAAATATGCTTCAATTTAGGCTAGAGTTTGGATTCGTCCAAACTCTAGCCTAAATAAGGTGGTGGTAGAGTGGTAAGGAAGAGTCTTGGTGTTCTAAGGGACCCAAGTTCGATTCCTGCACTCCCCGTTATTTTCTGCGGCACCTGGTAATGATGGGAGACTAAGCGAATAGGTGGAGATCGCTAGTTCGATCCTTGAACTGAGCGGGTTTTACCTCACCGCACTGTCGTGCCTTCGGGCGAGTGTTCACGGGCTTCGGCCCTAGGTGATGGTTTTCCCCGGTTCAGAGACGAGTGTATCCCGATGTGGTGAATTTCGCCAGTAGCCCGTTTGGAGGATTCGTTGGCCGTTCAAAAAAAAGTTTGGATTCGTCCAAGCTTAACTTGATTTCAGTTTGTAGTAAATTAATCTCATATAACTTACGCCCTTGGGTATACTTTAATCTATCTTAACTCTACCTAAGTGACACATCAACATTTTTGCCTATTTCACTTTGTCTCACTTCAAGGAAATGGTTTAATCACATTAACTTCATCTAACCATATCTTTTAGTGATTTTTGGTCTAAAAAATAAAAGAATAATCAATTCAATCTCTTAACATTTGATTAACATGTTAACACATAACTCATTTAATGACATTTAACACAAGGAAGGAGTGATTTGCAATGTCAGTTAACATGTCATGTCACTGTTAACACTCTAAATGTTAGAGTACACCCTATAACCTTACTCGTTACTTTACTTATTTAGTGTAGAACACTGGTTTAATTACCTATAGATCTTGTTTAAATCAGTTTTTTACTACCCTTTAAAATAGTCATATTTAACAAAACACTCAAAACCAATACAAATTTTAGTTAAAAGAATAAACATTAATTTTTTTAATAGCAAATTTCTTTTAATTCATGTCGTATGTAAGACTTAAATTCAAAACCTCTCGTCTCAAACCCAGCTTTTAAAGATTTTGCCGTTACCAATAGAAATAAACATTACTTAACACATCATACATTTTTTAAAGTCATATCTTACATACTTCTACAATACACCAAATATATCCTAATCTACTCCTACTAAGAGAAAAGAATCTCTGCCAAGTGAGCTAGCCCCAAATCTACGGTATATCATATTTAATATTTAAAATTCTTTTAATCACAAACATGTCATATAAATAAGGCTATAGACCACCCATAGTGGGGGGTTTTTGGACGTTTTTCTTCAAAAAAAAAAACGCCCCGCAACGCCCAAGGACCGCCCCAGATGCGTTTTTTTTTTTTTGAAAAATCCTCTAAGGCGTGCTTTTATCAACGTCTTTCTTCAAATTGTTTGGCTAATGAGATCATTCCAAATCAAATATCATTAGTTTTAAATTAAAAAAAAATGAAAATAATAATTGGGTAATCATTGATGGGGCAATATTGGGCATTATCCCACTACGCCCATTTGTGAAAAATGCCCATAATGCCCCTTTGCTGGCTGGGATGCCACGTGTCGCACTATGCCCATGGGTGGAGGCATTATTCATGTGTACCACTACACATGGTCTTACAATCAATAGGTCATGAGTTCGATTCTCACAAATGAATTTTTCCCATATTTAGACCGTCCGTAGTGGCCGTGATTTTTTCAAAAAAAAAAGCCCCCAAACACGCCCAATCATGCCCCACCCCCATGGGCATTTTCTAGCATTTTTTTTTCAAAAAATCCCCTCGGCGTTTTTTAAATCACGCCAAACATCCAATTGTTTGGCCAATCACATGCGTTCTTTCCTATGCTTGCCCAATATCCGTTTTTGGATGTTTTTTTATTTAATTGTTTAACACCCCTTTTTAATATAATGTCCATATCCTCACTACACCAATTTTAGAAAAAAAAACGCCCAATAACGCCCCTTGCTGATTGTACTGCGACATGGCGGAAAACGTCCAAGGGTAGGGACTTTATTCACCCAAACCATTACACATGGTCTTATTAGGTTTCCTCCTGAATTGGTGTATAGGCATTATCCCTAGTGAAAATGAATATGATAAAGTAATTGTGTTGATTACACGATAATACTCTAGTAATCTATCACTAATCCAAATTTACTATTAAAAAAATAACAACTTGTAAACACAAATTCAATAATTGAAAAGATTAAAAAAAGAAAAGAAAAATATAGTAAAATTTGATTTTGGTTGGTTGGTCTAATGCTGGCGACAGGCTGTCAGCAACAAAGTTCCACTCTCTCTCCCCCCTTACCTTCCGTTGGTTCCCCTTTTTCTCTCTCTTGTTCTTCTTCCTCCTCCTCCTCCTAGGTTTTTCAATTTCCCCTTTCCATTTTTTTCAATCTGATTTCGTTTCTTCCCAACGAACGAACGAGATCCACAACTATTTCACGCCCTCCTGTAAGTCCTCCTTCTTCTCTTTCAATTTCCCCATTCATTTTCCTTTCTTCTTTTCCATTTATTCTCTATAATACTCTGCAAATTCATGGAAAACAGGTGTCATACTCTCATCTACTGATTGTATTCCGTTTAATTTCTCATTTAATTTCTATTAGTTTTCATTTTGACGGTTTTTTCTCATGAATTTTGACTCGTAATCATGATGGTAGTGAATTAAGGCATTGTTTTTGTGTGTTTGATCTTGCATGCACACCATAATTATGATGTTCAAATTTTTGTTTAATTATGTTTTGGATTTGGAGATGTGTGGTTACATTGTATAATGAAGTAATTTGATTACTGTGGATGGATCTATGGCATAGAAGTTAGAATTTTTGTATGTTATGTTCTTCACTTTGTAGTGTAAGTTTTATTGGCTAGGATTACACATAGTTAGAGTTAGAATTTGAAGATTCCTTGTGGTCTATGTATTTTCACAATGTTTTGCTTCAAATAGGATGAATTGCAGGATTATTATGCAAATGCCAGGGAATGTGAATTGCATCATTAATTGGGCTAGAATTGCTAAACACACATTTTAACATGTCGCATTCGAGGCAACGTTGGCTGAGGTTTTTAAATCCTATACATGACGCAATCCATTCTTATGAAAAAGTACACTCGGATGCAATTCCACTTTGTTTTTGGTACACTGAAAGTGATTAATGTAGGAACTCAGATCAGTCGATAGTATTAGCATCACTTTTGCACATTCTTTTCTGTATGAAACATTGTTTCGGGGGATAATGGTTGCATTTTATGTACCTGATGTGTTTTTTTTTTAATTTTATTTTAATGTAGGTGGTTTAGTTGGCTAGCTTCTTGGAGACATAATAACCTAGTCCTTTGCATTGGTATGTGGTAATTTCGCACAAGAATTCATTTACACGCAGAGTTGTTGATTGGTTTACGATGGACCATTGCGGTTTCACCAATTGCTAGGTGTTTGCTCTTTTTTCCGGAAAGGGTTATCTTTGAAACTGATTCCAGATTTCGTTATAAATGTGACTGGAAGTATAAGTTAGCAGGGGCTTTCGTGTAACATCCATGCTGGCAGAGAGCATGCGTGGAATCCATTTTTTGGGTAATGCCCCTGACAAGTGTACTTGCTGATGCACTCGGTGTGGTTACAATTTGTCTCGTTGCTGTTTTAGGTCTCATTGGTTTACTTTGCATCTTGTACTCGTTCTATTTCCGAGACCACATTCGTAGTCAAAGTCAAACCCAACTCAGATACTTCAGTGGCCCGTGGGTTGTTAGAATAATCTTCATCATATTCGCAATCTGGTGGGGTTTTGGAGAGATTTTACGACTAGAATTTCTGAGGCGTGACGGTCGGGTGTTAAATACTCTTGATTTAAAATGGCAGGAAACCGTATGCAAATGCTACATCGTCTCAAACCTAGGATTTTCAGAACCGTGTCTATTCCTAACCCTCATTTTTCTTCTTCGTGCGTCGTTGCAGAAAACAGAGTCTGGCCCGTTAAGCCCAAAATGGAACTTCAGAACAGTGATGTACATTCTTCTATGTGCGTTACCGCTCTTTGCTCTTCAAATGACAGTTGTCTTAGTCGGACCGAACTTCGAGACGGATTTACACATGAACAAAAAAGGCTACTTTTTCAAGACCACAGAAGACTTAAGTAATGTCGCTCGATGCTACTACCCTTTATTAAGCACCATGTTTCTGGGTCTTTTTGCTACCATCCTGACACTTTATTTGTTCTGGCTCGGTAGTCGAATACTATTTCTGGTCATCAATAAGGGTTTGAAAAAGAGGGTGTACACATTGATATTTTTTGTTTCTGGTTTTTATCCGTTACGGGTCTTGTTACTCGGTTTATCCGTTCTATTCACTCCGGGAGATGCTGTGTTTGAAGTTGTTGCATTCTTGGCTTTTCTTTCTCTTTTATGTTGTGTTGGGGTCGGGATTTGCGTACTTGTTTACTTCCCGATTGCAGACTCTTTAGCTTTGAAGAATCTGCAAGATATGGAGGCAACAAGAAGGATTATCGGGGAACATAATGACACTTTGTCACTAATCGCTAACCATGTCCCGCTTGATGATTTTACCGCGAGCAGTGGGAGAAACTCGTCGACAAAACGTGGGTCAATTTCTTTTCGAGCAATGGAACCAGAGGAGCAACACGTGGACCAACATCGGTTTGTCGAGTTGAGTCTTTTTTCTCCTAGTCAACACTCGACCCCAGCTGGTTCGCCTCAGTTTCATGGGTGGCCTACGGTCCCGTTGAGGTCAGACCAATGAAGCATATGATGGTGAATCAACAACACATGTCAACTCATTTTTGTGGTAAACATCAGTTTGTAAAGGTCTTAGGTTTAATAAGGATTGTTGCTATTTTTGGTTTTGTATTTTTTAATGTTTATTTTTGGTAGAACTGATCTGTATCTCATCATGTTATACTTTTATAACCTGTACAATTTCGTTTGCTTCACGTACTTGATTGAATGGTTGTTTTTAAACATCACTCAATGAATCATTCTTTGGATCTGGTAAACACCATAAAGTTACTATTTAAACCATTAATAATTGATATCAAAATATGTCACTATTGTAGGTGAGGCAAGTAGTAATTTTAGTGGTGTATATATTAAAATTTTCTTTATTTAGGGTCTTGGTTATAAAAGGTGTGCCTAGACATGAGAAGCCAGAATTGGTCAAACATAGGGCTTGTAGAGACCCATATGTAAAAATGGTGGAGAGAATATGAATGCTTTACTTATTACTCCAAGTGTAGAGACTAATACACTTTGGAGGATTTGAACCCTCTTACCTCTTAGACAGAGTAGCCATAACCACATGCAATGCTGGCAATTGGGTATCTGTTAAGACACGATTATACCTGTTTGACTGAAAATACCCCCTTTGACTTTTTTAATTTTTAAAATAATTAAAATTACAATGTTAGGATCTATCATTTATTCATCTTTGTACATAAAACATAAAACTGTTTTATAAACATGAGGTAGAAAGTAGTTAAACGAGTCGTAATCATGTTTGAAACTTATGTTGTGCGCGCCGTTAGAAACCTGTTAAGACACGATTTGCCAGCCTTAACCACATGTCCCTTTAGGACAAAGGCGCAACTTTTAATTAAAACACCTCGTGTAGAGGCGGAAATTGTGACCTTTCAAAGAATGGGTTGATTTAGTAACTTCTTTTGTGTTCATTTTGTTCAACTCAAGTCATATAACGTGTCAGTCTGGATCCAATGAGATGTGTTAAACTATTTTTATAGTATTTATATTTACTAACTAAAATGGGTCCAATAGAGTTAGTACCACCTATGACCATTGTTTACTTGAGAACCCATCTAATTACACTTCACCATTTAATCTAGCATTTGAAGAAGGCACCAGATCTCCATCATGTGCACTGACCCCATCCATGTATACTTGGAGGATAACATCTAATATCACTAAATACTCCACAACCCCTTTCCAAATTCAGTGATATAAATAATATAGCAGTTAGTGTTGATTATTAACCGCTGATTTGACGGGTGCACCACCACATGGAGAGCCATTGAAGACAAACTACTACTGTTACCAACTTTAACTTGATACATTTTGGTTTAATGACGGCTACCCATCCAACTATTTTTTTTTTTTTTTTTTTCTGAATGGCCAACTCTCGGGGCACCCACTGGACAAACGGAGTACTCCGAGAGTAACCCGAGTCCACCACCAATTCTGGAGAAAACCCGGTAACCCACCCGCCCGTAGGCACGACAGTGAAATTACTAGTAAAACCCGTTTGGCTCAAGGATCCAACCCAGGTTTCCCTAGGTCTCCTATCATTGCCCACCAGTGCCGCACTCTACACCAAGTGGGAGTGGAACTTGCATCTCTCAAGAGAAATGCAAGCCTTCTACCACTTGATCTAGAGATCATTGGCACCCATCTAACTATTAATAGGAAAAATTGGACTATTGCTGATTGACACGAACCCAGTTGACTCGATTTTGTTTTGACCCGTTATACAACTTGACTTAACCCATCCATTTTGCAAGCTTACGCCTCCTCAACTTTTGACATGTAAGGGAATTTTTTAGGGTTAACTACTAAGATGAGTTTTGTCATTACAAATAAATTATTAACTAGACAACAAAAAGAAGTTGTTTATTATATCTATCTATCTATCTATCTACAATAAATAAAAGTCTTAGTTTTACAACTATTATTGCATAGAATAATTTGTAAAGCTGTATGTATAGACATGATGATTGAAATCCTAACGTATATGAGTTGGAGCGCAAGCTGTTCTTAGGAAAGAAAAGCTGAAATACAATCACTAGAGCCGACATACAAGATTCCACATTCCACAATATATAAACGACCAATTCAATCAACTTAAATTATATTTATATTTTGATCTTGTAAGCACAACTATATAATGCTGAGAAACACATTTTTTTTAAATGCTAAAAATTTTACTAATAAATTTACATGAGCCTATTTCTTTATATTAAGTTAATTAATAAAAAGTCAAAACTGTTATGTTCAAGTTTCGTTTTTTTTTCTTGCCATACATATATCTTATTATTAATTGTGGTGGTCGGTATAAAAAGAATCACTATCCACAACCAGTCTTGGTCTCTCATAATGGCAAAAAAAATCGCCGGAAAAATAATTTTTCGCCCCCTAGGAGATTCCTCGGCCCGGAAAAGTTTCCAACTTAAATTTAGTTGAGTAAATTACAAGTTTTGTCCTTTATGTTTACATCAAATTGCAGGTGTGACAACTCGTATTTCAAACCCTTAGTCGTACTTTGATGTAACTTGTTTGAACGATATGTGATTATGTGATACGTGGTTTTAAATGAAATATTATGTTTGTATTATGTGATTGTGTGTAATGTATGTATATATATAATGTAATCGCACAAGCCCTTTTGGGCACACCACTCTCGGCCCACTCTCCTTATACTCGAAACCAAGGGCAGCCCGAGGAAGGGTTCGGCCCACTCCCTTTTATACGCATACAAGCACCCATCATTGGGGTTTGTTTCTCATAAGTTGCAAACACAAGAACACACACCAAACCCCTAGATCTCTCTCCCTCTCTCTCGAACTCGACGGCAGCAACATCCCCTCTTCCTCGAAGCTATCTTGTTCGGATCAACCCTTGTTCTATCCTCTAACCGGTTAGTGTATTACTATTGATTGTATGATAGATGATGTTACGGCTTATATGTTTCTACATAGTGATTATATGATTGATTAATGCAAACTGTTGAGGTTTGGTGTTCATGTAAATCGGCTCACATGTGTGTGGTATGATTAGATCATTATAGGAGTTTGATGATAGTATGTTATTGATATTGGTCAAGAACCGAACACATGTTAATCGGCTGTTGTGCGAGTATATATGAATGATTGTTATGTTGTCATGTTAGGGTGCATGCTAGTAATCAAGATCACGAACCTGTTAATGTGTTCAATGTTATGATTTTTGTTATGTCTTGAACATGATTAGGGTTCATAGGAATTAATTGATAAAAGCCATGATTTGATCGTCTAAGGCAAAAGATAGAAACTGTTAGAATTAGTTTGCAAATTAAATGGAAACGGTTAGAATAGATTGCATGATTTTAGGAAACCTAAAACTAATCGTACAAGGCTAGTCGCACAAGGCAATCGCACAAGCCATAGGGTGCAACTATTTAAACACGCTGTACAACTAATTTAAGCATAAGCGCACAACATCTTGTGAATCGCACAAGGTTGTGCTGATCGCACAAGATGTTGGGTTGCTTAATATATTTAGTTATGTTGAGCTGTTGGACCGATTAGCCCAAAACCCAATCGCACAAGTTTCACAGGATCGCACAAGTCCATTGGACCGCACAAGTTAAATGTGTTTTATTGTTTGGGCCGTATGGGTATTGGGTTGCATGTTTTGGGCCGGGTATGTTTCTGAATCGCACAACCCGTTGTGGGTCGCACAAGATGGTGCTGAACACACAACAGGTTGGGCCGGTTGTTCTTTGGGCTTTAAATATTAGATCGCACAAGATGATTGGGCTCGCACAAGCTCAATGGCCCAATCATCTGAGTCGCACAAGTTTGGACATTATGTGTATTTGACTGTTAACGTGTTAAATGTGTTTTACGTGATTGCCATGATCGTTATATGTTGCAACTTGTTAGCTTATGTGTAAACCTACGTGCACTACTTGAACCTAGACCTGACTTGTATGGTGACCATGTTAGGACGTGGTTGACCACTAGCAGCTCGATTGACCATTTGTTTATCTGCCGAGCTAACCTAAGGTGAGTTCACACTTTCTACAAGGCATGGGATTCCCGGTGGTTTGGGAATGGGTTAAGGAACTAAAGTGAATCCTACATATTCTCCTTGGGTAGAATATGCACCTCGGTCCTCCTTGGGTAGGACAACCTTTAACTTACTAGACAAAACTCTATCATGAAGTCCCTCATTTTTATATCGACTTAATCTCCGGGCCAATGGCGAACGGGTCATTAATTAAATAGCGCTATTAGGTTTGACAAGCCTCACACCGTACTGTAGAGGACGGGAGTGGACTAATGGATCTGGGCACTTAGTCAATGATGATAGACATTGACGCAGAGCACATAAACATGTCTTCAGTCAGTGGTCGATATGGTAACGGGTCTAATGGTTAACATGGGGTAGCCCCCACTGTTCATGGTTTGGGAAACAAGGAATTGGTTAACTCATGGTTTTCGAAGGAACTTATGGTTGTTGGAACAACTTTAAAATGGACAACCAACTGTGAACTCGCTTAACTTTGTTGTTGATTTGTTGCTACATGCCTTGCAGGTCGTTAGGTGCTTAGATATAGCTTGCACGAGAAGGAGAGGTCGTTGTGGGACATGGACTGTTGAGTTCCATGTTAAACATTTGAACTTTTAAACTGTTGTTTTGGTTTTAAACTTTATGCTTCCGCTGATAACTTGAACTTGATTAATTTTCTTTGGACACCAATTATATTGTGGTTGGTTTTATATTTACTTTAATACATTGTTCAATATGATTGGTGGGTTGATCCTGGTCATGTCACGCTCCCTGCGGTAATACTCCGCTTGTGGAATTTGGGGGTGTAACAGATTGGTATCAGAGCCATTGGTTATAGTGAACTTGATTTTAAAAAGGGAAAAGCTTTTTGACAAAACCAGACTATAACCTGTACATTGCTCAACGATCCACAACGACACTTCGCTCCTCGTGCAAGGCTCAACACTATAGGTGATATGGATTATGTTTGTATTGCCTGCTTGTTAGTTTAAATAGTGCATAGACCATGGTGTCCTTAGTTAACGTAGTGGCATGTTGCCATTAGCTGTAATGTACCTTTTTGACATGCTGGTTGTTTGAAACCCTGCGTGCTCGCTCTCTTCTGTTATCTCATACCTTTCACATCTCTACGCCACTATTCTTACTTGTGCTTATTCCGATGTAAAGATCATGAGTGGATGTGGAGGATAACGTGGTGGTGAAATTAGCTTGTCACAGGACCAGTTAACGACCTTGATAGATGCTCGGGTCGCTGAGGCTTTAGCAAACCAATCAGGGGTCCAACCCACACACACCCCATTTGGCACCTTCAAGGCGTTCTTGGAATGCAAACCTCACACGTTCGACGGCACTGAAGGAGCGATAGGTCTCCTACACTGGATCCGAAGGATCGAATCTGCATTCGAAGAAAGTGAAAGCCCTACCAGCAAACGAGTAGAGTACGCTGCTGGTACCTTGCAGGGGAAAGCGTTTTCCTGGTGGAACACGCAAGTTCAGATGCTCGGGCTGGCGGACGCAAACGCCACCCCCTGGAGCGACTTCAAGGATTTGATCAAGGAAGAATTCTGTCATAAGGACGACATTCTGAAACTTGAAGTGGAGTATTATGGTTTGAAAATGGAAGGATCAGAGATCGAGGCATACACAAAAAGGTCCAACGACTTGGCAGCTTTATGTCCTAAGTTGTCGCAGCCTGCCTATAAGCGAATCGAGCTATACCTTAGAGGCTTAGTTCCGGAAATCCAAGGGTCAGTAATTGCGGCCAACCTCTCCACAATCCAGCAAGTCATTCATTTGGCGCACCAGCTCACTAATAAGGCAGTGGAAGAAGGAAAACTGCCCAAGCATAATTTTACTACTGCAAATACCCTTGGTAACGGCAAGCGTGTATGGAATGATTATCGGGAGGGTCCTAGCTCTACGAAACAACACGATTCACAAAAGAAACTTAAGCAGCGTGGACCAAACCACCGAAGTCAGGTTGGCTACCTAGGGAAGAAGCCGAAGTGCAACAAGTGCCAACGACACCACAGCGGGACATGTGCAAGGAAATGTTGTCAATGATGCAATAAGAAAGGGCATGGGGCTAGGGATTGCAGGAGCCCACATCCTGCGGGTCAGAATCGTCAGCAACAACAACAGGGTAACAAATTGGGGTGCTTCTAGTGTGGAGCAGAGGAACACTTTAAAAGAAACTGCCCTCAGCTGAATTAGGATCGCAACAACAATAGCAACAACCAGGACAATAGGAACAACAACAGGGACAACAAGGATGGTAATGGTGTCAGGGGACGTGCGTTCGCGTTTGGGCAAAATGAAGCAGGGAACGATCCCAACGTTGTGACGGGTAAGTTTCTACTGAATGATTATTCTGTTTCTGTTTTAATTTGATTCGGGTGCCAATACTAGTAATGTGTCCTTAAAAGTTAGTCAGATGCTTAAGCGTACCCCAATTCCCTTAAACACCAAGCATGTTGTAGAACTGACAACCGGTAAAAGCCTTGAGGCCACGCATAGTTAAGGGTTGTAATCTCGTTTTAGTCGGGTCAGATCTTCTCTGTCGACCTTATTCCCATCGATCTTGGTGGTTTCAACGTCGTCATTGGGACGGATTGGTTATCCCAACATCGAGCAGAGATCCTTTACAAGGAGAAAAATCGTCCGCATTCCTCATCCTGGTGAGGAACCTCTCGTAATTCGTGGCGACAAGAGTGGTGCTGTTGTGGGCATTATCTCTTTCCTAGAGGCCCAGAAGTGTCTGCGAAAGGGCCACACTGCGATACTAGCTCTCGTTACTAACACCTCAACGAAGGAAAAGAAGATAGAAGACCTTCCGATTGTACGCGACTTTCCTAAGAAATTACCTGGTCTTCCGCCTCATCGCCAGGTCGAGTTTCAAATCGAGCTAGCTCCTGGAGCAGCGCCTATAGCTCGTGCACCTTATCGCTTAGCCCCATCAGAACTGGAAGAACTGCCTGCACAGCTGCAAGAGCTTTTGGACAAGGGTTTCATTCGTCCTAGCTCTTCGCCCTGGGGAGCTCCAGTCTTGTTTGCGAAGAAGAAAGACGGTACCTTCCGAATGTGTTTAAACTACCGCGAACTCAACAAGGTGACCGTGAAGAACCGTTATCCTCTCCCGCGTATAGATGACCCGTTTGACCAGTTGCAAGGGTCGAGCTTTTACTCAAAGATTGATCTGAGATTGGGCTATCATCAGCTGGGAGTCCGAGATGAGGACATCTCTAAGACAGCATTCAGGACTCGTTATGGACACTACGAGTTTCTGGTCATGCCTTTCGGGCTGACCAACGCACCTGCGGTCTTCATGGATTTGATGAACCAAGTGTGCAAACCTTACTTGGATAAGTTTGTTATTGTTTTCATCGTCGACATTCTGATCTACCCCAAGTGTCAGAAGGAACACGAGCGTCATCTGCGACTCCTTTTGGAACCTCTACGAGCAGAACAACTTTATACTTAGTTTTTGAAATGTGACTTTTGGCTTCGTGAAGTACATTTCCTAGGCCACATGGTTAATGAGGATGGGATTCACGTTGATCCATCTAAGGTTGACTCAATCAGGAATTGGCCTGCACCTCAAACACCCACTGAAATCCGTCAATTCTTGGGTTTGGCGGGTTACTACAGAAGGTTTATTAAGGATTTCTCAAGGATTGCGCAACCTCTTATTGTTCTTACTCAGAAGGGTGTCACCTACCGTTGGGGTGATGCTCAGGAATCCGCATTTCAGCAGCTGAAGTTGAAGCTTAACAAACCTAAGTGTGTACGTGCGTTACAGCTTACCTTTCACTTTAGTCTTCCTGCCCAAATTTGTGATGCTCAGATCGAAGCATTGAAAGAAGAGAACATCAAGGATGAGTCCCTGCGAGGATTGGAGGAACGGTTGGAACTAAAGGAAGACGGTGCTTGCTACTTAGCGGGGTGCATCTGGGTTCCATTTTATGGTAGTCTACGTGAGCTTGTGATGGATGAAGCAGACAAGTCTCGATACTCAGTACATCCTGGTTCTGATAAGATGTACCACGATCTCAAAGCTACGTATTGGTGACCCCACATGAAGGCTAACATAGCGACCTATGTTAGTAAATGTCTGACCGGTGCTAGGGTCAAGATTGAATACCAGAAGCCATCAGGCCTACTTCAACAACCAGAGATCCCGACTTGGAAATAGGAGCAAATTTCCATGGACTTCGTTACGGGCTTACCTAGATCTCAACGAGGAAATGACACCATTTGGGTGATAGTGGATCGACTGACCAAGTTTGCACGCTTTCTGGCGATCAAGGAAATGGATAAATTCTCTACTCTAGCAGACATCTATCTGAAGGAAGTAGTTTCGAGGCACGAGGTGCCAACCTCCATCATTTCCGATCGTGATCCACGTTTTACCTCTGAGCTATGGAAAGCGATCCTTTGGCTCTCGATTAGACATGAGCACAGCATATCATCCACAGACGGATGGGCAGTCTGAACACACCGTTCAAACTCTTGAAGACATGCTTCGAGCATGTGTAATCGACTTTGGTAACGGCTGGGAAAGGCACCTACCTTTGGTAGAGTTTTCATATAACAACAGTTACTACACCAGCATCCAGGCTGCTCCATTTGAGGCTTTGTATGGACAGAAATGTCGATCACCTTTAAGCTGGGCAGAAGTTGGGGGCAGCCAAATCACTGGCCCATAACTCGTCATCAACACGATAGAAAAGATTGCCCAAATACGACAACGAATGGCGACAGCTCGTGACCGTCAGAAAAGCTATGCTGATAATCGCAGGAAACCACTCAAATTCTAGGTTGGGGATCGAGTGCTACTTAAAGTGTCACCTTGGAAAAGTGTGGTTCGTTTTGGTAAACGAGGCAAGCTAAATCCACGTTATGTTGGACTTTCGAAATCACAGAGAAAATTGGTATGGTGGGCTACCGACTGAATCTACCCGAAGAACTCAGTCAAGTTCACAATCTATTACATGTGTCAAATCTGAAGAAGTGTCTGTCAGATGAGACCCTCATAGTTCCTCTCAAGGAACTCACCATCGATGATCAGTTGCGATTCGTCGAGGAACCAGTAGAGATTACAGACCGAGACATTAAGGTTCTCAAACGTACCAGGATACCCATTGTTCGAGTTCGTTGGAACTCCCGTCGTGGCCCAGAGTTTACCTGGGAACGAGAAGACCAAATGAAACAAAAGTATCCCCAGTTGTTCGAGAAAAGTGAAACCACTACTGAGGCTGAAGCTACTACAGAATTTCGGGACGAAATTCCAAACCAACGGGGGAAGGATGTGACACCCCAAGGAAACCAGGAAACCATGCAACCTAACTAGCTTCCTCAGTAACTACGTGCTAAATTTCGAGATGAAATTTTTTTCAACTTGAGGATGATGTGACAACTCGTATTTCAAACCCTTAGTCGTACTTTGATGTAACTTGTTTGGACGATATGTGATTATATGATACGTGGTTTTAAATGAAATATTATGTTTCTATTATGTGATTGTGTGTAATGTATGTATATATATAATGTAATCGCACAAGCCCTTTTGGGCACACCACTCTCGGCCCACACTCCTTACACTCGAAACCAAGGGCAGCCTGAGGAAGGTTCGGCCCACTCCCTTTTATACGCATACAAGCACCCATCATTGGGGTTTGTTTCTCATAAGTTGCAAACACAAGAACACACACCAAACCCTAGATCTCTCTCCCTCTCTCTCGAACTCGACGGCAACAACATCCCCTCTTCCTCGAAGCTCTCTTGTTCGGATCAACCATTGTTCTATCCTCTAACCGGTTAGTGTATTACTATTGATTGTATGATAGATGATGTTACGGCATATATGTTTCTACATAGTGATTATATGATTGATTAATGCAAACTGTTGAGGTTTGGTGTTCATGTAAATCGGCTCACATGTGTGTGGTATGATTAGATCATTATAGGAGTTTGATGATAGTATGTTATTGATATTGGTCAAGAACCGAACACATGTTAATCGGCTGTTGTGCGAGTATATGTGAATGATTGTTATGTTGTCATGTTAGGGTGCATGCTAGTAATCAAGATCATGAACATGTTAATGTGTTCAATGTTATGATTTTTGTTATGTCTTGAACATGATTAGGGTTCATAGGAATTAATGGATAAAAGCCATGATTTGATCGTCTAAGGCAAAAGAAAGAAACTGATAGAATTAGTTTGCAAATTAAATGGAAACGGTTAGAATAGATTGCATGATTTTAGGAAACCTAAAACTAATTGTACAAGGCTAGTCGCACAAGTTGGACGCACAAGGCAATCGCACAAGCCATAGGGTGCAACTATTTAAACAGGCTGTACAACTAATTTAAGCATAAGCGCACAACATCTTGTGAATCGCACAAGGTTGTGCTGATCGCACAAGATGTTGGGCTGCTTAATATATTTAGTTATGTTGAGCTGTTGGACCGATTAGCCCAAAACCCAATCGCACAAGTTTCTCAGGATCGCACAAGTCCATTGGACCGCACAAGTTAAATGTGTTTTATTGTTTGGGCCGTATGGGTATTGGGTTGCATGTTTTGGGCCGGGTATGTTTCAGAATCACACAACCCGTTGTGGGTCGCACAAGATGGTGCTGAACGCACAACAGGTTGGGCCGGTTGTTCTTTGGGCTTTAAATATTGGATCGCACAAGATGATTGGGCTCGCACAAGCTCAACGGCCCAATCATCTGAGTCGCACAAGTTTGGACATTATGTGTATTTGACTGTTAACGTGTTAAATGTGTTTTACGTGATTGCCATGATCGTTATATGTTGCAACTTGTTAGCTTATGTGTAAACCTACGTGCACTACTTGAACCTAGACCTGACTTGTATGGTGACCATGTTAGGACGTGGTTGACCACTAGCAGCTCGATTGACCATTTGTTTATCTGTCGAGCTAACCTAAGGTGAGTTCACACTTTCTACAAGGCATGGGATTCCCGGTGGTTTGGGAATGGGTTAAGGAACTAAAGTGAAACCTACATATTCTCCTTGGGTAAAATATGCACCTCGGTCCTCCTTGGGTAGGACAACCTTTAACTTACTAGACAAATCTCTATAATGAAGTCCCTCATTTTTATATTGACTTAATCGCCGGGCCAATGGCGAACGGGTCATTAGTTAAATAACGCTATTAGGTTTGACAAGCCTCACACCGTGCCGTAGAGGACGGGAGTGGACTAATGGATCTGGGCATTTAGTCAATGATGATAGACATTGACGCAGGGCACATAAACATGTCTTCAGTCAATGGTCGATATGGTAACGGGTCTAGTGGTTAACATGGGGTAGCCCCCACTGTTCATGGTTTGGGAAACAAGGAATTGGTTAACTCATGGTTTTTGAAGGAACTTATGGTTTTTGAAGGAACTTATGGTTTTTGGAACAACTTTAAAATGGACAACCAACTATGAACTCGCTCAACTTTGTTGTTGATTTGTTGCTACATGCCTTGCAGGTCGTTAGGTGCTTAGATAGAGCTTGCACGAGAAGGAGAGGTCGTTGTGGGACATGGACTGTTGAGTTCCATGTTAAACATTTGAACTTTTAAACTATTGTTTTGGTTTTAAACTTTATGCTTCCGCTGATAACTTGAACTTGGTTATTTTTTGTTGGACACCAATTATATTGTGGTTGGTTTTATATTTACTTTAATACATTGTTCAATATGATTGGTGGCTTGATCCTGTTCATGTCACGCTCCCTGCGGTAATACTCCGCTTGTGGAATTTGGGGGTGTGACAGCAGGCGTTGTCCTTTTGGCCAAAAGTTTACAGGCGGTGTCCTTAACCTTTCAAAATCTTGCACGTTTTGTCCTTTAGGCCAAACCTGGTTAGAAATCTCAGTTAAAAACTGTCATATGCAATGCACATGAGGGTAAAATGGTAATTTCCCTTCTCAACCCTTACACTTCCCCTTCCCCTTCTTTCTTATCTCCAACACTATCCCTCAACCCCAACTCAAATGTTTCTGAGCAATCATCAATCTACGAGCTCGCATTCGAATCTCTTGCTAACTCCCTCTCACCCCCAATGCTGGGAAACTCATCCCTAAATTACCATAGCTGTAATCAATAGTCGCCGGGGATACTTTCGCATTCGAAACCGGAAATCAGAGTAGCCGCCATCGTCGTTGTTTCGTCAAACAAGTGCCTCAGGTCATCATACGAGATCCGACCGACATCTAGTGAAAACCTCGGGTCAATATCACAGGATCTTCTACCGAACCCGTAATCGGCAATCTCAGACTTTGTTTCACGATACTGACGAGAAAGCGGCTTCTCTACCGGTAATCTAGATGATGAAACGACACCGTTTCCGTTGCCGTAGTCACTCTTCTTTGGCTTTCGCCTCCATTTTTGCCATTTTTTCCCTAAATTCGATGCGGCTGACCAGAAATTCGATCTGAAATCTGGCTTTTTGAGTGAGAATCGAGATCTATGTGATCTTGCATGGTTTTCAGTTCTTCTTCTTCTTCGGTTGTTTCTTCTAATTCTTCAATTTCTAAAAAAAGAATTTAGATTGTGATATAAAGAAATAATTGCAGGTTTTTCGAAGAAGAATAGTTGTTAAGTGAAGGGTTAAGAGTTCGTATACATTGGAGAAAAAAGATATTAGATTGTGATATGATAATCGAAGTTTAGATTTATTAGTTGCTGAGTTGAATTGTTATTTGAAGCTAATCGATATAAAAAAAGAAGAAGGGTTTATTGTTGTTTAGCGGCTACTGTAGTGAAGAAATTGTTTTGGAATTAACGAATCGATTAAATAAAAATCAAAACTTGCAGATTGTGGTTCCAAAATCTGAATAGCGTTGTTTAAATCATTGAAGAAGAAGGGAAAGTGTAAGGGTTGAGATGGAAATTACCATTTTACCCTCATGTGCATTGTACATGACAGTTTTTAACTGAGATTTTTAACCAGGTTTCGCCTAAAGGACAAAACGTGCAAGATTTTGAAAGGTTAAGGACACCGCCTGTAAACTTTTGGCCAAAAGGACATCGCCTGCAATTTGATGTAAACATAAAGGACAAAACTTGTAATTTACTCAATTTGGTTTTTAAAATTAATAATGGACTTTTATTTAAATTAGTTTATATAATACTAGGTTAGAACCCCGTGTATTACACGGGTTGAATAAGTGTAATTTTATATATTAAATAATAAAAAACTATGTCTTTATGAACCCCGTATATTGTACGAGTTAAATAAATGTAATTTTATATATCAAATAATAAAAAATTATATCTTTAAAAACCATGTGTATTACACAAATTAAATAAATGTAATTTTGTATAGTAAATACTAAAAACGTCGTATCTTTAAGAAACCCGTGTATAATCGGGTTAAATAAATCTACCAAATAATAAAAAAAAAATTACATCCTTAAAACCTCGTATATTACACATGTTGAATAGATCTAAAACCCATGTATAGTCGGGTTGAAAAATCTACCAAATAATAAAAAAATTATATCCTTAAAAAACCCCGTGTATTACACATGTTGAATAAATTTAATTTTACATAGCAAATGATAAAAAGTTATATCTTTAAAAACTTCGTGTATTACACGGGTTATATAAATGTAACTTTGAATAGTAAATAATAAAAAAAATATTTTTAAAAACTCCGCGTTTTACACGAGTTGAGTAAATATAATTTTGTATACCAAATAATAAAAAAAGTTATATTTTTAATAAATTAGGATAACATTTAATAATAATTTATTATTTACATATTTAATATAAGATAGGTAGGAAAGAGAGGTATTTGTTTTAAAAATATATTAAATTAACAATTTAGATTTGAGGATAATATTTTATTAAAGGATAAGATTTAATATTAATTTATTATTTATTTATTTAGTAAATATAAAATAAATATATATTTGAGGACAACTTCAATGAATGACACGTGTCTAAAAATTGGTTTCTTTTATTTTATATAGTAGATAGATTTTAAAAACCTTCGGCCCCCTAGAAGTGCAGTCACCCACCCTACTCTTTCTTGGGGTCGGCGCTGTTACTACCCACAATTTCTTACAACATGTCATTTTTTTGATTGGTTATGCATAGGGTTGTAAACGAACTGAACGTTCAGCGAACAGTTCGTGAACCGTTCGGCGGGAAGTTCGTTTATGTTCGTTCGTTTAGTAAATGAACGAACACGAACAAGAAATTTCGTTCGTTAAGTTAAACGAACGAACATGAACAGAGGTTGCGTTCGTTCGTTTATGTTCGTGAACGTTCGGTAATGTGTTCGTTTATGTTCGTGAGCGTTCGGTAATGAGTTCATTTTTGTTTGCTCGTTAATATTTATTTGTGTTAGTTCGTTTAAAGGTTTTTATATGTTGTATTTTGTTTTATTATTTATAGTTTTTAAAATTTTGAAACCTTAGTTATCTTATATGCCTCTCACAACATCCCTCATTTCACTATTTCAATTTTAGTTTGTGTTAAAGCTTGAAAAATTCTTAGTTTTGTGTTTATCATGTTTTTTATAATCACGCCAACTGTGTTTGGATAATTATGTTAAGTGTTCATTTATTTTTTTGTGGATTCTTCATAATTTGTGATGAAAATGCATATTTTATTCTAAAATGAATATTGTGTTCATAAACGTCATTTGTGTTCATTTATGTTCATGAACATTTACTAGAGTTCATTAGCATATGGTAAGTGTTCGTGAACAGTTCACGAACATGTTCGTTTCCTTAATGAACGAACACGAACAAGAAATCTCGTTTGGTAAGCGTTCGTGAACAGTTCATGAACAAGCTTGTTCATTAACGAACGAACACGAACAAGGTCTTGTTCATGTTCGTTCGGTTCGTTTACAGCCCTAGTTATGCATACAAAGATTGTCACACCCCCAAAATACCACCTACGGAAATACCGCGGGGCGCGTGACATACCAGGATCTTAGCCACCAATCACATTGAACTCATGGGTAATTTTAAATAAAACTTTCATTTATTAACAATAAATGTTACAACGTTACAATATTTCACAGTTTACAGCGGAAGCATAATTCATTCGTTAAGAGTTTATAAACCACTTGTAAAAGCCATTTGAAATGTATTGTGTTTCCTTGTATCCCGACCCATGACCACTCCAGCCTCCCAGACAGCAAGTTCCATTCAATATGCACCTAAAGACCTGCAAGGCATGTAACAACGAATCAACAAAAAAGTTGAGCGAGTTCACAGTTGGTTGTTTAGTTATAGTGTTCGTAAATCATATGTTTATTTCGTAAACCATGTACTGTATTAATCTGTATCGCGGTTTCCCAAACATGTTTGCCATGATTAGTGGGGGCTTCCCATGTGTATCGTATTAATCCGTATCGCGGTTTCCCAAACATGTTTGCGATGATTAGCGGGGGCTTCCCATGTTGTATATTACTAGACTAGTCGTATCCGTACGTGCCCTTCTTAATCCAAGGACCGTAGCAAGTATGAGTGTACGTAGGTTTTACGTACGTGCCCTTCAATCCAAGGACAGTAGTAAGTATGAGTGTACGTAGGTTTTACGTACGTTCCCTTCCCAACCAGAGGACAGTGAAAAGTAGTTTAAAAGTAATGATAGTACGAGTAGTTATTCAATCCCATTCCCAACCCACCGGGAATCCCATGCCTTAGGAGTGTGAACTCACCTCGGTTTGCTCGGTATGTCACGTTTCATTATTCGTTCCAAATGGATCAACCAAACCCTAGTGTGATTATCAATATCAATCAGTTTCGTATGCACACAGATCACATATTCTTTACACATACTACACTTGCAGTGTACACATATTTCACGTATTGTATGCATGTCACTTCAGTAATTCATGCAACCCAACACCTTAACACACATCATAGAATCATAAAATAGGTGTTTGATTCACATCCTGTTCGTTTACACGACCTATCCAAATACAGGTTAACAATCCTTTATCATGCAAACATGTTTTCACAATAATTCTTAGCCTAGTTCGAGTGTACAGCAAGTTGTGAATGAAGCCCAACAGTACCAGCCCAACTAGAGATACTATGTGGGTGCAGTCCAAGTGAGGTCCATTCGGACTCGTGCAATTAAGGTGGGCTTGTGCGACTGGCTCCACAACCACTCCCTGAATTCTTGCCGTCCACATAAGCAGAGAAGAGGTGCGGCCCAACTACCATTCGGGTATGTTTATGTGTGTGTGTGGCCCATATATATACATGAGTTCAAATCAACAATTAAGGCCCATATAACATCCACATTATTAACCGATTAACATGTACCTAGCATCATGCATCAACAGTTCGAATCAAGTTAATAAAACATCCTCTAGTTATCCAACGTAGATTAACTAACTCATCAAACTCATCCCTATTTCGTATAACAGTTTCAATAACTTTCACGATTTATTATCATAAGAAACAATCACATCCTATTACTTCTAGTCCCTAGATCATACAGTAGAAACTCTATAAAATAATACACTTGGGACCACCAAAATTTATTAATTAAAAGAGTTATTAATTAATCGATAAATTAATAATTATTAATTTACATATTAATTAATATTTTATTAATTTATAGTAGAATACTTAGTTTACAAACACCTTTCAGCATGGACTACGGATGTTCGTGCAAATACAATTGAGAACTGCTTTAGTCATTGTAAACTTCGATGAACAGATAACATGACTTTTGAGAACTCAGATGAAGGTGGTGAAAGCACTCAAGAACTCCAGAATTTGATCAAAGAGTTGGGTTATCGCAATGCAATGGATGTCGAAGATGTTCTGACTCACCCAGAAGAAAATGTAGTTGCACAGTTGTTGACTGATGAAGAAATTATTGAAAGCGTTATTGGAATTAATAAAGATGATATCGATGAAGAAGATGATGAAAGTTCTACAATGGAGCCCCCTTCGCGAAACGAAGCTATTAAAGCGGCAATCACATTGAACAATTTCTTGTTGAGCTATGAGAAAACAACACCAGAAGTTCTTACCATGCTAAGGAAAATTAGAGACGAGATTCAAGGGGAAATTGATTTCAACAAAAAACAAAAGACAATTGAGTCATTTTTCAAGAAACCTTCATAAATCATTCATGTAATATGCTATATATAAGGAATTATTAATTTATATTTTATATGGGGTCTAAAGAAATTATCAAAAATGTATTATCTTATAATTTTAGCGAATTATTAATTTTGCACCCTATCCCCGAGTCGGGACCGGCAAAAAATATTATCTTAGAGAGTTTATTAAATAATCGAGTATTAATTTATCGAGTTTCTACTGTAACTTGTTATCATAAAACTCCTTCTAACAGTTAATCACCATGAACTTGTGCACTAATATGTATCATGTATCAAACAGTTTATCCACATACAAATCCTATACACTAGATAATTAACCGCCATATAATTATCATCGGCGTTCAACTAGCTCATGGTTTATATATAATGGCCGACAAATGCTCATGGTTTACATATAATGGCATGTCAGTTCCAATGATACTTGGTTTCAATTGGACCGAATCATTGCGTTTAATACTATGAATCAAACAAGAACCTTAATCGATATTCAAACAGTTGACATCATCATTTATTTCACATAATATTAATCATATCAATCATGTGCACCTAATATTAATAACCTACACTATACTGACAACACTATTGGGATAGGCACATGGCTTGATTTTATCAAAACTTCAACACACACATGGGCCGCCATTACTTATTCAAGGATTATCCAACTTGGTTCAATAACAACTTTAAATCCAATTATATTATCGATGGTCCATGCATGAACATAAAAAACACATAATTACATAGATTATATCCGAACACATGCAAACATGAAATTATATTAAGGTAGGCTATACTAACCGAGAGATGAGAAGGGGTGCTTAAGCACAAGGAGTTTCGGAAGAGGGGGGGGTTATGCCGGCTGCCGTCGGACAATCAAGAAGGAGGAATAGGGGAGAGGTAGTTAGGGTTTCCTTATATCCTCTAATTACTGTTTACGTGACCCCAACCCCTTTAATATACAAATATGAAAACTCAATCATAATGTGGGCTCATGAGTTAATGGATTAAGTCCTAATAGTGGGCCGATTTATGGCAAATGCAAAGTAAAGTTGGGCTTAAGTGATCAATGTTGTGGCCGATACAATGTAAGGTTTTTAGAGTGTGAACATGTGGCCCACTACATGTGCGGCCCATAATGCCAATACGCTAAATAATAAGTTATCGCACAATTAAGTTTAACGGAGTTATAACGGCACAGATTAAATGTCATTGACCTTGAAAGTTTGGGTTGTCACATCATCCCCAACTTGAAAGAAATTCCATCCCGAAATTTAGCACGTAGTCATTGAGGAAGCTAGTTAAGTTGCATGGTTTCCTGGTTTTTCTTGGGGTGTCACATCATTCCCCCGTTGGTTTGGAATTTCATCCCGAAATTCCGCAGTAGCTTCAGCCTCAGTAGTGGTTTCATTGTTCTCGAACAACTGGGGATATTTGTGTTTCATTTGGTCCTCTCGTTCTCAGACAAACTCTGGGCCACGACGGGAGTTCCCACGAACTCGAACAATTGATATCCTGGTGCATTTGAGAATTCTTGACCTCCCGATCCAAAATTTCCACTGATTCTTCGATAAATCGCAACTGATCGTCGATTGTGAGCTCCTTTAGAGGAACTATGAGGGTCTCCAAAGCCACGGTTTTCACCGCCAGTCGTGTGTGTCGCGCAGTTCCTCTTTGTAACTTCATCACGTATGACATCACTCTCTCATGTTGCGTCGATGTGCAGCTGGGACTCTGATTCGGACCATAAGGGTATACCACTGAATCACCCACACCCTCGGGTAAAAACGATGCTTAGTGCATTGCAGAGTCGGGATTCGAAAGCTGAAAAGACGTCCTTCTGTTCTGTCTTTCACGAACACAGCACCCTGCTGTGCTGGAGAGATTTAAGCTGCGCGACCTTTGAAAATCCTGTGATTTATCGGCGATAGCATCAAGCGAGACCAAGAAATTGCTGTATCCATGAAGGTCTCTTTGGTGTCGAGTAGTTTCCAACCAAGACGGATCTTAGCGAGATCCACGTGCATTCCCACCTCGCTGATTATATATCCAAAAGGTACCTCTCGAACCCAGAAATTACATCTAACAAGACTTTGAGCGGAGTGGCTCCTTCCTCAGGAGTTCTAAAATAAGATACAAATGCCACCCATGGCGTTCCATTCTCCTGGTCAGGATTCAGAACGTTGTCAACACATGTGGCCGATTCATGTGATCCCTGAAGCTGCTGGTTTGTTGGTCAACTCAATGATCATGGTGTATAACGTTGAAATGGCTGTATTACATTTGACATGCTGTTCTAAGAGCATTCTCTCCTTGGACTACCATCTGACGATAGTTCGTTCACTAGCCAATCCTCGAATGGAAACTTGTTTCCTCGCAACTGGTTGACACGTCCGACAAAACTCCTATCCAATAGTTTCTGAAGTTGATTAGGCAGTTCCTGCAACCTTCCTGGTGTAAGAGAATAAGGAACACGCAGCAAACAAGGGCTGCTTCTGACATGATACAGGTCTGATATTCCATCTGACGATGTGGAGGTGAACCTGATAGTTCTTCTGGTAGCACATAGGTAGAAATCACGAACAAAGGATGGACTGTCGATCCTCTTTTCCTCAACCCTAACATCAATAAATAGTGCCAACATGGCGGGATAATCCTTTCGTGGACACTTCCAAGCTTTCATTGCAGGATTGACGCTAACCATTGCGCCACTCTGACGCGTTAGAACAGATAACAATCCTCCAGGAAGAAGAGGGATACGTAGAATTGTCTCCTCACAGGGTACATCTATCAAGAATAACAGAAGAAAGGTCGATGTTGAACACTTGTCCCACAAGATCGTGTTTGCATCCCAACGATTATATGAGGTTTCCATTGTCTAGCCATCAGCCGATTCCACAACAGGTTCAAACACTTAGGAGCATCAGGGTCAAATGGAACAGAGACGAAGCAGATTGCTACTCATACTAGCTACCTTGTCGTTAAAGCCCTGACGTCGCCCACGCCAATTCTAAATGTCTTTCCAAGAGCATCATTTCTGGTGTTGTTGTTTTCATTACTAGGATTCCAAGTACTGTCGTTGTTCCATTGATCGTTGTCCTCTTAACTTAACCACGGCCAATCCATGTTGTAGGCATCTTTATTTCCTTACTGTAGGCTAGGGTTACGAATACCTTGTTGTCCCTGTGACTGCTGCTCCCAATGTCGTTGCTCGAAACGAAGCCCTACTATTCTTCACCATCATAGTCCATCTTTTCACATTCAGAGCCAGGTCCTAAAGCGCTACTCACTGTGCTGGCAGTTACACATGCCACACTAAGGTCAAATATCATCACTTATGCCTTGTTTGATTCGTAAGAGTTGACTCCCATGAGTCGCTGACAAGGGTTATGGATTCGATAGAAGCCAATTTGCTGGTGCTCATTGCCGGTAATCAGGGTCGTTAAAGTACTGAGGTCGGTAGAGTGCTATGCTCATCCTCCTGCCCATCGATGTTGCAAGTTGCTTGAGTAATACACGGTCTGTTACGAGGGTATTGCAGAAGTGATCACACTTCGGTATCTAAGATGTCAATACATGAGTTCCAGCAAATCGAAGAGGAGTAAGAAAGGTATCGATCAATCATTCGACACTGCGACATCCAACTCAGGGGCGTTCGTATAAGCACCTAACATTCTACACGGTTCGCTAGGTGTTCAGATGGGTGCTCAAGTAATACTCGATAGCATCGAGATTCGAAGGGATCTAGAGTTGAATGAAAAGTTCATGTTCGAGTAGGGGACAATCACTGCTATGACCCCTAGGTTTGTTATGTTTCACATCGATCAAGAGACGGAACGGAACCCCTTTTCCACTTGTTAAGCCTCACTGGGACTCACATGCACCCCACATTATTATTATGTGTGCACCCACAATAATATTGTGATTTGCATGCTCACCTCAGCTCCTCTTAACTCATGTCAAATGGTTCCTCAAACTCGAGTAGCAAACAAAGAGTATCACGAAGCGTAAGTCATGAAGGTTTAGGGAAATACCACCCTATCAGTCACATAACACATGCGAGTATACATGAACTCATACTGTTGTGCTAAACGTGCAATCACATGCAATATCATATGTAGGTGTTCACTAGTTGTGCAGTACAATGAGTATACGAGAGGCGAACCTTGCAATCTGGAGCTGAGTGTCATGGTCGTATTCACGTCTTCAGAACTGTTCGGTTATAGTCTGGTTTTACAAAAACGTTTTTCCCCTTTTTAAATAAAACCAAGTTCACTATAACTAATGGCTCTGATACCAATCTGTCACACCCCCAAAATACCACCTATGGAAATACCGCGGGGCGCGTGACATACCATGATCTTAGCCACCAATCACATTGAACTCATGGGTAATTTTAAATAAAACTTTCATTTATTAACAATAAATGTTACAACGTTACAATATTTCACAGTTTACAGCGGAAGCATAATTCATTCGTTAAGAGTTTATAAACCACTTGTAAAAGCCATTTGAAATGTATTGTGTTTCCTTGTATCCCGACCCATGACCACTCCAGCCTCCCAGACAGCAAGTTCCATTCAATATGCACCTAAAGACCTGCAAGGCATGTAACAACGAATCAACAAAAAAGTTGAGCGAGTTCACAGTTGGTTGTTTAGTTATAGTGTTCATAAATCATATGTTTATTTCGTAAACCATGTACTGTATTAATCTGTATCGCGGTTTCCCAAACATGTTTGCCATGATTAGTGGGGGCTTCCCATGTGTATCATATTAATCCGTATCGCGGTTTGCCAAACATGTTTGCGATGATTAGTGGGAGCTTCCCATGTTGTATGTTACTAAACTAGTCGTATCCGTACGTGCCCTTCTTAATCCAAGGACTGTAGCAAGAATGAGTGTACGTAGGTTTTACGTACGTGCCCTTCAATCCGAGGACAGTAGTAAATATGAGTATACGTAGGTTTTACGTACGTGCCCTTCCCAACCCGAGGACAGTGAAAAGTAGTTTAAAAGTAATGATAGTACGAGTAGTTATTCAATCCCATTCCCAACCCACCGGGAATCACATGCCTTAGGAGTGTGAACTCACCTCGGTTTGCTCGGTATGTCACGTTTCACTATTCGTTCCAAATGGATCAACCAAACCCTAGTGTGATTATCAATATCAATCAGTTTCGTATGCACACAGATCACATATTCTTTACACATACTACACTTGCAGTGTACACATATTTCACGTATTGTATGAATGTCACTTCAGTAATTCATGCAACCCAACACCTTAACACACATCATAGAATCATAAAATAGGTGTTTGATTCACATCCTGTTCGTTTACACGACCTATCCAAATACAGGGTAACAATCCTTTATCATGCAAACATGTTTTCACAATAATTCTTAGCCTAGTTCGAGTGTACAGCAAGTTGTGAATGAAGCCCAACAGTACCGGCCCAACTAGAGATACTATGTGGGTGCAGTCCAAGTGAGGTCCATTCGGACTCGTGCAATTAAGGTGGGCTTGTGTGACTGGCTCCACAACCATTCCCTGAATTCTTGCCGTCCACATAAGCAGAGAAGAGGTGCGGCCCAACTACCATTCGGGTATGTTTATGTGTGTGTGTGGCCCATATATATACATGAGTTCAAATCAACAATTAAGGCCCATATAACATCCACATTATTAACCGATTAACATGTACCTAGCATCATGCATCAACAGTTCGAATCAAGTTAATAAAACATCCTCTAGTTATCCAACGTAGATTAACTAACTCATCAAACTCATCCCTATTTCGTATAACAGTTTCAATAACTTTCACGATTTATTATCATAAGAAACAATCACATCCTATTACTTCTAGTCCCTAGATCATAACTTGTTATCATAAAACTCCTAACAGTTAATCACCATGAACTTGTGCACTAATATGTATCATGTATCAAACAGTTTATCCACATACAAATCCTATACACTAGATAATTAACCGCCATATAATTATCATCGGCGTTCAACTAGCTCATGGTTTATATATAATGGCCGACAAATGCTCATGGTTTACATATAATGGCATGTCAGTTCCAATGATACTTGGTTTCAATTGGACCGAATCATTGCATTTAATACTATGAATCAAACAAGAACCTTAATCGATATTCAAACAGTTGACATCATCATCATTTATTTCACATAATATTAATCATATCAATCATGTGCACCTAATATTAATAACCTACACTATACTGACAACACTATTGGGATAGGCACATGGCTTGATTTTATCAAAACTTCAACACACACATGGGCCGCCATTACTTATTCAAGGATTATCCAACTTTGTTCAACAACAACTTTAAATCCAATTATATTATCGATGGTCCATGCATGAACATAAAAAACACATAATTACATAGATTATATCCGAACACATGCAAACCTGAAATTATATTAAGGTAGGCTATACTAACCGAGAGATGAGAAGGGGTGTTTAAGCACAAGGAGTTTCGGAAGAGGGGGGGTTATGCCTGCTGCCATCGGACAATCAAGAAGGAGGAATAGGGGAGAGGTAGTTAGGTTTCCTTATATCCTCTAATTACTGTTTACGTGACCCCAACCCCTTTAATATACAAATATGAAAACTCAATCATAATGTGGGCTCATGAGTTAATGGATTAAGTCCTAATAGTGGGCCGATTTATGACATATGCAAAGTAACGTTGGGCTTAAGTGATCAATGTTGTGGCCGATACAATGTAAGGTTTTTAGAGTGTGAACATGTGGCCCACTACATGTGTGGCCCATAATGCCAATACGCTAAATAATAAGTTATCGCACAATTAGGTTTAACAGAGTTATAACGGCACTGATTAAACGTCATTGACCTTGAAAGTTCGGGTTGTCACATCATCCCCAACTTGAAAGAAATTTCGTCCTGAAATTTAGCACGTAGTCACTGAGGAAGCTAGTTAAGTTGCATGGTTTCTTGGTTTTTCTTGGGGTGTCACATCATTCCCCCGTTGGTTTGGAATTTCGTCCCGAAATTCCGCAGTAGCTTCAGCCTCAGTAGTGGTTTCATTGTTCTCGAACAACTGGGGATATTTGTGTTTCATTTGGTCCTCTCATTCCCAGACAAACTCTGGGCCACGACGGGAGTTCCCACGAACTCGAACAATAGATATCCTGGTGCGTTTGAGAATTCTTGACCTCCCGATCCAAAATTTCCCCTGATTCTTCGATAAATCGCAACTGATCGTCGATTGTGAGCTCCTTTAGAGGAACTATGAGGGTCTCCTCTGGCAGAAACTTCTTCAGATTTGACACGTGGAACACGTTGTGAACTCCACTGAGTTCTGCGGGTAGGTTTAGTTTGTAGGCCACTTTGCCTATTTTCTCAATGATTTGAAAGGTTCCACATATCGTGGTTTGAGTTTCGTCTCGTATATCAAAACGAAGTACACCTTCCCATGGTGAGACTTTAGATGGTACTCGATCCCCAACTTGGAACTCGAGTGGTTTCTTTGAGCCTAACAGCGTAGCTTTTCTGGCGGTCACGAACTGCCGTCATTCGTTTTCGTGTCTGAGCAATCTCCTCTACCGTGTGTATGACGAGTTCTGGGCCGGTGATTTGCCCGTTTCCGACTTCTTCCCAACAAAGAGATGATTGGCACCTTTGCCCGTACAATGCCTCGAACGGAGCAGCCTGAATGCTGGTGTGGTAACTGTTGTTATTCGAAAGCTCCACTAAAAGGGGAGGTGTTTTCTCCGACCACCGCCAAAGTCGATTTCGCGTGCTCGAAGTATGTCTTCAAAAGTTTGGATGGTGCATTCAACCTGCCCATCCGTCTGTGGATGATATACCGTGCTCATATCTAAACGCGAGCCAAAGGATTTGTGCACCGCTTGCCACAAACCAGATGCAAATCGTGGGTTGCGATTATAGGTAATGAAGGTTGGCACCCCGTGCCTAGCAACCGCTTCCTTTAGATAGATGACTGTAAGTGTAGAAACTTATCCATTCCTTTGATGGCTGGAAAGTGTGCTGGTTGCGCAAGACCATCAATGAGTATCCAGGTGATGTTGTTTCCGTTTCGAGTTGTAAGTAGACTGGCGACCAAATCCATGGCAGTCTGTTTTTATTTCCATGTGAGTGTTGCTGGTTGCTAATGCTACACCTTGACTTTTCACAAGTCGATCCATCATTCACATACTTAACTAGATGAGCCTTCATGTCCGATTACCAGCACAAGGTTTATAAATCCTAATGCCTCCCATCAAAACCCAGTTTGAACAGAGGTTGCTTTTCCACACCCCGCATGGGTTCAACTTGAAAATTCCTCTTCCTTCAGTTCTCCAGTTTGAACAGAGCGAGTCTGATCCGGCAAGTTATAGTCGAAAGCGAGCTGCAGAGCTCGTGTACGTTCAGGTTTCGCAGTCGTATTCATCCAGAGGTTCCATCCAGCGATGTCATTGTATGCTTTAGTTCTTTCGAACATCGGAACATGGGAGCCCTTGTGATCGGTCTAAATAACGCATTTGGTACCGTCCAAGTGATGCCTCCATCCAAAATCCCAAAGCCACGGTTTTCACCGCCAGTCGTGTGTGTCGCGCAGTTCCTCTTTGTAACTTCATCACGTATGACATCACTCTCTCATGTTGCGTCGATGTGCAGCTGGGACTCTGATTCGGACCATAAGGGTATACCACTGAATCACCCGCACCCTCGGGTAAAAACGATGCTTAGTGCATTGCAGAGTCGGGATTCGAAAGCTGAAAAGACGTCCTCCTGTTCTGTCTTTCACGAACACAGCACCCTGCTGTGCTAGAGAGATTTAAGCTGCGCGACCTTTGAAAATCCTGTGATTTATCGGCGATAGCATCAAGTGAGACCAAGAAATTGCTGTATCCACGAAGGACTCTTTGGTGTCGATTAGTTTCCAACCAAGACGGATCTTAGCGAGATCCACGTGCATTCCCACTTCGCTGATTATATATCCAAAAGGTACCTCTCGAACCCAGAAATTACATCTAACAAGACTTTGAGCGGAGTGGCTCCTTCCTCAGGAGTTCTAAAATAAGATACAAATGCCACCCATGGCGTTCCATTCTCCTGGTCAGGATTCAGAACGTTGTCAACACATGCGGCCGATTCATGTGATCCCTGAAGCTGCTGGTGTGTTGGTCAACTCAATGATCATGGTGTATAACGTTGAAATGGCTGTATTACATTCGACATGCTGTTCTAAGAGCATTCTCTCCTTGGACTACCATCTGACGATAGTTCGTTCACTAGCCAATCCTCGAATGGAAACTTGTTTCCTCGCAACTGGTTGACAGGTCTGACAAAACTCCTGTCCAATAGTTTCTGAAGTTGATTAGGCAGTTCCTGCAACCTTCCTGGTGTAAGAGAATAAGGAACATCCAGCAAACAAGGGCTGCTTCTGACATGATACATGTCTGATATTCCATCTGACGATGTGGAGGTGAACCTGATAGTTCTTCTGGTAGCACATAGGTAGAAATCACGAACAAAGGATGGACCGTCGATCCTCTTTTCCTCAACCCTAACATCAATAAATAGTGCCAACATGGCGGGATAATCCTTCCGTGGACACTTCCAAGCTTTCATTGCAGGATTGACGCTAACCATTGCGCCACTCTGACGCGTTAGAACAGATAACAATCCTCCAGGAAGAAGAGGGATACGTAGAATTGTCTCCTCACAGGGTACATCTATCAAGAATAACAGAAGAAAGGTCGATGTCGAACACTTGTCCCACAAGATCGTGTTTGCATCCCAACGATTATATGAGGTTTCCATTGTCTAGCCATCAGCCGATTCCACAACAGGTTTAAACTCTTAGGAGCATCAGGGTCAAACGGAACAGAGACGAAGCAGATTGCTACTCATACTAGCTACCTTGTCGTTAAAGCCCTGACGTCGCCCACGCCAATTCTAAATGTCTTTCCAAGAGCATCATTTCTGGTGTTGTTGTTTTCATTACTAGGATTCCAAGTACTGTCGTTGTTCCATTGATCGTTGTCCTCTTAACTTAACCACGGCCAATCCATGTTGTAGGCATCTTTATTTCCTTACTGTAGGCTAGGGTTACGAATACCTTGTTGTCCCTGTGACTGCTGCTCCCAATGTCGTTGCTCGAAACGAAGCCCTACGATTCTTCACCATCATAGTCCATCTTTTCACATTCAGAGCCAGGTCCTAAAGCGCTACTCACTGTGCTGGCAGTTACACATGCCACACTAAGGTCAAATATCATCACTTATGCCTTGTTTGATTCGTAAGAGTTGACTCCCATGAGTCGCTGACAAGGGTTATGGATTCGATAGAAGCCAATTTGCTGGTGCTCATTGCCGGTAATCAGGGTCGTTAAAGTACTGAGGTCGGTAGAGTGCTATGCTCATCCTCCTGCCCATCGATGTTGCAAGTTGCTTGAGTAATACACGGTCTGTTACGAGGGTATTGCAGAAGTGATCACACTTCGGTATCTAAGATGTCAATACATGAGTTCCAGCAAATCGAAGAGGAGTAAGAAAGGTATCGATCAATCATTCGACACTGCGACATCCAACTCAGGGGCGTTCGTATAAGCACCTAACATTCTACACGGTTCGCTAGGTGTTCAGATGGGTGCTCAAGTAATACTCGATAGCATCGAGATTCGAAGGGATCTAGAGTTGAATGAAAAGTTCACGTTCGAGTAGGTGACAATCACTGCTATGACCCCTAGGTTTGTTATGTTTCACATCGATCAAGAGACGGAACGGAAACCCTTTTCCACTTGTTAAGCCTCACTGGAACTCACATGCACCCCACATTATTATTATGTGTGCACCCACAATAATATTGTGATTTGCATGCTCACCTCAGCTCCTCTTAACTCATGTCAAATGATTCCTCAAACTCGAGTAGCAAACAAAGAGTATCACGAAGCGTAAGTCATGAAGGTTTAGGACTTATTTACATGTCTAAAATTATGATGTAACTAATTCGTGATTTCTAAATATATTATCAGACGTATTTTTTTTTTATATTTTTGTTTCAAAATCCCTCGGCGAAGCTTGGGGCAATCCCACTAGTTTATTCTAATATTGATTGCGATTTCTTCTTCAAATCAATAATCACACGAAAATTAGATCCATACATATACACATGCTCATATACCATCTCCATAATCCGTCCTTGCTGATTCGACATCGAAGAAAATAAGTTATTTGCAACGTTTACCGGTCAATTGCTAGCTCGTAAGGACACCGTCGTCAAGACCACTTAACCAAGGAGAGCATTCATTCAAGCACTTGTTGACATCTATCTAGTGTATAAAGTAGAAGCTTACATTATTTTTAACATCAATCTACTTCTAATTTTAAACCATCGTCCACCACTAAAAGGTAAGATGAAATGATATGAAACCCTAGAGAAAAGGAGTGACTCATTGTTCAGTTGCGTACTTGCGCGTTAAAAATATTTATCTAATCCCGAGTTGGCGAGTTCCAAAAATCCCGTTATTCTCAGTTCACAAAAAAATGGTACATTACACTTCACTTAGTCAAAAAATTATATATATATATGGTCATTCTCAAAAAAAAAAAAAAAAAAAAAAAAAAAAAAAAAACGTGCATTTAAATTGGACGGTGAGCTGGGCACTTCACTTGGGCCGGCTGATTTTGTTTATCACTGAGAATTTCAGAAAACTTAATGCACATGGACTACCTAAGCTTTAAATACGCCACTGTCCCACTGTCTTTTAGTTTAGGATAGGCACTTAGATACCAATGCACTTTGGCAAATAGAAGAAGCATACGTAACTTCTTGGGCCCAACTAACGGTCCGCTCCAAACAATCATAATTCAGAAAGCATACAGTAGGGTACTAGGGGGGCCTGACCGATTGGCATAATATTTTAGGCAAATGTCCAGGGACTTCAAAAATAGGACCCCCTAATTTTTTTCCACATATTACATGTGTATTTACATAAAATGAATAAACACATGAGGGCTGTAAACGAACCGAACGAACACAAATAAGGCCTTGTTCGTGTTCGTTCGTTAAGGAAATAAATATGTTCACGAACGGTTCATGAACATTTACCGAACGAGATATTATGTCAGTGTTCGTTCGTTAAGGAAATGAACATGTTCACGAATGGTTCATGAACATACACACACACAAATAAATTTGGCGAACACGATGAAGGCTAAAGGTGGATGGAGGAGAGAGCAACACTAGAACTTGAAGCCCTAACAGTATTTTTTGATGTGAATGATACAAAAAGAAAGAGAAACGGTGCATAAACAAGGTGGAAATAAAGTTTCATACTTTAATTGTTAAGGTAATAAAATAAATAAAAATTAAAGAATATAAAAAATTAGATAAAAATTTATAAAAGTACAAAAATCTTTAATTAACAACACAAACAAACAAACATGAACAAACATAAATGAAGAAATGTTCACGAACACGTTACCGAACGTTCTCGAACACAATTGAACGAACGAGACCTCTGTTCATGTTCATTCATTTAACTAACCGAATGAAATTTCTTGTTCATGTTCGTTCGTTTATTAAATGAACGAACGTAAACGAACTTCCCGTCAAACGGTTCACGAACTATTCGCTGAACGTTCGGTTCGTTTACAGCCCTAACCAAACAAGTAAAATGTCTACACTCAAAACTTGAAAAGATTATTGGTCAAATCTCTCTTTTCTTGAATCCATAAAGTTACCAGGTCCCTTTTTTCTTGAACACAGTTATGCACCCTCCGCTACGATCCTGATTACTTGCGACCTCACTAACTACAACCGACGTGAGTTGCGATTGAGGGAGAAATTAGGGGTATTCGATTGCCACCGATGGTGCGATTTGCGATTAAGTAACCATAAAAAAAAACAATTTTGCGATTTAACATGCGCGATTTCACGCCTTTATTTTGCAATTTGTTATTGTCAGTTGATATTTTTTTAGGTTCAAGTCTCATAAGGGCCCTAACTTTGTAGTTCGCTTAGGTCTTTCAAAAACGTTAGGCCGGCCCTGAGTCCCTATATTATTCTTCATCAACTTTTAGTCACGTTTTACCATTTTAGATAAGGGGGACGGGGCACTCCTCAGGTAGAAGCCAGCGGGTTCAAACCCGAGCCAGCACACCGCCGTCACCCCGCGGGATCGGCTGGCTAGCACAGCTACCGGCTTGAGAATTGTTTGCTTCGAGATGTTTTGACCGTTGGACCCTTTTGACCGTTTGTAACTTTAAGAAAAAATCAAATTCAAATATTTTTACCATTTTCTATTTAACTAAGGGGAGGGGGGTGGTTCACTAGTGATAGAATTCTATCACTCACAAGCACCAATCAAGTTCCGCCATGTCAGCAACCATTTTTCTATCACTCACAACCTTTTTTAGGCGGGGTGGTCATCACTCACCACCACACCCACCAATTTCCCCCCAACCAACAATTACACTCACAAAACCAAACAATAACGCGTTGAAAAAATAACGGAAAATCGATTTCGTGGAAGATTAACGCGTTGAACTTTTAGCCGGCGGTGGAGTATCACGCGTTGAAAATGGCCATCACGCGTTATATTGTTTCCGCCCCGCCTGGCCTAACCCATTCTATCTACCACATCCACAAAACTTTCTCAATTTTATTTTCTTATACCAAAGCTTATTCCCTCTACCCATCCACAAAACTCTCAGTATTCAAATATCTCATCTTCAAATATGACATTAATCCCGTGAACCGAAGAGGAACACATCGCGTTAGTGTTCTCTTATGTCGCAATCCATCACAAACGTTCATCCCCTAGTGGAAGGGATAAGTTTTGGAACCCCGGTTGTTCCACCAATTTTGTATCCACGTTGGTGAGACAATCCGAACCGTGGATGACGCAAGTTTCGCGTTCGTCTACGACGCGCATTGCGGCGGTACCAGTACAGTAAGAATACACGATGTAGTTGTCAAAAGAGAAAAAAAGCAACTTTATTGAAGTTTAGAGACTTTAAGATAACTTGAGTATTTTACCACGCGCGTTGCGACGATATCAGTAGTACTTACTAAAGTACTAAGTACTACTGGCAGAAAGTAGTACTGGCATGCGATGTAGTCATAAAAAAAGAAAAAAGTAATTTTGTTGAAGTTAGGAAATGTATGATAGCTTTATTAGAATGCAGGGGATATAAACGAAAAAAACATTATAAAATACAAATTACTTTAAAAGAAAAAAGAACCCACTAAATGACAACACCATAACACCAGTAGTACCGTAGTAAAACGGTGTTGTCATTTGATATATATATAATAAAAGTTTAGGTTTAGGCATCAAGCAACGTTGCTCTAAGCACAAAATAAGCTTTATATGTAATCAAAGGTTGTATCTACATCATCTCTTTTGCATATCAACATAACAACAACAACAACAACAACCATACCCAGTATATCCCACAAATAGCAAAGCTACTTATAGGGTCTGGGGAGGGTGGGATGTAGACAGACCTTGCCTCCATCCCTAAGGATGGAGAGGCTGCTTCCAGAGAGACCCCCGGCTCTAAAATCATCAACATACCAACGCACCAAGTCAAAAAAATATATAAATAAGAAGTCAGAGAGTATACCAACACACAACATACCAACATACCAAGAAAGTGATCAGAGAGTGACACAATATAGTGTAAAACATGTATGATAGCATACAAAATCATATGGGTATAAACACAAGAAAGCAATCACCTGTAAAGTCACTTAAAAGATAAGAAAGATCTACGTCCCTAAATATACCTAAGACCCTACTGCAAAATCTTCTAGAAATCTTTAACCCTAATTCTACGCCTCCACGAAGTCCTATCTTGGGCCATGTCCTCAGAAAGGTGCAACTCTAATAAATCATGCCTAATTTGCTCATCCCAGGTCAGTCTGGGTCTACCTCTTCCTCTCTTCCCCTCCACAGTGAGATTTTCCACTACTCTAACTGGTGCCGTCGTTTCCCTCCGCTTCACATGCCCAAACCATCTCAATCTCCCCTCCTTAATCTTATCCGATATACTAGCCACTCCTAATCTTTCCCTAAAAACTACATTTCTTATTCGATCTAACCTCGTGTTTCCACACATCCACCTCAACATCCTCATCTCTGCCACCTCCATTTTGCGCGCTTGTGTCTTCTTAATAGCCCAACAGTCTGTTCCATATAGCATAGCAGGCCTAATTGCTACCCTGTAAAATTTCCCCTTTAGTTTAGTTGGGAACCTCCTATCGCATAATACCCCTCTGGCTGCCCTCCATCTACACCAGCCAGCCTGTATGCGATGGGTTACATCACTATCTATGCCACCATAAGATAAGTAAATCATTCATAATCTCTTCGTCCTTTTAACCATATCTATGTGTCACCGATCGTGGGCACCCTTTTAAAAGCAAGTAAAAAGACGTTCATGATCGCTTGCTAAATGTCTAAACCAACATGAATATCAACAGAAAAACAAATTGAAAGGGAACACTTTATTCAAAAACATAACAGCAGTCCTCAAGATGAGAGCTATGTCGAGCGTAACAAATCGTTCAGGTTCAAAACAATATGGTCATATAAATGTAAAGAAACATCGCTGTTTTTAGTAAACGATGCAAATAAACTCGTTACCGCCTTTGGAATCAAGCGGTTGATTGCTTCAGGTAAGCAATGAGATCAGCTCGGTCCTTTGGTTTTTTCAGTCCAGGAAACACCATCTTCGTTCCAGGAATGTACTGCACCATTCACCCAAAAAATTCAAAATATATTCAGAACAACAAATTGAGCTGACAAAACAGGTGGGTCAGGTAACGGGTCAAAACAGTGTTTTAAACAGTATCAATTTGGTTCGGGCCATTTAAAAATTATAGCATATAATGTAACTAATTAATACCTTCTTAGGGTTAAGCAAGTAGTCATAGAGTGTCTTCTCTTCCCAGATCACAGCCATGTTCTTATTGGCGGCAGAATATGAATACCCTGCAGTTGTACCAGACTGTCTTCCAAAAAGCCCGTTCAAATTCGGCCCTGAAATTCACATATTCCATCAGAATGATCATAATCTTGAAATAACTAGAAACAAACACGAGCAGAAAGACATCGTATTCATATACAAACATCCTCGGAAATAACTGATTATGAATTTGATTATAAGAATATAAGATAACCGTTGAAATTATGAAAAACATGTGCCAAATATCAGGATTCAGAAATAAGTCATCTCAGATAGCCAGACTGACCCTAACTGTATAAGAAGGTTCACCCATATTTTCTGGAAATCAAATGGGGTTTAACAACATATAAATATCTTTATATATGCATAGTCTTTCTCAAAATCAAAAGGCAAGATAAGAGCGGCTCGACTGGAAAAATATATAAGCTGAAGCTCGGGCCCCATGTTCAAGGGCCCAACTTTTTTAGGGCTCGACTACATTCTTGCATTTGATTCTTTTCCGATCACAACTCCCCGAGCTCTCAGTCTCTAGAATTTTCTTGTGGAGTTGTGATTTTAAGCCTTTTAGAAACCGTACAAAAAAAGTGTCATTGTGTATACACATTTTAGGATCCTAAGTAGTGTTCGTTTCATGGATTGTAATGGAATTGGAATGAGAATTCACGCAGAAATTGAAATCTGATTTGTAATTTAGGTGTGTTTGTTTTGCAAAATGGAATGAAATTTGGATGATATTAGAAAGTAGATTCCATTCCTCATGTTGTTCAATTCCAATTCATTTTCTTGTTGAAACCAACAAAATTAGTAGGGAAATCAGCATTCCAATTCCCTCAAGATTCCATTCCATTACGTAAAACGAACACTACCTAAGATTCTCATTTTATTACGAAAATCCGCTTTATGATTGAGCCGGCCAGGACAAAGACTTATTTGTTTTTGGAGTAAACCAATCGAACAAAATAAACCTACACATACAACATCTCCACATTTTTTAAACGTAAGGCTACACGGTATGGGGCGTGATTGCCTTCCACCTCAGCAACTTTTCTATCAATAGAGTGGTCGCCAACACAATAACGAGGGATAGCGGACTCAATGTGCGGCCAAATCAATTTTTAATTAATAAAAGGGGTGCTATCGGTTGATGGGGGCTTTATCCCATTTCTTGTTAGTTATTAGGAGCGCTATTGGTTGATGTTGGATGAGGTGGCACATACGTGGCGCTGAGTTGACACAATAGAATAGAGCCCCTAGGGCTCGAATCCATACCCTAATAAAGTCTCAAGATTGATCTAACAACACAAACTTCTAAAATAACATGAATGAATAAAACAACCTTCGTATTCAATCAATTCAAAACCACCAGATAAAGTAATTGTTTAAAGAAAAAAAAAAACCTTGTTTGTGGCCAGCGCCTTTATCAACGGTATGACACTGAGCGCACTTGGTTCTGAAAATCTTTTCTCCTGTTTTAGCATCGCCGGCCGGTGCCTGTTCGAATGACGCCATTTTCCGATTACAAGATAGGGATCGTTTCAAGTTTATACGGCAATCTTGTTGCTTCTAGAGTGTTGTAGCTTGTGACAGCTGGCATACTTCATATATGGAATCGTGGCTTTATATACGCCGCCATTACTTACTTCCACCGCCTCTAGCCCCCAAGTTGCGGTTTGAAAATTAAATGATAATTTTAAAAGGTTTGAAAAAAGAATATACCTACACAATTCTTTAGTAAACGTCCCTTTAGAGACATTTGATAAAATTGGAACGATACACGATTAGCATGGCCCTTATACAAGGATGACGCGTATAAATCAAGAAATAGGAAGTAAACATCGTGGCTGGAAAGTCAGGTACTTAAAATTGGGTCGGTTTGTAAACAGAGGTTGAGTTAAGGCCAATTCATTTATTTATAACTTTTAAATTTTTTAGTATTTTATGAACAAAGTAAAATACATTTCGATCTTTTGGAAAGATGATCACAATCTTTTTAGTGCAATGTTGCATTGGTGATCTCTTCCAATTTGTAAGAATAGTTGAGTGATCTCTATCTTATTAGAGAGATGTTATAGCGATTACTATAAAGACTGGTTGGGAGAAGATTTTTAATGATGGCAAAGTTTTGGTTGAAGTCAAAGAGCGGACATATGATGGATTTGTTAACATCCGTCGAAACAACTGCACATTTTATATTATCTTTTCTCTTATCTTTTACTATACTTGCAAATTACTTAATTTTTTAACAAATGAAAGCTGTTTCACAAAAATGATATTAAAAATAACCCATTTGCCCCCATAGGTTTTAACACATCTGTTTTACAAAAACTTCATTTAAATGGTAAGACTTTGTTTTAAAAGCATAATATTTTAATTATAAAACATTGTTTATTATTTATACAACTTTCTCTCGTGTTCTTCCACCTTATTTCGTTTGGCACTTGTTGATCTTGCACTTTGTCATTTGATATTTTATTTTTCTTATTTCGGCTTTGTCGATCTTGATTGCGTGTATCTTGGTTCGATCCATTGGTGAGTAAAAAACCCAATGGCTGGATGATCGGACCATGATATCGACCATGGAACTACTGATGTCTTGAGTTCACGGATGCTGGTCTTGATTTTTGTTTATATTTCTAAGTCTTATCTAAACACTTGCTAATATTTTAACATAAATAAGATCGTATTGATGAAAATTTTCCATCTTGGATGAAAAATTGAAATAAGAGATGTTTGTGCACCAAAAGATTAAATTGTAGCATCTTAAGAACAAAAAATCAAGAAAACACGTCATGATAAAAATATAAACTTTATGCAACAAACACTCGAATGTAGTATTAAGAAGTCCACCTAAAGATGAAGTTATTGTAGTTGCACCTCATTTTAGAATCATGCTTAATAATGGCAGTCACGGCAACAGAGCTGATACGTTCACGCTCTAATATTTACTCGGTATCACACAAATTATTTGCAAAGCAGATTATTTTAGACAGTCTATATCCTTAAAAAGCCAATACCATATTTCTTACAACATACCTGCATATGAAAAGATTTCTTCATCTTTATATGCATTTGGTTCATTAGAAGGTTCCAAAGTCCAAATGTAGGACTTTAGGAATCAATTGTTTAATTAGTAGCTGGAAATATGCTTGAAACAGGTATCAAACATAGCCCTCGACTTCTTAGGTCTTGATTTGGATCCTGCACAAATCTACTTCACTATGAATTGATTTTGAATCGAAAAAAAAAAAAAAGAAATATTAGTTTATTGGAAGCAAAAAAAAAAAAAAAATATGTATTTAAATTTAAGAAATTGGGAAAGATGTAAATTCAAGATATTTGAATTTTGAAGTTCTACCTGCTGTTGTGGCTCTGATGGAGTTCCTTGTTCTATGCATGGAATCATAAGAGCCTGATGATTATAAGATAAAGACATGGTTATGTAAGTTCCATGAAACGACATATCCACCCTCACGGTAACAAATAATTTGACATGAGACCACATGCAAAGAAATTTTTGAATAATGTGCGAACCCCAGAATGGAAATTGTTGCATCTTTATAAAATGTAGTGAGTACACACACACACACACACAAAAAAAAAAAAAAAAAAAAAAAAAAAACTGTTCTAGTTATATTACTTGATGCTTTGTTGGTGATATGATATACTCACTTCGACTTGCCTATGTAGGAATCCAATGTAACCACAAGTTTCTAACAGTACTATTGCTGCATCATTCTGTAACAAAAAAAAAAAAAAACATATTATTCTAATATTGTCAGCATTAAGTGTCTTTCATTTCGTAAAAATATAAATCTGCTTGTTTCTTATAGTAATTAACATGGAAAACAATAAAAGAGAGCACAAAGTGATACGAATTCCTTAAACAGTGAGCATATATACATTTAATAAATTTGAATTTGAGCTTGTGTTCAGTGAGATTCTTTAAAGATGAAACATGGCAATCAACCTGAATTCTAGAAATTTCAATATATTAGCCACATTCATTTGTTCTCAATCAGAGTAAGGTAGACATAGTTTATACCAAAAGCGTTAAAATTAAAATTAAAAATACACGAAATATATGTCAATGAAGTTTCTTGCTTTAATGATTAGCAGCTTTGTTACAGGCGCAAGTTAGGTAAAGAGAGCTTTAGCAATATCCATATTTTGCATTAGCTATTATTTGGCTGAAGAAAACGCAATATCGGAACAAGTAGATTCCAAACCAAGTTGTGACAAATTAAAGCTAGTGAAAAAACAAATATTATGAGAGAATTGAACATGAGACAATTAGATTCTGTTACCTTTATATATTAGAAGTTAGTGAAAAACAAATATATGAGAGAACTGAACATGAGACATTTAGTCCAATCGAATCATGTATATCAAATTTTCATATCCATCAATAAATATATTATTTTTTGTTATTTAAATTCAGACAGCTATACATTAGATACGGGCATCAGTGCATAGGGGTGTTCAAAAACCGTTGAAACCATCCAAAACGACAACGCTGAGTCAAATCGGGCGGTTCAGTTTAATAATAACACGATTCAATTTGCGGTTTAAAGTTTGGAAAATCGGCTTGGGTGGTTCGGTTGACGGTCAATGTTTTGGGACCGACTGTATGAACTGAACCGGCCATAGGTTTTAGGTAAGCTTTTTTCAAATAATTCTTAATTGTGGTCTAGAACTCTATATGAGGCAGTTAGGAATGCCCTTTTACCCCTTATATGTTTCTAGGTCCCACGTTCGATTATCCAATCATTCTTTCCTGTTATATAACTGATTAAACATTTTAACTTTATCTTGTGACTTTTCAGCTTTCAATTTTTTCATGGTCGATTGCCGTCAGCCCGTCACTAGTCAGTTTCCACACCCCCGTCCGGTCACCACTCCAACCTCCCTTTTCATCCTTATATTTTTTTTATATAAGAAAATTATGCTTTATAATTTTTTTTTTGGTCTAAAACCGTCAAAACCGAACTGTCAAACTGTAAAAACTGACTGGTTCAGTTTTTTTTCCAAAACCGTAGTTAGTGGTTCGACCAAGAATTTTCGTTAAAATTGGCCGCACCAGACCGTGAACACCCCTGTCAGTGAGCATAACCTCTTTGTTTCTTGTCAAAACTTTCTCTTTCGAAAAACTAATCATACCTTTCCAAAAGGTGAAACTAACTCGTGCAGCTCAGTAATTTTGTCGTCCAATTCCTTCTCACCTTCCTGAAAAGTCGAAACACAGAAAAAAATGTCCCCGAATTCAGATAAGGGAGTGCTACGCCTACAACTAATACTGCGCACGATTTTAAAAGAAATTATTGCATCAAAGAATCAACACAGGTGGAGAAATAATTAGCAGATTGTAAAGGGCAGTAAACATAGCAGCATTAAGATGTGCAGAACAGAATTTTAACAGTATGTTAATCGTTAATATAATTAGCGCAGTATGTCACAGTTCTTTTCTGTGCGAGTACTGTCACATTCAGTTAAGTGTAAGAATAGGAGTTTCCGTTCTCTGTGTTACTGAATTGTGAAACCGTGAAAACACAAAGGACATCTTTTGCAGCATACCTTTGATGATGAGAGGTTCCAGCTGCCATTTTCCGCTACTTCTGATATTATCATCTGCTATTTATGTAAAACAGAGTTAGAAGGAAAATGAAGGAAAAAGAAGAACATGAAACAGTACATCGGGTTCATAAGATGAAGCTAACTGAAGTTTTAAAAATGGAGACCGAATGTCCTCCATTTGTCGCTTCCACTTTTCGATGCTAGCACTGCTACTCATTCTGCATAAAAATAGCATCGATAGTGTTTACTTAGATTCGTGTACTACAACATTTTTCTGTAGAAAGGATATTGTACACACACACACACATATATATATATATATATGTATATGTTACGGTGACTTACTTCTTTGTACAGTTTAGTCCAGAAGGATTATCAATGACTGTAGTTGAGGAATCACTGTTTTTTAGGATACTTAATGCGGATTCACTCTCATTTACTGAAAGCCTGAGACAAGTGTGTATTCCTTTGTAAGTCTCGTCATCAGATCTTTGAGCTAGTTTCTTTGCATCGCAAATGTTGCATCTGTCATATCCTCTGGCAGGTTAATCATCTATATGAGTTCAATCTTCAGGAGTCACACCAATTCATTGTTATTCATACCTTAGGTGATTGGCATCAATAACAGACATCTCGCGAAATTTCTGACAAATATAGCCCTCATCAAGTGCTTTTTCAACCTCTTTATCATTAATCACGTTCACTTGGCGTTTCAAAGGGATGACTTTAATATGGCTGCATTTTAAGAAAAAAATCACTATATCAGACACATACGTGTATTACCTTGTCTTGATTTCTATACATTATCTGCAATGTTAAAGTACTATTCTGTACATCTAAGAAGCCTATATAAAGACACATTTAAGACTTCCATTATGGAGACACTACCTCACATCTTCAGAGGATGCTTGATATCCTATTTCCAGTTCCCCTTTCACTTGCTGGATCCACTTAGCGATGTCAGCGGTCCTACTCTTTCTGCACAAAGTATCAAGGATATACACATACTATTTTGCATCTTTTTTTTTCGTGTTTTTAAATATTAGTAACTTTCTATCTTCTAATTAGCTTAACCATGACTAAGTGAATACCCACAAACAGACACATATAAATCAGTAGTGATTTTTCTTTACGAGGGATATCATCGACACACATACTTATAGTGACTTACTTCTTCGTAGAGGCAAAAGCACAGTCTGTATCTTTATTATCTGGTTTGCCACTCAATGGAGATGGTGGCTCCCACATCCTAAAAGCAGTTCCAGCGTAATGTGACTGCGTGTCATTATCACAATTGAGGATCTTTTGAGTTGACACTTCCAGGGCTTCATTAAACAAGTCCACATTGTGAATGTTTTGAAGCTGATCAAGCAACATGTTCCCTGTCTTCCTAGGTATCCTTTGAGGAGTCTTGATTTACTTGCAAAGAACTAACTGTGGATTGACACAAAAAGCAAAAATACTAAACACTTGAGATCATAGTTGTCAATAGCGGCTATAACACGCTACGTAGTGTATATGTCATATGTTGCTATATAGTATATAGCGATAAATAGCGACATTTCTATTTATTTATTTACTTTTTCATTTTTTTTCTCATCTCCACTGCTTGACATGGCCGGCCCTTAAGGTGGGCGGGAGGACCACCGGCCAGGGCCCGATACTTCGAAGGACACGTTATTTAAAAAAAAAATCCGATACGTAAATGTAAAAAATAAATAAATTAATAGGGTATACTCATACAAACACCAACATTGACCCACTTACAAAACTATTTTTATGGTTTAGATTAGTTATTAGCCCATTGCCATTAGGTTTAAATCTTTAATGAGCCCAATACCCAATTTCGTTAAGGCCTAAGGGCACGTTTTTTCGAGCTCGAATAGGGTACATAAATTCTCAGGGCCGGCCCTGCTGCTTGATAACATGTATTTTTCTGTTTCTCTACTTTATCGCTAAACATGAAAAGCGGGCGCTATTTCATCGCTATTGACTGCTATTTGCTATCGACAGCTATGCTTGAGATACCATCTACACACTACCAGACTTTACTAAAGTGAAGTATCTGTATACAAATTGGACTAGTGCATAACAAATACACTACACCATCAGGTCTCTAATTTGATCCATACCTTTTTCTTCCTAAATTTCTTAAAATATCCACCAAATAATCATAGGATTCTTTCAATTCAGCAATCTCAGTCTATCATATAACCACCGTCATGTCTTCGTCCACCAATAAATACTACTAGTGTATATGTTGAAAGATCAGACAACACCTAACACTTGATGTTGTTAATTTCTAGAAATATATTATACTAAAATGTTCTAAACCCTAACCCTAACTAATGATTTGATTATATGGATGGTTATCTACCTCTGTTACACATTCAATCATAATTAAATTCCACGTAGGAACTAATTTAACCACTATTAAACCACCAAGTCACCATTTATACTTAGAATCCTGACGAAGAGTATGTATACACTTGATATTTTACGAATGAGATGAGATTTGGAGAAGATGATAGATGATCTAAACGTTGATTTTGAGAAGCATAACCATTAGAAAATAGAAGAGAACATACTTTAGTTTCTGAATTGAGTGAGATCTTCAGTCCAGTTGAACTGAACTGGAGTTTAAAATCAAGCATTGTAAGCGAAACCTGCTTACCCACCTTTCTATCAGTTGAGCCTTCAGTATGTGTCCTTTTCATTCAACATCCAGCTGCATTTGTTTTTATGAAATAAAAATAACCAACTTTTTAAACCATCTTAACGCATTCACACTTCGGTTTAAAATCATAAAGAAAAACGTAAACTCATTAGTTTGATTTCACAATCGTTTTTTTTTTTTTTACTTTCACTTGGTAGGTTACAAATTTTTTAAACCGTAATAAATGATTTGGTTTGCGGTTTATAAAAAAAACCGAGACCGGGTTGTAAGGTTGGTATACATTTACTTTTTTAGATATTTCTGTTTGGTTCATTAATTGATTATTTTGAAGCAGGGTTGTAAACGGATTAAACGTTCAGCAAACAGTTCTTGAACTATTCGGTGGGAAATTTGTTTACGTCCGTTCAACGAACATGAATAAGAAATTTCGTTCGATTAGTTAAATGAACGAACATGAACAGAGATCTCATTCCTTCAATTGTGTTCGCGAACGTTCGACAAGGTGTTCGTAAACATTCGTTCATTTGTGTTCGTTTATGTTCGTTTGTTTGTGTTTTAATTAAAGATTTTTGTACTTTCGTATATTTTTTATATGCTTTTTATATTATTTAATTTTTATTTATTTTATTACCCTAACAATTAAATAGGAAACCATATTTTCACTTTGTTTATGCATCATTCCCATTTCCTTTCTCATTATTTGCATTGATGAATAAAATCAACATCCATTCCACAATTAGAGCTCAAGTTCCAGTGCTACTCTCTAGGTCATCCACCTTTAGCTTTCGTCGCGTTCGTTAAATTTATTTGTGTTCGTGAACCGTTGGTGAACACGCTCATTTCCTTAATGAACAAACACGAACATAAAACCTCGTTTGGTAAGTGTTCATGACCCATTCGTGAACACATTCATTTCCTTAACGAACGAACATGAATAAGACTTTGTTCGCGTTAGTTCAATTTGTTTACGCCCCTATTTTGAAGCATTGTGGTTTAATCAAACCGATGAAAGCAAAATGAAGTGGGCTAAAGACTTCATCAGTATTCGTTGATTAAATTTGGCAAAATACTTTTTTGAAACTTAGTGTTTTTTTTACAATTTATTACTATATATATATTATTACTATATATTACTATATTATTACTATATATATTATATATTAATTAATGAATTGAAATGAATAGTGATTTCAATCTTATAATAGTATATATAGTTTTTTAAATACTTTTATTATTTTAATATTGTAATAATACTTATTTTCTTTACTTTTTAACTTTAATCTTTTTTTTTAATATCAGGGGTTGGGATAAGTTTGGTGTCAACCGGTATCGAACCAGTACTGATATCGAAAATATTAATTAACGAATTGAAATGAATAGTGATTTCAGTCTTATAATAGTATATAGTTTTTTAAATACTTTTATTATTTTAATATTATAATAATACTTATTTTCTTTACTTTTTTAACTTTAATCTTTTTTTTAATATCAGGGGTTGGGATAAGTTTGGTGTCAACCGGTATCGAACCAGTACTGATATTGAAAATACCGGTACGGTCCTGTTCAGTATCAGTACATGAAGGTAAAAACCGGCACTAATACAGAAAACGTCAAAAGTTGGTGCCGAATTGATATTGGAAATGTCTTGGTTCGGGAAATTCAGTGTTGCTACCCGGTACCATTTGCTCATCCCCAATCACGGTTACCGTACGAACAACGGTATCATACAATTTTTTTTTGTTGATTTTCTTCAACTTTTAATTTTTTTTAGTTTCAGGGGTAGGGATGAGCTCGGTGCCAACCGATATATAATCGGTACTGATACCGAAAATATCGGTTACGGTACCGGTATATGAAGGTAAAAACGGTAGTCAATCGGTACCAGTAACGCCAAAAGTCGGTACCGAATTGGTACTTAAGATCTTTCGGTTCGGCAAATTTGGTACCGGTACCCAGAACAATTTGCTCATCTCTGACCACGGTTTTCATACGAAAAACATCGTTACCATACAACTTTTTTGGTTGATTTTCTTTCGGTTATCTTTTAGTGTTTTTTTCTACATTTTCTTTTTATTCTTGTCAGCAGTTCCGTTCGCAACACGCTCGTAGTGATTTCAAAACACATGTAAACACAGACTAAATAACAAAAGAAATTCGCCGCAACGCGACCAACTTCTTTAAACCTAGTTTTACTTGAATACATCACTTCTCTTTATTGAGGGATTTTATTCGATTCAACTTTTTTAACTTTTATTTTCATTTTCTTAATACTAGTTTTTATGCTTTTTTTTTTACTTGATTTTAGGTAGGTTGTTGTATTTATTATTTACATATTTATTTATAACTAGAGGGTGTTTGGGATTACGTTTTGAAGTGATTATTTGATTATTGTGTTTGTAAACATAAATAATCTAAAAAGTGTTTGGATGAAAAAGTGATTATCTGCCTCCAAAACGCAGTTTTGGAGAAGCATGTACCTACATGTTTTTTCAAAACGGAGTTTTGAAAACGCAAAATCTATTTTTAAAACGCAACACCAAACGCCCCCTAGTAAGTTTTCATCCGCGCGTTGCGACGGTGACCTAACATACATGGCCGGCCCTGAAGGTGGGCGGGGAGGACCACCGGCCAGGGCCCAATATTTAGAAGGAGCACGTTATTATTTAAAAAAACTCCGATATGTATATGTAAAAATAAATAAATTAATAGGGTATACCCATACAAACACCAACATAGGCCCACTTACAAAACTATTTTTATAGTTTAGATTAGTTATTAGCCCACTGGCATTAGGTTTTGACCTTTAGTGAGCCCAATACTCAATTTCGTTAACGCCTAAGGGAACGTTTTTTCGAGCTCGAACAGGGTATATGAATTCTTAGGGCCGGCCCTGCTAACAGAAGTTCGGCGATATCGGTAAGCGAAAGAGAATAACCAAGAAATAAGTCGTATATGACCAAAACATATCTACATGTGTTCGATCGCTCCAACGGCTACTTTATTAACATCGAAACGTAAATAAAAAACACATTATTTTGTAACTTAAAAAACGAAATGTAAAAGTATTAAAACATGATATATCCGAATTGATTATAATTGATGTAACAAAAAAAGATAAGTTCTGATAATTATGGTTTTAGAAAACATATGAGGATTATATGTTGATGTATTTAATGTCCAAATACTATTATACATATGTTATCCAGATTATATTTATACATTGTGAAAACTCAAACAAAAAACAAAACATATTAAAAAAAAGGAAATTCCACCTCCAGCCCAGTTGGTTCCGAAGTGGCTGGATTGGGCCGGTTTCCTCTTGAGGTCTCCGGTTCGATCCCCGGCTGCGGCATTTCGGGGGTGGGTCGTCCCAATGATGGATCGTATCCTACCGAGGCATGGTGCGGTCTTGAGGGCAACCCGGTTTTACCCCGCTGTTACCCCAGCGAGTCTCTCGTGTGGGGGCAGTATGGTTTCCGGGCGGAAGTCAGCTTGCGCGCCGGCCGGGGCCCGATCGAACATCGCGTCCGGAAGAGCGGGGTTGACGGGGGAATGTCTTTGACATGACCCCAGAGACCTGATCGGTCCTGTACAGAGAAAGTCTCCTTCCAAAAAAAAAGGTGAGAAGAAGCACTGGCCAATCAAATGTCACTGCCGTCACTTTGCACAATAAATTGCATTTACTCCCTTACTATTCAAGGAGCTTCTCCGTTAACATAATATAATATAATACAATATAATAATATCTTAAAACTATCAACGGAAAACATCCTCATGATATTCCTACAGTTTACGATGACTATGGTGAGTTCGGGGAGGGTGAGAATTTGGCTATGATCGATGAGGTCATTGGTCTTGATCATGGTGAAGCTTTGGTTATTGAGCGCATACTTAGCATCCCCCTGTCACACCCCAACCAATGGCGGAATCATCAGAGTGGGACTAGTTCGAGATTGCAAGAGACTTCATAACACTATTTGTGACAATATTTAATTCAACCATTTTCATTTCATAATCAAATTGTCAAACATTACAAGGAAAATTCAAATAACAACTTGTTCATAACATAACAATAACAAAATTGATACAACACTTTAAACCTAAACGTCTAAGTGAGTATCTAGTCATCATTGCTAATCCATTTCATAGCATCATCAATCCTCAACCTGTAACATGTTTAAAATAAAGTTCAATACAAAAGCAAAGGTGAGTATATAAGTTTAAGAATAAGTATAAGTTTAAAAGTTTAAAACGAATCCACATGGCAACTTAGTTTATACAAGATCATCATACAAGGCATGCAATATTTCTAGTCAACCCTCTGTTTACGCAAAATGATATTATTCAACATGACATCTCGTTCACGGGTGGTGCGTTACTCCTATAGCGCTATACACGTTAAATGGAGGCTCATACAAAGCTAATGACTATAGTATCACATAAGAATCACCCAAGTATAAGCATCAAGTATCACAACATAGCATTCATGTATTTGGATTGTTTCGTGCAAGTATAAAGATTAAAGTTTAAGTGTGATTTTATAATTTAACATGTTACACCCCAAAAGTGGTAAACATAAAAAGGGGGTTTCGAGTATACTCACGGTTTTGCAAGCTTTCCACTTGTGAATCCGCGAGAGAGTTGTTGTGAGAGGTTGGAACACCAAATCCTTCTACACGAAGAAACAAGGCATATGAGTATTGGAGTATAATGGTGGGATGAAGATTCGGAGTTTAAAACATAAGAATATAAACATATGAAAGTAATCATCTTTTAACACATAATACTTGTTTGACACTATGAAACCCCAAGGGTTATAATGTTTTCATGAGTAGGACACCCATTAGAATCATAACAAGTTTGAGGTATTAGATGATGTTAATCTAGTACTTTGACGAATGAACACAAATTCACCATCAAAGGTTTGAATGTTGGATAGTATATGTAAGTATTATATCGGTTATGTATTATACATTAATAAGTCCAATAGTTCAATAGTTCAAGCATGAGTGTCACACCCCGACATTTCCACGTATTACCGGTGGGGAGTATCGTGACGTAGTTGATATCATCATAGTCAATTTATCACAGTTCAATGCACATCGGAAGTCTAAAAGTAAAATATTACAAACCGAATGAAAGTAACATAAGTATTACAAACGGAATGTAAAAGGATCCACAGGCGGATCAAAACAAAGGACATATTGTTCAACAGATTTTTAAGTGACAAAGCTTGCAAGATTCTTTATTTATTCACTAAGGAGTAGCCAGGCTATTTCGCCTAGTACCTGCACTTAACCTTTTGGAAAATACGTCAATTTACACTGGTAAATACAATTAACTGACTCTTTTGAAAATATTTTAAAAATTTTATTTAAATGCACAAGGCACAAATAATCTTTTATAACTTGGGATAATTATTTAAAAATAATCTTGTAAAAGAATTATATGTTTGTTATACGTTCAGTAGCCCGGGTTGAATACCGGGTTAAAGATTAATAGACGCACCACATAATATAACCTACGGCTAGATATTCTCGAACAAGCAGATATATCATTTTACATACGCACCGGCAGGTGTATGCCTACACCCCGTGCTTAAGTCGTGGCCATTTCAATGAATGAGCCGAGTATATCCAGGACATGGTCATTAACCCCCCAAAGGCTTTAAGCAAACAAAATAGATTAAACGGGTTATCTCAATAATTTAACCTTCATATGATTAAAGATTCAATACCCGACCAAGTGGTATTTTATATACCGTACCCCAAGCCCGTATAAGGGAAAATAAGTTAAAAGTATTTACCTGAGCAAAATATAAATTTATTCCCAGCCGTAAATCAATCAAGCAAGTACAGATAGCTTTTACCGGGCTCCTAATCTGGAATGAAGGTTTTTAATAACCTATTAGAATCCTAACGGGTCTTATTTAAGTCTTAACTTAGACCGGTTAGTTTTAAAGAAAGGTATACGGTTCAAAACGCAAGATTAAGCGAAGACCGGATTAGAATGTGGTTTAGACCCAACAAGTATGAAGACTTGTATAATATGGGTAACCTAAACACATTCTGGATTTTGAGGTAAAAATGATAAGGTTTGAGCCGTTTCGGTCAATTTATGCAAACTAGTCATATAAACCGCACCGAATGCGATAAATGCATAACGGGTAACCAAATGAGTCACGAACAGGTTTCCTAAGTTAATATGCTTAAAATGTGTTATGATATCAGTAGGATACCTTCCATTATGCCCAAAACGAATTTAAAATCAAATTAAATTAAGCCCCGTAGGGGTATTTTGGTCATTTTAAAGGTTATAAAAGAGATTAAATATTAATCTGAGCACTGGTCTAATATGATCAGTAAAAATATTTATTTTTGCAAGTCATATCAATAGGGTATTGCATATATGTGAAATTTATCATTTATAACCAAACTATGTGCCGTAGGGGCATTTTGGTCATTTCACATAAGCTTTAAGGGTCAAATTTGGAAATCTGAGTTCAAAACTTTTACTTACTGTTAAAGTATAAAAATTTACTTAAAACATCAGTAGGTAATGGGTCTTAAATGTTAAACATAGTTTTTAACCCATACTATGTGTTTAAAACACGTAAAAAGTCGATTTTAGGCGATTTTCGGGTTATATAAGAAAAGCTGAGATTTTTATCAGTCCGGAAGGATTAAAATATTTTATTTAATTACAAAATCAGTAGAAAAAGGTTTGGTATCAAAATGTTATGTAAAACCCATTTTATTAGTAAAAAGGGTATAACCGTCAATTACCGAATCAAAGCAAGAACCCCAGGTTATGATCAGTTTAAAAATTAATAAAAATCTTAAATAATCCCAAAATATTATATTACATCAGTGGGTAAAAGGTTTGATGTCAAAATTTTGGTTTAAATAGGTTTTATGCCAAAAATGCCGTTTAATTAATAAAAAGGCTTTAATTTACGATATCGAGCATAACTCCTAATTTAGACCTCAAACTGATGTCAAATTTTTAGGACATGTTTATAAATCAGTAATAAAGGTTTTTGTCCTCTCACATTTTCAAAAATCTCGTTTTAATAACAAAAGGGCATAATGGTCAACAATTAAGCATTTAACGGAAACATGTAAATGATTCGGATTACAAAGGAACCACATTGTATAATCTCAGAGAGTTATACTTACATGTAATATGGTCCTAATGGAACCCTAAGGCATATCTAAACTAAGCTAAATCGGGTTAGAACTGAAAGTCAAAGCAAAAGTCTTCTTTTGCGACTTTCGGTTCCGAACCGAGCCTAGACTCAGAATTGTCGGGTTAAACATGCCTAGACATGTTCATACATTAATTATCAAGTTATATTAGTGTTAAAATAGGTGCCATAACCTCTGCATTGTTAGTTATGAGTTTATTTGCAAAATAGTTTTCTGTTGACTTTTTAATATTAAGTTTGACCCGACAATTGACCAAGTAAGGGTGGAAATCAGAGGGTACCCTTTTAAGGGTTTATTACCCACATAATTACCAACTCATAGCCACTTTCAATTCGAAAAATTACTGGACCATTAGTGATTAATCACTAAGTCAAAGCTTAATTACGACGGCTTTGACTTTTGGTCATTAGACTAATAAAACTTGAACTAGGAAGGCTAAGAATGCTTACAAAGGCTCTTAGCACGAATTAGGAACTTGAGAAAACTTGCTTGAAGTCCAGAGAGCTCCAGAGAGTAAGTTTGAATGATTTTGTGAAAGGTGCAAGTGAACTATCAAACAAGAAGCTCTTATATAGGAATTTAAACTTCACAAGATCCTTCCACACAAGCCTACAATTGATTTATGATGATTCCAGGTGTCCCTATTCATGAAATACTGTTGGCTCAGCCCCTGGAATTAAAAATAAGGCAAGCAAAGGCGGTGCAATAGGCTGACCTGCAGCTGTGCAGCTTTGGCTGCATCTGGCAGTTCTACGTGACCCGCGTAAGAACTGCCTTGATGCTTACGCGGCCCGGGTCAGGGCTATCTCCAGTCAGCAATCTTTCAAATATTGCAACTTTGGTCCCTGGTCCTTCTAAACTTGATTTACCTTGCGTTTATTGCACTTTTAACCCCCAAACTTGACTTTTAAGGGTCTTGAGTCTTTAAACATTTAACAATAAGCCTTCGGTTAGTTACGAGATCACCCAAATGGTCTTGAAATGCAATATTAACGCATTTAACCCTTATTACTTGTAATTAACACTTTGA